>JASAOG010000278.1:0-207500 GCA_030265305.1 Biomphalaria pfeifferi
CGGTTCACTGGACGGATTGGCAGCACACACAGAGAAAAAAACACTAAACACTTCTCGATTGCATACTGTATATGATAGAGCCTTTAATTATGACAATACATCGAAATTAACGTGAAATACATGAGAAATAGGGACCCTTCAAGACACACTGTGACCTAAGAGTCATCCATCAAGACACACTGTGACCTAAGAGTCATCCATCAAGACACACTGTGACCTAAGAGTCATCCATCAAGACACACTGTGACCTAAGAGTCATCCATCAAGACACACTGTGACCTAAGAGTCATCCATTAAGACACACTGTGACTTAAGAGTCATCCATCAAGACACACTGTGACCTAAGAGTCATCCATCAAGACACACTGTGACCTAAGAGTCATCCCATCAAGACACACTGTGACCTAAGAGTCATCCATCAAGACACACTGTGACCTAAGAGATATATATCAAGACACACTGTGACCCAAGAGGCACCCATCAAGACACACTGTGAGGCACCCAGTAACACACTGTGACTTAAGAGGCACGCACTAAAACACAATGTGACTTAAGAGGCACCGTCCAAGACACACTTTAACCTAAACACAACCATACACATGTAACACAGAGGCACTCACCATGAGAACAGTATTGACCATCATTGGGCCATACACAGGTGAGATGGGAAATAGAAAACCCATGGCCAGGTAACAGAAGTAAATCAAACTGAAACTTAAAAGTGTCTTGACTATTGTGAAGGATAAGTATCCAGGGTACGCCAGCCTGAAGACAACAATGATGGTGAGTGTGTACGCGAACACAGCGATAGCTCTCATACTTTCGAAGATCGGCAACTCTGCACAGTACTGCGGACATGCGAAATAGGCACAATATTTATGTTTAAAAATATAAAATCATAAGTCTCTAATTAACATGCAAGACTAGATTAGCACGTCAATACGCGTAGAGCAAGAGAGAATTACTGTCAAGAGTGGGGGTGTGTAAGATGTGAGATTGTGTGTGTGTTTGTTTATTATATTAGTTGGTTTGTGCATTGTTTTTATCACGGGATTTTCAAGGGGGGACAATAATGTTTCCTGTTTTCAGTCTAGCAGTTCGAGAGCTGACCTGCTCTTAGTAGGGTGCTTGTGATTGCTTATCAATTTTTATGCCTAGCGGTAAGGAGATGTTATATTATTATTCTTGCTATGTGTGTGAACGGACTATTCGGGGGTAATACGATGTTGTGGCACTGATGGCCTATGTTAATTGAATCCAGTCTAAGCGCCCTGTAGTATTTAATTTGGGCACATTTAGTATTTTTAGTTATTGATGATTATGCATTCAGTATTAAATGTCTAACTTGCTGTTGGCTGTAAATAAATACTAATTCTATACTCCTTTCGTTGAGTGGTACTTTACAATACTTGTACATGTATAGGTCTGCATGTGAGAATCATACCCCTAAACGAGCTATACATGTATTGAATTAACCCAAGTCTTTTACAATTACCCAGAGGACATTGTGTTCAGACATCATAAGTGAAAAAAACAACTTTAAAATTCTTTTAGACATTCGTACTGAAACAAAAAGATTAATATTGGTAAATTATTGACTGTGGTGCTTTTTACTCGTACTACATCTATCAGAAGGTCCACGATGACATTGTGTAGCCAATGCAATGGCCGATATTTAATGTCTGCTATTAATGATGGGGCTTGATGGGCTGGTGGCTGAATGGTAAAGCGTTTGTTTTCCGAACCAGGATGTCTAGGGTTAGAATCTCGATGAAGACAGGGACTTTTGAATTTTGTTATTTGCACGACGCCCCTGACTGCACCCAACTCTAATGGGTACCTGACATTAGTTGGGGAAAGTAAAGGCGGTTGGTCGTTGTGCTGGTAATAGAAACAGATGACCTTTACATCATCTACCTTATAGCTCTCAATGTCTCAAAAGGGTACTTAACTTTTTTTTCCCTAGTTAACTTGATTTTTTAAATAATAGGGTGAGTACTTAGTACTATTGCGTGGCCACAACGGATTAAGAACACAACACACACTTATTAATAGCAGTAATCAAAACTACTACAAGTCAAATCTTGTAATATTTACCAGTTTCCTGACCACGACTATGTACAGATAATCACAAATGTAGGCCAAAAGCCAAATTGACACGTGCCAGTTTGTAAACTGTTTTCCGCAGAAAGGCTCAGACATGGCAAACATAAAGTATACCAAAAACGCCATGAAGAAAATCTGGTCAATTAAAAATGAAATTTACATAATAAATTTTAAGTATATCTGCGTTCATTAAGAACCATCACAAAAGAGCTAATACAAGACGTCGATAACAAAGACAGACACAAAAACTTGTTTTCCTGGCAATCAGATTATTAAATAAAATTTAACTATCTGATATAAACATTTCACATGTAAATTTTGAGTCAATCTGATGTGAATGTATATTTTGGTTTTCTATAGTTAAAATGTTTTGTTTGGTGTAATGCACACATTGTAAGACAAATTTCGTTATGGATGATAAAGATTATTATTATTATTATACGGCAGGGCAGAGGCGGCCTTAGTAATAAGAGGCCTTGTGAGAGTGACATGATGTGGTGCCTAACACTAACCCAAAATATTATGTTAAAAGCGCGTGTTGGTTTGTTTCGGATTTTCGATTAGAATTGAAGATCTGTAGATCCTTTACTGAAATTCCCGGAGAACGTCGAGCGACGGTGGCAGGCAAAGTTCGAACCCGGGGCCATCGAGACGACAGTCCAGAGCGACCAAAACGACCAGGCAGCCACCAGGAAAGGCTTCAACAAGCCCCTTCAAGGCTTACGCGTTCGCCTTAATATTCCAACCCACAGACCGCCTCTGGCATGGGTGGAAAAACTGTGCAGAAAATACAATAGACATAAACATTGGAAATTCTTCTCAACCAAAGTAAATACAATGTACGTTTCGGCCATGAGGGCTTCTTCAATAAACGAGAAAGACAAACAATACACACAAAATAAAATTATAAATCGAATACATACGTTTGACTAAGAATAACAGCTTGATACTAACGTTTAGATATTTCTGCTATCACTAAAGAATTTCAAGAATTCTGCTAACCTGTGACAACCAAAATTTCACCAGAGGCGCCCTCCACAGGAAGTACAACTTATTGAAAAACGGCACCTTGCAAAGTAATTGAAGCTTACCTTGACTTATCTATGGGAGAAACAATGATGTTAATTTAACGGCAATAGCTTAGTTAGAGGCATCTTGATGTTATAGCAGTCTTCAAGCTTTCTATGATAAGGAATTGTAATACATTAGATTGATAACCTTTCCCCTTAATACGGACAAAGGGAAAGAATATCTACTTTAAGAGCATCTTGTCTGGGGGGAGGTATGGCAAGAGTGAATATGTTACTTTGTTATTTTGGTATGATAGTTATATCCCTTTGTTTATGTTTTGCCAGGCCCAGGTTATGAATGTGAATAGTCTCGCACGTGTTATGAGCTAAATGGTTTAGTCTTCTTTGAATGAGGGAGAGTGTTTTAGCTAGTGATGTCTTGTTCCCGGTCCAGGAAGCTTGGACGGTTATTTAATATTTATTGAGAGTTGATGTCATTATTTGTGCTCTATCGCATATTAAAGTATTATTTGTAGTCCCATGGATATCTGGAGTTAAAATTGAATTTAATCTAATATTACTTTATTGTTATTTAGTAACCCCTAACGAGCCAAGCAACAAAAGGAACCCGACACATCTTAGCTTATAAATTGCAGAAATTCTTGCAAAAAAAGCAGGGTAATTACGTACTGTTGATGGTGGTGAGTTGGGGTGGGAATGAATCAAAGTGTTTTTTCAAACTTTTACAAGTGGCGTCCCCTCACACTGGTTCGGAAGGATTTTTAGAATGTCATAAAAAATAAAATTAAAGACACATATTCATAGCACGACTTACCAGTTTTGTAAGGATATATATTTCCATTAAAGCCAGTCAGTTATGCAGTTTCCACCCCTCCGAAATTAAATTTCACAGATCATTTTTATGTGTTTTATATATTTAAACTTGTTTATTTTGATAGATACCATCCAGCTAGCAAATGTTCTGGGACAGAATACGCAAATTACTATTAGGAACATTCCAGGTAAATTTACGAAGCCTAAGCAGCTAGGCTGACAGGGAAAAGGAAACATTTCCTCTAGTGGGGTCTCACAACACTATTTAGCAAAAAAAAAAACATTTTTAAAAAATGTTTTTCTTGTGTAAGCTAAGGTTAAGATTTCTTTTACCTTTTCTGCCAGAGAAGGCTTTTTCCATATTGTTTTTGATGATTTAGAACCTATACCAAAAAAAAAAAAAAAAAAGATTAATATTTCTGTAAGAACTAGAGGCATTTACTAACACAATAATAATAATGATGAATATAACATATATGCCAACTAAAAGTTAAATAAATATGGCCTATCTATAAAAAAAAATGAAAATAAATTTGTTTGACATCAAACTTTAGTTGCTAGGCAACATTCAATGACAGGAGAGCTCTACTTACCAGAAGGTTTCTTTGACTCACTAACAGTCTCAATCCAAAAGTAAGTTGGTAATACCAAAAGTAGACACAGGACTATCTGAAGACACAGAAAGATCAAGTCATTAATACATGACAGATCTGAAGACACAGAAAGATCAAGTCATTAATACATGACAGATCTGAAGACACAGAAAGATCAAGTCATTAATACATGACAGATCTGAAGACACAGAAAGATCAAGTCATTAATACATGACAGACATAAAGACACAGAAAGATCAAGTAATACATGACAGATTTACAGTAAATTCAAATATCAAGTTAGGTGCTAAAGTAATGACTGGTGAATACATATATAATGACATATATAATAACTAGTTTCAATATTTTATAACCAAGGCACAAACCACGGACCTTCACACTCAATATTTCTGCCTAGCAGCAAAAATGCTGGACGAGATAAACAGATGGCACAGCAGCACTTGTAAAACTAGTAAAACTCAAAATGATCTGGACCGACCAGACATAAGCTTCGACACTTTCTTATATGCATGAGAAACTTGGACACTGACTGAAGATCTCGAGAAGAAGATCGTAGCAATAGAACTAAGATGCTACAGAAAGATCTTAGTTGTCAATTACATAGACCGCATCACGAATAAAGAGATAAGAAACAGAATTAATACAGCTATTGGACCACACGATGACCTTCTAACCACTGTCAAAAAAAAACAAAAAAAAAAAACAAACGTAAACTCAAGCTCTATGGCCACATCACAAGGTCCTCGAGGCTCGCAAAGACCTTCCTTCAGGGAACAGTACCAGGAAGAAGAAGAGGAAGATGGAGAAAGCGATGGGAAGACAACATCAAAGAATGGACGGGCCTGTCAGTGAATGAAAGTCTACCAAAGATAAAGAACAGAGAGGAATGGAGAAAAACGGTTGACAGTTCTTGTGGGGTGCCCCAACGGTCCAACAGACTAAGAGATAGGTGAAGGAGAAGGTAACTCTACAAGACCTCTTGAAGCACATCAGATTTGTACACGGAGATTTCTTGGGAGAAAACATTAAGAAATTGGAACAAACACAAAATAGAGCAGTGAGATTCATAACAAACGAATATTCCCATTTGACTAGGGTAACACCATTAGTAAAATCACTAAATTTAGAAAGCCTTCAGGACAGAAGACTCAAAAGTAAAGTAGCAATTATACATAAAACACTGAACCATAATCTTCGAATACAAAAACAAAATTTAATAAAATACTCTGAAAGACACAAAAATAAAGGCACATTCCTCGTCCCATATGCTAGGACAAATTTGTACAAATACTCCTTCTTCCCTAGTGCTATTAGAGCATGGAATGGGTTGCCTGAGCTAGCCAGAAAAACCAGTGACTTGGCAGAATTTAAGTCATTGGTTAATATGCATGACTAAATGCATGACGCGTAGGACGTAATCATCTTCTTTTTTGAAGTAACGTCTGTATTATATAAGATAAGATAAGAAATTGTACAGCTCTGGTGTAAGAAAGGTGGATAGACTCTAGAATTGCAATGGCGTATGCGTATTGAAGCGTCTTCTTCGCGGACACTGTATGAAAGGATATTTTGAAGAGAATTAAATCCTAGCCTAAACATCCTGCAGCACGGCGGGGGATCACTGCAGGTCGAAACCGGAACCATCCAGAGCATGTATCACACGACCAAACATGAAACATCACCAACTAATTAAATTTTTAAACATTGACTCAGTCTTACTCAAATATGAATTACAAAGCAAATGCTAAAGATGTTTTGCAACTCAAAAAAAACAACTAAAAAAAAAACCCTCCAGCGACCCCTCTCCACCTTTTTTTTTTTTTTTTATTAAACACGCCTCTTTCTCTTAGAGGATCGCACCACAGTTTGAGAAACTCGGATTTAGCGACACACAAATCTTCATGTTTTGTCAATAAAAAAATATATTTAAATTGAGACACAGACAGACAAAAGGACAGATTGAGTTATAACCTTGACATTGTCAGACAGGAAACCGTGACGCTGGTTGATTCTAATATGGCCGTGCCACATGTTAAAGATACGCTTCTGACAGCAAGGGTGGGCTATGAAGTATTTGTTCTTTCCAATCATGGCAAGGTCCATCACAGTATAGTTGTTAAAGGGGAGTAGCTTAGTGGTCAGGGAACTCAGGGCTTGACTTTCAGACTCGTTGAAGCATAGGTCCAGCAGCTGAATAGCCAGGCGACCGTACATTCTGTCAAAATAATAACTTTTTTTATTTGAAGGAACTAGATTATTGTCTTATAATTCATTAAATAAAAATCGACTCCTATCTTATACATTACGGACGTTACTTTAAAAAAAATAAGATAATTACGTCCTACGAATATCACGTGTCAATCTAGTTTTATCTTCTAGAATATAAGATCAAAAGCATATTTGATGGACAGGAAATTCTCATAATTAATTTTCAGAGGCTATTAGTGAAAATTATAGTAAAAATGTCTTCATATAGCCAGGGCCGGCATTTTTCTAGGTGGAAAAACATGCTCATCTCTAATTTAATTTCACATTTCTGTACTTCATCTAATTCTCTTTGTAAAATTTCTGTATCTTGTGATGTTTTTATTGTTCTGTAAATTATGCAATCGTCTGCGAATAATCTGACTTTTGTTCCTGAACTAATGCAATTTGGTAAATCATTTATGTAAATTAAAAATAATAGTCGACCTAAGACTGTTCCTTGAGGTACACCTGAGTTTACTGTTATCGGTGTTGATTTAGAGCCATTTATTATTACAGTTTGTTCTCTCCCTATCAGAAAATCTTTAATCAACTGACACAAAGGACCATCAATGCCAAAATATTTTTAATTTTTTAAGCAAACTATGGTGGTGAACTTTATTAAAAGCCTTGGAAAAATCTAGTAAGATAGCATCTATTTGCTCACTATTATCTAAACATTTTCAAAAATCATCAATTAGTCCTATTAGTTGTGTTTCATATGATCTATATTTTTAAAGCCAAGGAGTAAGGACATTATGTTTGTTTAAGTGGTTAATCTGTCGAAGCCAGACAGCCATCATTTAAATACAAGACAAAAGCCTTTTACAGAGGCCAGCTCCTGACTCACATGCCTGTGGACTTCATTTTCAGTTTGAGGTCGTGGTTTGAGATCCAGTGTTGTGACAGCCTTTTGTAGATATTGGACAACACCAACGCCATTGCCACGGGCTCGTTGGTTCGACTCCAGAAAATACGGACCAGTTTTTGATTGTTGGTCAGCACTGCCCAGTAAATTAATGCATGAAGAGCCTGGAGAAGACAATGAAACAAATAAAAAGCTTGTTAAATTGTACTCCCCATGTCTAATTATAAATCTGTGACAAAAAAAATCTTTCATTATCAAGTGCATCTATTTTCGTTTAAAGTCAAAGGCCTAGATAGTTGGTGCCTCCACCCAGTCTTATGCAGCTAAGTCGCGTAGGGCGTAATTGTCAGTCTTAGTTGACATTGCATGATCTAAAGTTCACGTCATGTTAAGAGTTTAAAAGACACGTGGAATTCCTGATGTAGAAAACAGGAAGTAGAATGAATGAAGTTGACTTTGAGTTCAGTCAGTTAAGTCAAGCAGTCAAGTTAAGTCAAGTTAGTGAAGTCAAGTGGTATTCTTTGGACCGAGTGGTCAAGCAATATTTTGGTCCGGGACGGACAGTAGCGACTTAGAAAAGTCGAGTTGTAATTGCAGTTAGAAAGTAACTTGTGGGCAGTTGTTGCCAGTGCTCCTTTTGAGATATGTATTATTATTAAGGATTATTCTGTACAGTGTTACCCTCTGAGATGCGGACGTGATTTGTAACTAACATATATTGGATACATGTGACACCGCTGTCATGCGGATAGGATTGTTTATTTTTTCTTGACTTGTAGCACTAACAAGGAGTGCAGTATTGTTATTATTATGTTGTAAAATAAACTTTATATTTGTCTGCTGAAACGGACTCAGGTCAGTTTATAGTATTTGTCTTGTCACGTGTCAAGAGTACTTCAGGAAGCAAGAACCCAGCATTACACGACATTCACATTCTGCAACGTTACACCATTCAACCTCATTTACAGTAATCATCTTCTTTTTTGAAGTAACGTCTGTATTATATAAGATAAGTCTAATGGACATAACACTCAAATCACGAAATCCTAGAACACAGGCAAAGGCCAACAGTATAAGTTAGTCGACGCTGCTAGTGAATGTCGAACAAGACGTTTTACAATAACGAAGGGAACCGTGGAATGTCGTCAAGCTAAACCTCTACGTCCATAAAGAGCTCACTCTAAAGAAGTCAAGAGTAGTTTTTACACCGGTTTCTATTTCGCTTTTCTTTCTCAAAACCTAGTCTAGTTTTTACTAGTTGCAAGTCAAAACTGTCCCAATTTAGGAAACAAATAACTAATTCCTAATCGTGCCATAACAGATTTAATCATCAACTCATTCATTTCTGATACTCCAATTAAATTATGAAAAATATATGCTACGTTCTTGGAATAACTAAGCACTTTCCACGTTCATTTAAGAGCTAGGCATGACCATTGCAGAGAATTTTTCAAAATCGATTTTCAAAAAAATGTTTAGTTTTTTTGTTTTTTTTTGAGTCCTTATACACGTCTTCAAAGTCCAACATTGATCTGTGTTCTCAGTTGTTCTGTTTAAATATATGCAATGCAAAACAACTATATATGTCATACAGATAAAGTAGAACAATTTTCTTATTCCGTATGTGAGGACGAATTGTAATCAGAGTTTGTCTTGAAATAAGATGTACGAGTAGGTAGGGACATGAGTTTGTCTTGAAATAAGATGTACGAGTAGGTAGGGACATGAGTTTGTCTTGAAATAAGATGTACGAGTCGGTAGGGACATGAGTTTGTCTTGAAATAAGATGTACGAGTCGGTAGGGACATGAGTTTGTCTTGAAATAAGATGTACGAGTAGGAAGGGACATGAGTTTGTCTTGAAATAAGATGTACGAGTCGGTAGGGACATGAGTTTGTCTCGAAATAAGATGTACGAGTCGGTAGGGACATGAGTTTGTCTTGAAATAAGATGTACGAGTAGGTACTGACATGAGTTTGTCTTGAAATAAGATGTACGAGTAGGTAGGGACATGAGTTTGTCTTGAAATAATATGTACGAGTCGGTAGGGACATGAGTTTGTCTTGAAATAAGATGTACGAGTCGGTAGGGACATGAGTTTGTCTTGAAATTAGATGTACGAGTCGGTAGGGACATGAGTTTGTCTTGAAATAAGATGTACGAGTAGGTACTGACATGAGTTTGTCTTGAAATAAGATGTACGAGTAGGTAGGGACATGAGTTTGTCTTGAAATAAGATGTACGAGTCGGTAGGGACATGAGTTTGTCTTGAAATAAGATGTACGAGTAGGTAGGGACATGCCTTGAACGTCATTTTATGGTTCAGGAACGTCTGTTATTTATAAGTTAAGTAAAAAGTGTGAGTAAGAGAATGAGAGAGACTGAGGGGGGAGAGAAACAGAGAGAGGGAGAAAGAGAGAGAGAGAGAGAATGGAGTAGAGCCACACATTTTTGTACTAACCCTGTGTTCAGCCGTGACCACATCCTCTGTCCTATAGGCACTAGTGTTGAGAGACAGCTCAAGTGGATCAATCAAGTGTTGAAGTCCTGTTAAGATGACCAAAATGTGGTTCAAGTGACTGTCCTTACCACTCACAAAGTCTTCAGGGATAGGTCTTTCTTCAGTCTGACCAAAACAACATAATCAGTGCTTATTAATTTCTCCGAATCAGAAATATCGGATCTAGTTGAGTATCTAGTCAAATATCCATGGCAACGCTTCTCGGCTTCAAAATGGCGCACGGGAGAAACGGGTGACGATTAGGCCGGTAGGGAAGAAGAAAGGACCCGTTGGGGTGCTTAGGACCGAGTCCATTGCATTGACGTGAATGGAAGAAACAAACACCAATTCACATCGGCCATAGGCATGAAACAAATTTGCAGCTGCTTTGAGCTCTCCAAGACAGAAGAACTTAGAGGGAAACAGCCATGGACCCAGAGTTTAAAGTTCAAAGCGTTTTCGACCCAACTCCCAGGACAATCAAAAAGTAAAAAGGTGAGCACATTCTTTCGCCGCCTCTCTCTCTCTCTCGGACATCTGGACATTATAAATCTCATGTATTGTATATCCCTCAAAATACACATACACACATACTTTCACACATACACATACATTATCACACACGCACACACACACACACACACACAACTGTAGTAGACAGAAGGGTGAAAGTGCAATGGCGCCTGGTAATCACAGATGTCCAACCTATGACCAAATCTGTGTCTCAAGGATTGACCTCTTTAGTTACACAAGGAGCCGCAAAGGGAAAAGATATTCTCTCGAGAAGTAAAATGCCACAGACATATATATATCAGGATTTTTTAGGGAAAGTTTTTTTTTTGGTAGTGAGGGTCTCCCCCCGCTATATATACATATATATATATTTATATATATATTTGTGTGTGTGTCACAACATACCATTTTCTCCCCCAAAACAGTCTCCAAACATGTGGTCACGAAAAAATCTTTATCGCTGCATCGCTCAAACAGCTGTTCCAAACGGCGTGGATTCAAATACTTGTACATAGAGAATCCTCGGTCCAGGAATAGTTCCACGAACTCCTGTCTGCCAGGTCTCACCAGAACCTGTTCAAACTGGTCATCATCTATCTGACCAACAAAAGAAAAAAAAATCTGGTAAACATTTTACACAAGCAAAGAATTTTTTTTTCTTGTGTTAACTGAAAGACCACAGTTCAAATCCAGGCTGGTTCAATAATCATATTTGCCTTAACACTTACAAAGAGAGGATCTAAGCCTGAGACCACCGGTTGTGAGGCTGAACCGCTCACCAATCGACCACAGTTTTACTATCACGTACCTAACAAATGCTAGCTTGTTGAAGTGGTCACAAGACACCCTTGTAAGCTATTGAGACTGGTGAATTTCAACTCTATAGCGATGATGAAGTATATTTCTTATTTTGAGCTTTATTAATGTGAGCACTTGCGCCAACGTCTTTACTTTATCCCTACAAAATAACAAAACAATCTTGACCCTATTCCCATCAAATATTTTTTTCTTTTTTTAAGATGTGTCTAACCCTTCATGCAGGAATAGCCTTTCAATATTTACTGGCCATAAGGTAACCTATAGCCTAATGTTGGAGTCTGATGTCAACAATGTATAAGACAGTAAGATCTTCAAAATGTGTATCATTAAATCTTATTGATTTTTTTTTTTTTTTAGAGTGGCGCTAATGGGCTGCAAGCTGTCTCCACAAAGATCTGTCACTGGCAATGTCTGAAGCCTCTTCCCACCTGGTGTCCACTGCTCTGGACCTAAGGGGGACAAGCAAAATGGAGATTTTTTGCAATCATCAGCCCATCATAAAAACATGCGGGCCCTTCGCCTAGCATTCTATTAAGCCATACCAGTAAAGGTTTATATTAATATACAATGTTGAGGGATTTATTTAAAGAACACTTCTTCTAAAGTCAATATTGTGGGAACATTTCCGATATCTATATCTATTACAATGAAAGCATGATATTTGTGGATTAAAGTTAGGATTAGGCCTCGCACATAACACTCGTCCAGGACACCGCGTACTGCTAAGGTCTTCTTAAAGTTTGAGTTTTGAGTTTAGGCACATCGGCACAATTTAGGCCATGTCGTGCCCGTAATCCTTTAAGGATCACTCTCCCTTTATATAGGAAGGGCTAAATTCTATACAGTTTGAAAAGGGTTGACTATAGAATACATGGAGACCAATACGAGGAAAGCGCAGACAGGGACCTCCTCGTATAACTATGCAGCACACTTTCATGGAAGACCTCAGAACAATAGCGTAGCTAGGAATTTGCCATTATTTGGGGGTCCGGGTGGCTTGACCTCTTTAGGGGCCCCAGCATTTAGCGTAATATTTAATATTTATTGTAAAAAAAAACAATTTCGAACACACATCCCTGTGGGGGTGGGGATTTTAAAATTCAGATATTGCCAGTGACAGATCTTTGTGGAGACAGCTTGCAGCCCAAATGCGAGGAAGGATCTAAGTCTAAGTGTAAGTAAGTCTTCTAGAAAGAAGTGTTTCGTGTTACCCAGAACTTGTCTGCGCCATATTTCTCGAATATTTCCGTGACTGCTAGTTCCGGTTGGATCCAGTCTATGATAAGCTGCATGTTGCTGAGGAGCTGCTCCCTTTCAATGGTTTCACTGAGCGCGTTGAGTGCTGTGTTGGATACAAATGTCGTCTCAATCTCAAATCAACCTTACTTATCTCATATATGGTTTACAAAGCTTATATCAACTCGCTCTCTGTGTCTGGCACAAATCTTGAACACTCGAGTTCTCTCCCTCTTCCCCTTCTCGAAGCACGTTGACACTTTGTACGTTTATTTATTGCAAAACAAATTAACCGATTAGATCATTAATTAGTAGTAATAAAGTTTAATTTATATAGAAAAAGGGAGGTTCTTCTTCTTCTTAAACTGTCAGGTAGAGTTGAGCCTTCGGCTCTTGGAACTCTAGGCCAGCAAAAGTGAACAAGAGCTCCCTCTCACCGGCCTGTATGAAAACAGTGTACTCCATGGGCGTAGCTAGGATTTTTTTTCGGGGGAGGGGGTTAAGGTGGATTTTTTTCTCCCCCCCCCCCCCCGACCTCCCCCCCCCCCCCCCCCCCCGCAAAAAAATTTATATGTATTTATGTGTGTATGTACTTAATCTTTATTACATTCTGACCCTTCATTCTTTTGGAAGACGTTTATTGTGCCCTAGAATAGGTTCTTGCATGAGTTAGTGGAAAAATTGTAGATTCCTGTCATAACTAGCAATGGGGTCTGGGGGAACGCTAGGAGCTCCCCCAGCGCGGGGCGAAGCCCCGCCGCCAAACACTATTTCTGATATTGAAAGCCAACAAAATGCATATTCTGAGGTATCTACACTGCATTTTCCTGTTATTAAAAAGTTTTATTTCAAAAACCTAATGTGCTATTCTTACTGACGTTCGGCGCATTTGCCGTCAAGCTGTTTCCATAACAATCTGTCACTGGTATCGTCTGAAGCCTCTTCCAACCTGCCATGAGGACCTCCATGAATGAATGGCGTCAAGTTGTACTAGGATATCATTGCAACTCTTCTTATGCGTAATTCAATTTGTCGGAGAACATGTACCACAAACCTCATGCGTCGCTCTCTCACAATCTTACTAAGGGTTAGGGTTAGGGTTCGGCAGAGGATTTCCTTGATTTAGACCCGATCTCTATAACTGACTCCTAAAATCTGTCTTAGCCAATTAAGTGACTGTAGTTTGCTTTAGATTTTATATCGAAAAGAGAAGTTTTATCGTCAAAATCATCTGTTGGGGGTTTTCCACCTCAAAATTCTCTGTAGGGGGATTTAAACTCAAAACCATCTGAAGGGGCTTTAAACTTTAAAAAAAAGCCCTCTGTAGAAGAGGGGTTTAAACTCAAAACCCCCTTTTGGATTGGCTACACTCAAATAATTTTAGTGTATAATTGTTTTTTTTTTATATTGAAGAGGTATTTTTAGCATCAAACCCCTCTGAATGGGGGTTTAAACTCAAAACCCATTTAGGCAACGCTCATAGCATTTTGAGTGCGTAATTTGCTTTTTTTCTTACACTGAAGATGTATTTTTTAGTCTCAAACCCCCCTGGCTGGGGGTTTAAACTCAAAGCCCCTTTGGCTACGCTCATAGATTTTAGAGTGAGTAATTTGATTTTATTTATATTAAAAAGGTACTTTTTAGCTTCAAACTCCACTGGAGGGGAGCTTAAACTCAAAACCCCTTTGACTACACTCATAACATTTTGAGTGTATAATTTGCTTTGTTTTTTATTATTAAAGAGGTATTTTTTACCTTCAAACCCCGCTGAAGTGGGATTTAAACTTAAAACTGAGTCAAAACCCATTTAGCTACGCTCATAACATTTTGAGTGCGTAATTAGCTTTTTTTTTTATGTTGAAGAGGGGGTTTATCGTAAATTTTAGAGGGGGGTTTTAAAATCAAAATCTTCCTGAACTGTGCTCTTGGAATTAGGGGATTGTCGTTTGCATTTTTTTTTGTTTTATAGAAGAGGGGGAGTTAACTGCAAAAACCCCAGATAGGGGGTTTAAAACTCAAAACCCGCTGGTAGGGGTTTTAAACTCGAACCCCCTGGTAGGGGTTTTTAAACTCGAACCCCCCCCCCCCCGGTAGAGGTTTTAAACTCAGATCCCTTTGGTTGTGCTGGGGCAAGTGATGGTTTAGTATTAAAATCTCACCTAAAATAAACAAAGTCAAAGCAAAAAATCAGTCACTAGATTCCGATTCCCCCCCTTCGGGGAGGATTTCCTTTCGGGGGGGGGGGGGGGGTTTAAACCCCAACCCCCCCCCCCCCCTGTCTACGCTAATGGTGTACACTGTTTTGTCTGGCGGGTGGGTCAGACTCGCGGCAAGAGGCCGCGTATAGATCTACTAAGATCCCTGCAATTTTTCTTTTCTATACCAGGCTAACCGTGCGGGACACGCCATTTATTATGTATCGGCCCCTTGGTGGTCCCAAGGTTGTGGGAGCTTTTTTACAACTCCGCGCAGTGCAATAAGGATGTTCTCGCACCCGCTTAGGCACCCCCACGGGAGTCTTGTTTTGCTACCATTTAGCCTAATCGTTTCCTCTTACGATCGTTTCCACCCGGGCGCCACTATGAGGCAGGGTAGCATGCCCGGGAAAAGGGAGATAAATATTGCAGAGCGTACACTGACATCATACATTCATACACAGACATTCTTCCGTCAAGTCTTTTTTTCCCCACGCTACCACTAACCACCCACTGGCCCTCGTGTGAAATAAGCACCCCCCCCCTCACCTTCTACTACTACATATCACCCCCGATACCTCGCCTTCCCCCGTTTCTCACATTTCCTGTAAAGAGGTCACCATCCAGTTACGTTCTACTTAACCTCTCCCCCCTCTCATTTCACTCGCACCCTTCCCTGGTCTTAGAACGTTTATTTTGCATCTTAAAATTCATTCCTCTATCTATATAAGGCTGACCTCATTTCTGAAATTCGTTAAAAGAAATAAATAGAAAAAGAGAATTCTTTATTAAAACATGAAAAACCTAGAAAGATGCTTTAAAAAAAAAGGTTTATACGAATTGTAATTGTATCAATTACACTACGTTAGGTGTGTAATTGAAGTTGTAATAGATCTAGACTAACAAACTATTACAAATTTAATTACACGAACAATATATCTGTAACATTACTAAAAGTCTACCAGTTGTTATTGTTTAATGCTATTTCATGCTTTTAGCTTTCTCACTACGCATTGATCCTATAACTTGTCTGGATCAGTTGGGAAAACGGGGGGGGGGGGGGGGGGGGGATAAAGAAAGGGATATCTGGGTGGATTTTACCGTAATTAGTTTTCAATAGCATTTGTAAACAAAAATTGAGGAACGAATTGAAGTCAAACTCGTGACTAACGCTTTTCGGGCCGACGTGCTAACTACTCTGCTAGTGAGGTACTTATGAACATAGAAGATTGTATAGTTATATATATATGTATATATATATATTATTATTACAATGTACAGCGGCGACCAGTAAAGTGGACTATCTCAGCTTATACCACCACTTCAGTCAAGTAAAATTTCTCTTCCTTGTTCGAGATACCAAACAAAATAATTAATGAACAATAGTTAATTGGCTAATTGTTGTCGTTTTTGTTTTTTAATTGATTCTTGTCTTGTCATGTAAAAGTGCAAAATTAGATCGATCCGAAACATACAGAGTGAATTGATATAAGCTTTGTAAAAAAAAAAAGGTTTTTTAAAATAAAGCAATGGAACAAAGTTTAAACAGGTGAGGATCTATCAAGTGATGCATTTGAAAGTATTGAGGCTCTGTTAGGAACAGAGACGGTCAACTTACATGTGATTACAGCGTTGAGGATAACTTTACTTAGGTCCTTGAGTTCATAGGTCGTATTTCTTTCCACCAAACTTAGAAGAGCGTAGTCACCCTAGAAGTTTACAGAGCAAGCCACTTCAAAAGTTAATAGAGCGTATCGCTAGAAGTTAATAGAACCTAGTCACTAGAAGTTAATAGAACCTAGTCACTAGCAGTATACAGAACCTAGTCACTAGAAGTTAGACAAGACTAGTCACTAGGCTCTCAGGTTAACAGATCGAACTATAATATTTTACATGTTTAATGCTCCCGGGTTTGGAACCCTGCCCATCCACCACTGACCTTTGAGAAGTTTTAGCTAGGATGTAATAATCCTCAACTCTGACGGAACATCCGAAGCGCCTGAAAGAATGCTTTGTCTCTTAATAATGTGTAGCAAAGGCAATATAGTGCTTACCTGTGTACCGGTGTAGCATAGGCCAACACATTTATTAACTATGTGTCATAGGCAGTATATTGCTTACCACTGTACTTGAGTAGCATAAGCAATACATTGCTTACCTGTGTATCGGTGTGGGTATATCTACACATTGCTTACCTGTATGGCAGAGGTAATACATTGCTTACCTGTTTCGCTTAGCAAAACATTGCTTACCTGTGTGACATAGCAATGCATTGCTTACCTGTGTGGCATAGCAAAACATCGCTTACCTGTGTGGCATAAGCAATACGTTGCTTACCTGTGTGACATAGCAATGCATTGCTTGTGTGGCATAGCAAAACATCGCTTACCTGTGTGGCATAGCAAAACATTGCTTACCTGTGTGGCATAAGCAATACGTTGCTTACCTGTGTGGCATACCAATGTATTGCTTACCTGTGTGGCATAGGCAATACATTGGAGAATCTTGTCTCGGTACTGATTCCTGCTGAGGCTGTTTTCACGAAACTGTTTGGGGAAATATTCCGAGAGTCTATTCAGGAGCTCAGTTTTCACGTATGTTTCGTAGTTGTCCGTGCCATAGCTTGGAATAAAAACAAAAAGTTGGACTTAGTGAGTTCAGATACAACACTGGTACAGTAATATGTAATATACCTAACACATCTAGAAACAACACATTTCCAAGAGTCTCTGGGTGTTCCCTTAATAAATGTTTTTTTTAAAAAAAGGGGGAGCGAACTGAAATCGATCTTGTGGGCTAAAGCCTTCTAAGGCTTCTCAAGACAACACTGTAACCACTCTGCTAGTGCTAATCTATCAACATGGAAAATTGAATAGTTATATATTGTTTCTATTTTGTTTGTATTCACTAAGCCTAAGACGGCAGCCTAATGTAAAGGCGACTAATTCAGCTTTTACCAATGCTTTAGTCAAGTACTATTTCTTTCCCTTGTTTGAGATACCAAACAAAGTAATTTATTAACAATAGTTGTTTTTTTTCTTTTGATTCTTGTGTTGTCAGGTAAAAGAAATAATTGTGCAAGCTTTCAGCTTGAGGGTGGGAGACATAACGTTTGCAAACTTTTGGCCAGACAGACACATAGAGTGAGTCGATAGAAGCTGTCACAGCTTTCCTATTATATAACTCTATCTACTTATAACTCTGTAGAAACTACCTTAGGTCTCGCTACGTCTAGGTGTCCCTGGTTCAGCTGTAGTTAACGAAATAACACAATTCAACCACTAGATAAAACACAGACCCTTTAATAATCTTTTTTTTACTGCATATCACACACAAGCTGGACTCTGTCTAACCACTCTCTCTGACAACAAAACACACTTCCGGTCATTCGCGCAGAGTGTAAAAATAGATTATACATACATGCACACATTCATCCGTGACAGAAGCTTTTTGTAATAAAAGCTTAATAAAGTTGATATATATATGATATATATATATATATATATAATACACTTGCATCAGTAAGAATATTACAATAGAATTCATATTATACCAAAAAAGAAGTTAAATATAAATTTATTTATTTTTTAAAAATTTCGCTGTATTAAAAAAATTTTTACCCATTATTTTTTCACCAATTTAGTCATCAACTAGTTCCGTGCTGCATTTTTCAACAGCAAGTTTTCTGGTGGAATCAACGCTGGTATCGTCAGTTAGGAGAGAAAGAGTCAAGTACATTTTCTATATAAACAAATCTAATGAAGTATGACTAATCGATGATTTGATTGGCTAGTTGTTGTTTTTTAAACGGTGCATGTGGCGTAAAGTCTCAACTTGAACAGAGACTGGGAAGTGGGAGAAATAACGTGCGAACAATTTTGACCAGACAGACAGAATGAGTGGATACAAGCTTCGAAACAAATAGTTAGCACATCGTTGTTCTGGAATTTAAAATGTATGACATTAAATGACAGGTACAGCACCAAACCAAAACCTTAACTGGCAAGTCTAGAAGCCGTAGGTTCTGATGGCAGATCGGAATATGCAGGGTGGCAATGGTCGTTCTCTCTCTCTCTCTCTCTCTCTCTCTCTCTCTCCCCTTCTGCTGGTATAAGTGGTTGGATATCATAATGGGTTTCTGTGAAGAGAGCCTACTAGAATTTTGTATACAGATATAGTTTAAGGGTAAGTGGATATTACCTTTGTTGAGCTGCCCTGTAGGCAAACGCGAACAGTCCTGCAGCTTTCCCCTGGCCACAGATCACAATCACAGGAACGTTCTTCCGGAGTAGCGCCAGCACGTGGTCAATGTCTTCCAGTCCGCCATCTTTTAGCAAGCCAATCAAAGGAGTGGAGGGCCCGTCTGTCTTCTTCTCGGCTTCAACTGTTAGTAAAGTGAGTTGGAGTAATTGACGTCTAGTAAAGTGAGTTGGGGTAATTGACGTCTAGTAAAGTGAGTTGGGGTAATTGACGTCTAGTAAAGTGAGTTGGAGTAATTGACGTCTAGTAAAGTTAGTTGTTAGTTGGGGTAATTGACGTCTAGTAAAGTGAGTTGGGTAATTGACGTCTAGTAAAGTGATTTGGTGTGATTGACGTCTAGTAATGTTAGTTGGGGTAATTGACGTCTAGTAAAGTTAGTTGGGTTAATTGACGTCTAGTAAAGTTAGTTGGGGTCATTGACGTCTAGTAAAGTTAGTTGGGGTCATTGACGTCTAGTAAAGCTAGTTGGGGTCATTGACGTCTAGTAAAGTTAGTTGGGGGTAATTGACGTCTAGTAAAGTTAGTTGGGGTAACTGACGTCTAGTAAAGTTAGTTGGGGCCATTGACGTCTAGTAAAGTTAGTTAGGGTAATTGACGTCTAAAATCAGGCATCCATTAAAGTTGAATGGACTTAGGGGCGCCCTAAAAATCCCTAAATTCAAAATTTCAGTCTTCACTAAGATTCTAACCCAGGACACAAAGTTAGGAAGCCAAGCGCTTAACCACTTAGCCACCCCCAAGTGGCGTCAGGTTTCATGTAATCTAGTTTTGTGAATTTTACCCAAAGACATGATTTAGTGCCTTGTTACAATGTTAAACATAAGTAGGCCTACTAAAGCCGTTATATAGCAAAAAAGTATCATTTAGCATCTTCTGATTGTATTACTTCAGTACTAACAATTGTTATAAACTAAATGGCTTTAGAGTTTCGATCCCCTGTTTTGTGAGTTTTATTTTAATGTTACAATAAAGACATGTTACAATGGCCTTTTTGTTGTTATTTATCTTTAATAATATGGCCACACTGATTAAAGAAAACATCTCTAATCTGTCCTACTTTTTAACAAGTCAAACGTCTTCCTCGAAAAAATAAACGACATTTATCACACTCTACACTAAGCCGGAAGGCTGCCAGGTCGTGTGGTATGCGCTATTTACTGTTGCCTCGATGGTCATGGTTTCAAACCCTGCCCGCGGCCTACCCGCACGTGGAAGGTTTAGGATAGGAAGTAATAATCACTTCTAAAGGAACAACCTAAATATATGATTGATATCGAACAAGGGAAAAATTTCTGCATTATTAAGAGATACAGTTATAGGTTCAAGTCGTTTGTATTTTAATTGTAGATGTTTCTTAAGCGCTTTATTTCGGAATTATTATCGTGTTATGTGGAATCACAAAGAATCCCTGCAATCGAAGATGCCATACAATTATACCTACACCCTTAACTTGTCACACCTGTCAATGAGAGTCACCTAATAAACAAGCTATATGCTAATTGTGTACATACACTTTGTACCCACCGTGTGTTCGATCCTGCTCCAAAGGCTTTATCAAGTTCAGCTCTAGCTTTAGGATGAAGCTGTTGATGGCTGTATTCTGCATGTCTTTAGATGTCACGATCTTATGAGTCAAGAAACCAAAGGTTTGTTGACTTTGCGAGTCTATATCATTGTGGGAATCTTCTACTGTTATCGTCAAGCCTTCGTTCGCTGGTGATGTCTAGGCAAGTTTTAGATAGAAAAAAAAAAAAAAGCAAATTTTTTAAAAAATACAAAAAGAAAAAAAAAGCTTATATAAGAGCAAGAACCTTTACATTTAGCAAGAACCTCATATATCTCAATACTTTAATATTATTTCCCTTTTTCGATAACAATCATAATTAATTCATTTCAACTAGTTAATTAGCTTTTTTTTTTGATTGCTTAATTTTTTTCGGAACAATAAAAAAATTGTGTAAAGTTTCAACTTGGACCGAGAATAGGAAGTGGGAGAAATAACATGTTCAAAATTTGTACAAGACAGACAGATAAACAGAGTGGAGCTAATGCAAGTTTCCTGGCAACCTACCACGTGTTTGATTTTGACTGCATGGCCGCTCAGGTCATTTTGCCGCACCACGCCAATGACCGTCAGCTTCGGCAGCGGCGACTGAGTCGGGAAACGCTCCAGCATCTGCTCCGTCTTGAGGATGTTGCGGCGACTTTTCTCTTTGGCGATCGCTTCGCCAATCATGGAGGTCAGCTCTTCGTTACGAGTGTCCAGCAGAATCCACATCTCCGTCAGACTTGCTGCCTGACAATAGCAGCAGTGGCCACAATTAACAAGCAACAAATTAAGAAATGCGTGGTCGAGAGGCTAAGTACGCTTGAACTTGGCTTGGCTACGCATGAAAAGGGGGGGGGGGCGCAATGCTCGACACCCGACTCTAGCAGAGTTGTGTTTTCTGAGCGCCTAAAGGCAGCACGGAAAACCTTCTCCCAATTACCCCCATTCTCCCCCTCCCCCACTGGTCCACAAATGAGATTGGACCATAGCGCTGTGATCATGCTATAGGCATGAAAGTAGCGCTATATAAAAGCTACAAAATATTATAAATTTTTTTATATTATTTTCTCATTCGCCTTATCTTTTAAAAAAAAGTTCAATGTCGTTGTCTTTGAAATAAAACTATGAAACCACGAGGAGATTTGAAACCTCAGATCCTTCATCGACCAGCTTAGTCCCTAAAAACATACAAATGTTAATTATGTTATTCAAACATATTTTTAGTCCAAAATATGAATATAAAATAGAGGCAATATCAATTACATAGCCTACAGCCATTTTAGAAACAACTTTTCAAACTTTTAAAAACGGGATATCGAAGTTACGTGTCTGTGTTTGTGTATGTGTGTGTGTTTTGTGTGTGTGTGTGTTTGTATGTGTGGACAAACTTCCTGCTTTACGTCTTTCAAAGTGGCCGTTTCTACTTTTTATTTTTTTCAGTTCGTTGCTAACAACAGGGAATGCAACTCTAATATTTTACATATTTTGTTTTCTCTAACTACGGAAATCCTACTTAAAAAATCGAACACGACATTGACATTGTCCAGACATGAATCGTTACACTGCAGGGCCGGTCCTAACAATTGCGGGGCCCTATGCGAAACTGATCGAGCGGGGCCCAGTCTGGGTAGGGGTAAGAATAATAAGTGTAAATAAAAATTTGTATTAGAAAATTAATAAGTCTTTGCATTAAATTTTTATTAAATGAAATCTGACAATGGATTGGCGTTTACCATATTGAATGGCACCCCAAAATGACAATTTTGTCTATTTTTCTGGAGATTTTAATAATTTTAGAAGATTTCCAGGAGCGCCTGGAAAATCCCGAGGCCACGAGAATCCTGTTATAAGTTATAATGATTTAATTCAATAATTTACACCTAGAACAGGAGCGGGCCTACGAAAGTGCGGGGCCCACTGCAGCCGCATAGGTTTCAGTGGCCTAAGACCGGCCCTCTTCCATTGTCCCTGACCTTCATCAGTCCGTCCTGGAAGTCTTCAACATCCTGCTGCCTCTTCCAATGTTTGAAGTACTGGGCACTTGATATCAGGGTGAGGACCAGCTTCGGGCTTTTCATGTTTTTATTATCGGCCATGTCTTGGGTGATTCTATCCACCTGTTCCATGGTCTCCTCTGTAACTAGCATGTTTAACCAGCTCTGTTGGAGATATAGTATTGTGACAAGACCGATTGGTATAGAGCAGGGGCGGACTGGGTGTCAAAATCGGCCCAGGCATTGCTATATACTCCGGCCCATAAATTGTATATCATAGTATGGGCCTCCAATTTATAGGCATACCTGTTCTCAAAATCATTATTTTAAGTTTAATAACGTATCAAAAAATTGTAAGCGTACTCTATGTCTTTAAAAGAAATATAAGCCTATGTTGCTTTTTCATAAGTGTGTAGGCCCTTAAAGGAAGATGCCTTCAGTAGCACTGTCTACGGATGTAGGCTATTACATTATTTTAGAAAATGTGTTAATTTGAATTAGTATTAGGACCCACAATGTAGTCTGTAAACATTTTTCTTGTACCCCGACGCTCAAAGATCCACTTTTATAAGAGAATATTACAAAACCTTTAAAATTTAACACATGACATAGTGGCGTACGTGAGGCCCTTTAGATGATCATACCGGCACATTTGCGTACCGGCCCACCGGGCGTTCGCCCGGGAGGATATGTAGAAAGTCCGCCCCTGGTACAGAGTTTAACTTATGCCTCACATTCTAAGTAAAGTTACACTTGACGAAATTTGCATAATTGTTGACCTATGGACAAAAACTATGCTGACCTACTCCTGAAGTCCATTACATCATCAACTAACTACAAAATAATTTTTTGCAACAAAATTCTGACTTCACGTGTACGAACGGGTTATGATACACATCAACATAAATTATACGATAACATTGAATCAGACATATATTCTATTGGACATTGACACGTTTAATTAGACATATTTTGTCCTTGACATTGGCACAGGTTCACCTCTTGTCGAGATATCTCCTTGTAAACGATGCTGTCGGTCACGTTGCAGGCTTCGTACGCTCGATTCCTTTCCAAATGAAACTCGAATCCAGATGTTGTCATTGGTCTAGAAATAATGACGTCACATTGAGATATAGAATCTAGTAACTTTGGCATAGACTTAATCATAATTCAAAATGGGGGACAGATGCATAGATGGTCAAAATAAATGGTATATTTACAAACGATTAAGATGATTGATAGATAGATAGATAGATAGATAGATAGATAGATAGATAGATAGATAGATAGATAGATAGATAGATAGATAGATAGACAGTGCAAGCTTTAAGGAGAGGTTTTTGATGGTAAATGGTAAACACTCAAGATTTTAGGTAAAAGATTGAAAACGCTGGTTGTGTTTGTAAAATGTTTGACATGTTTCGGATGTTCCTTCAGAGTTGAAGATAGTTTACTTCCTAGTCCAAACCTCCCGCAGGACGACGGGGGATGGGAGCGGGCAAGGATTTGAACCCTCGACCATCGATAAATCCGAACGACAGTCCAGCGCGCAAACCGCACGACCAGGCAGCCACCCAACATGTAACAAATACTACTAACCCGTGACTATGAAGGAATATGTAGGCTATCTAGGATTAGTCTCTTTATTTATGTCTGAAATGGCTAGGCGACCATGTTAATTCATCCAGGAGAATATAAAATAACTATGAGATAGAGAGAGGGAGAGTGAAAAAGAGAAAGGTGGGGGAATATATATATATATATATATATATATATATATATATATATATATATATATATATGGTGATATATTATGGTGACCTACTTTATACTTATTTTAATTTACTTTTTTTTTTTTTAAATGCGAATTTCAAATTTTCTCATTTCTCCTGTCAAAGCACTCAACAAAATTATCTGAATATATATTGAGTTCTTTGACAGGAGAATAGCAAACTAAGAAAAAGTGCATGACTGCATTGGGCTTTACCTATAGGCTAGTATCTCGTTTATATTAGTAGATCTTGCGGCCTGGTCAGGCAACTTCATCATCGTATTATTCTGACTTTTGGCACCGCTTACGAAGCTGGCGTTTGACGCTCCTCCAATAGATCCACCTGATTCAGACGCCCTTTGATTAGGGGAAGAGAAGAATGAATAAAGATATCTCCACATTTTGAAGGGAATTATTTGACTATCGATAATTCACACAATTCATGTATAACAAATCTGGACTCCCACAAATCCAGATCCAAGTGTACTTTCTAACAATACATAGTCTAAATCTAAGTGAATAGATAAAGCGAGCCATAAAAGTAGGTTGAAATTTCGTCACGGTTTTAATTTTCCCGATAATTTTAAAAGATGATGCGCAACTAAAGGCTGCGGTTTTGATGCGCACCATTACAGACTGAAACTAAGGCTTCTAGTTTTATCGGCGTTTGCCTTTCTTTTCACTCGAGTGGTTATATTTATATTTTTATATATTTATATTTATATATTTATTATTTTATATTTATATTTATTCAGAAGTAGTTGTAGAAAAATGTGACCCTTTATCGTCGTCGTAGAATGATGTTACTTACAATGCGCACCATTAAAACGCACCATTAAACCATTAAAACGAACCATTAAAACTGTCCACACAGTCCTGATGGGGGGGGGGGGGGGGGTTGGGTAAGCAGTACGTCGCACAGCTCTAAGCTCAAGCCAATTTGGATAATCTGATACATGATAGGGTGCCCTGGTGTTTGTTTGTACCATCAGGGCCGGCCTTAGGCATAAGCAAATAAGCAGCCGCCTAGGGCCTCCGATTGGTGGGGGCTTCGCACAGGTTTCAAACCATTTGTTTTTAAAGAAGAAATACTTGTGTCCAACGTTATGTTGGGGGACTCTAGGTTTTTCAATAAATTGCGATTTATTTTTTGCTGTTTATATTTTATTTTCTATTTTATTTGTGGCCACCAAATTCACGTCACCTAGGGCCACCAAATGTCTAAGGCCATCAGCCCTGCTATCATTTAGAAACACATCCTCTCTTCTTATCTTATCTTATATAATACAGACGTTACTTCAAAAAAGAAGATGATTACGTCCTACGCGTCATGCATTTAGTCATGCATATTAACCAATGACTTAAATTCTGCCAAGTCACTGGTTTTTCTGGCTAGCTCAGGCAACCCATTCCATGCTCTAATAGCACTAGGGAAGAAGTAGTATTTGTACAAATTTGTCCTAGCATATGGGACGAGGAATGTGCCTTTATTTTTGTGTCTTTCAGAGTATTTTATTAAATTTTGTCTTGCCAAATTGAGTTGAGTTTCATTTAGTTGAAAAACAGTATGTTTGCTTACAATGTTAATTCTGCTTAAACATTTACGTCTGTATTATATAAGATAAACAAAATGTCAGATCCTACATCTAAATGAATACATTATAAAAACATGTGTGAATAATTTTGTTTCTTAATTTAAAGTATAGGAAAGGAGAATCTACCACCCGCCTGACAACGATATCTCCGCTGAAGTTGGCTAAATAAATAGGCCACAGATAGGATTCATCATTTGAAATACTGTACTTCGGACTCGAAGAAAGGCCTTATTATTATGGTGACCTACTTTATACTTATTTTAATTTACTACTATTTTTAAAAATGCGAATTCCACATTTTCTCATTTCTTTAACTTCTTAACCATGTCCCCATTTCATATTTCCACTCAAAAAATGCAAACGAAAAAAAAAAAAAAATTCCGGTAGGTCAGTGCGAATGGGAACCTACTCAAAAAATATAAAGGATCATGTTGCTAAGCAATTTGCAACGAAAGGTAAATAAACATCTTAATATTTCAATTTAGGTAGATCTAGATTCTGTATTAACTATTAACTTTGTATTAACTTTGTAGAAAACAGAAAAGTTATACACTTATTGAAAAATTAATGTCTACACTCAAATAAATTCGTGAAAATGTATAAATGTCATGTCTAAAACTAAAAGATTCAGTCATTATACATTAAATATTAATAAATTTTTAAAAGGGGTAAATTAAAGAACAAATATTTTAGATTTGAAATAGGGTACATCTGTAGATCTAGAATAGCCTTCTATAGAAATCTAGAGGATCTAGTGATTCTAGTTCTAATAGACCTACCAGTAAATCTAGAATCTATCTTTTCTAGATCTAGAAATATTGTAGTTTAGGAAAATTAGTTTAGTCAAACCAAACAGACATTTAGACTAAAATTTTATTTTAGATTTAGATTGTCATTAGATAAATGTAGAAATATTATATAGATACATTGCTTCACAAAAGAATGATTTTAAAATAATAATGTAGATCTCAATCTTTATTATGTATAGATTTGTTTAGAAGGAGAGAAATATCCATTATCTAATTTAATATAGGCTATAGTAGCTGTTGTACATATAGAATACTAACTAAATAGATCAATTCATAATAAAACAAAAAGTCAGTTATGCTGCTGGTAGTGTTGGTACTAATTCACTTTCTTATAATTAAATTAAGAAAAGAAAATTATTACAACATGTTTTTATAATATATTCATTTAGATGTATGTGACATTTTGTTTTAGCAGAATTAACACTGTAAGCGAACACAATGTTTTCAACTAAAAATGAAGCGCCACTCAATTTGCCAAGAGAGGATGTGTTTCTAAATGGTAGAGATAAACACATTGTATGGACCAGTCCACCCCATCATGTACCAGTTTATCCAAACTGGCAGGAGCTGAGAGCTGTGCGCTACAACCCCAGACTAACTCGCAGAGATGAAACTAGCAAAGAAGTTGAAGAAGACTGGACAGTGTTTCATAGACAAAGATACACCCCAGAAGGTTCAAACCTTATGTTGTTATTACTTAATATATTTAATGCCTAAATTTATTAGCTATGTGTGATGTGTGCAGGCCTGGATTTCAGGGAGATCAGGCATCCACTGCCCAGGGGCCTACACAAGAAAGGGATCCACAATATAGGAAAAATATCCATATATCCACATTTTGTAAAACCTAAAAGTTTACCTTTTTTGTTACTAAAATATACATATAAAATAATCTTGTATGTTTAAACGAAGGAAAATTTAATTTCATTTACAAATACTCTCTTTCTTTTATAATATGACTTATGCTTTTAGATAGTAGTATTTTATTAAGTGGATTTTTATTAAGCTTTCAAAAAAGTGTCAGTGTCTGAACAAATTCTGCCCCAGACCTCCACATACTTAAATTTGGCCCTGGATGTGTGTCACCACTTGCTTGGCACATCCACAAAAGAAAAAAACGATATGGACCACAGCACACCATTTTGTTATGGTTGTTTTACATGTTTCGTACATTCCTTCAGATTTGAAATAATTATATTCTTACCCAAACTTTCCAAAGGACGATAAGGGATGACATCAAGCAAGATTCGAAATCAAGATCATCATGATCATAAAATGGCTGTCCAGAGCACATACCACACAAATAGGCAGCGATCCATATCATAAACGATGCGCTTACAAAAAAATGTAAATGCTTACTAGTTTTATCAACATGTTGAAATTTCAGTACTTTTAGTCATATCAATAATTGGTTAAGTGAATACATGAAATGTAAGTGAAAAAAGGAGAACCACTGTTAATTCAATTTTACCTAGTTCACTTTCTCCTACCCCTTAGCATGTTGAACATTGGGGCACCATACATGATCTATCCACCATCTTTCTCCATTCCTCTCTGACTTAACTGAGAGATTATATAATAAACTTGTGTCATATTACAAGTATCTTTTCATAGGGTTATATTTATGTTTCATCATAAAATAGCAATAAGACTGTAAATTATATGTATATTTTACTATAGGTGGCTTTGGACATCCAATCGGGACTCAGCCATCTGGTGTGCCAGCATTAAGATTAGATGGATACACTCGACATATAAATGGCATGCCCCCCAGAGACATCTTTCTCTATCGTTGGCCAAAAGCAGACTCTTGGACAGCACCAGCAAGAGCTCCAAGGGGCGAGTACTATGGATATTATCACGAAGCACTGGAAGCAGAAAAATTCATGAGAAACAGGCTTCAGCCCATCCACAGGCGCATCTCAGCTTTTGATGTCCCACAAATAACATCACTCAGCTCTCGGCAGACTTTTTACGACGTGGACAGTAACACTGGTGCAGGCCTATTTTAACAAACCAATCACAGCTTTCATCCTGTTGTAACATGTGACTAGGACTAATGGTGTACTTATACACCACCCAGTCAAACTATTCATCAGTATTATTTTTTGTTACATTACATTTTAGAGTGTAAATATAATAACCCAATAACCTAGATGTACATATTATACTATCAGTATGAAAAAAAAAAAGTATTGTGCTAATTTTAAAAGACATCTGACATTACCGAAAAATTCTCTTTATCGATGTGTTAAACATACTGGCATCCTTTTTTTTTTGTCATCAATAGTCTTTGTAATCAGTAACTTCTTTGTAAATACTATAGGGAGCAAAAGAAAATGAAATAAAACAGTTGACAGTGTTGTCAACTAGTTAACTTTATTTGTTTTACTATTTTATTATCAATAGTTATCAACATATTCAAACATTGAACATTGCTTCCAACAGTCATACAAAAGAAAGTGACATTTTTCATATCAGATATTCATCAACTAACAAAGCTTTGACAGATCAAATTAACATTCATATTAAGTTTACAGATCATTATCAATTAATAAATAGAACAAGACATACATTACTGCAATAAAATAATTTTCATCAACAATAAAATAGTATTCAAGAAAAGCCCCCCCAATGATTTCATAGCAGGTGAACATTGTTAAAACTGCAGCCCTAAAATAAAGTGCAAGTATTTGCAAAAAGAGCTTAACTAGTCAATGGAGTTACAAATTCTGTTTCACTTCTAGATTAACTTTCACTCCTATACTGGCCAATTCAACTAACAAATACCGAAAGACATATGGGACGGTGATTAAGTGTACAGAGTCACGGCGCTGGCAGTGCTGACAAACAATTTGATGGCGGAAGGTAGTGTTTTTGTTTTGGCTGGGATCAAACTCTGCTTGTTGTACCAACAAGGGAGATAATAAGGTGTGGCAATTCATGCAGAAGTAGGACTGAAATATAAAAAATGCATTTTGAAAAAAATATTTTTAAAACAATATAAATTTATATCAGTTAACTTTCAATATTGTTCATAAAGAAAACAATAAAAATTGTGTGAATAGTTTTCAATTTCACTATTTCAAAATGTATCCCATATTGCATTTTCCCAGAATTGCAAAAAATTACTTTTTTTATGTTCCTTTAAAAACCCAGAATGTACTTTATTCAATGAACAACATACTAGAACTAATGCTAGGAAACAAACCTTTGATTTATCTGAACAGTTCAATAGTCTATCATTCAAAAGGAAACTAGTGCCGTGGGTGATGAGGGCATCTCTCTCCATTTCACCAAAACGTATACCACCAGCTCTTTTCCTGCCTTTAACCGGTTGCTGTGTCACTTGATCCACTGGACCAGTGGTTCTCACCTAGCATGACAAACATCCACACTTTATTAGGTATTTATAACATTTAAAATGGAACAAGAAAGAAAAGATTCCCCCCCCCCCCCCCCCCCCCCCGCCATACCCTTGTAACTTCAAGTCTGGCAGACGTTTTTTTTCCCTTAATGCTAAAGGTAAGAAATAATTAATAATAATTATTTAATGTATACAGCATTGTTAACAAAATAATGTAGTCTCAAGGCACTATGATAACATAAGAAACATAAACACAAGAGTTAAAACTACAAGCGTATCTAATAAAGTTTTGAACAGATAGGTCATAATATTCTTCTTGAATGTAGCAAAGCAAAAAAGATAGAGAGCTCTTATGCAAGTTTCCCCAGCCAGAATTTAAACAAAAACCTTTGTATTAATGAGATTCTTAGGTTTCTATTGGTGTATCTCCATGAGGCATGTGGAGAATCTAATTTTTTGTATAAGCCTTACATTTATAATAATTAACTGTACTATATGTCTTTAAACAATTTTTGTTCTGTTCAAAAGGTTGAAGAAATTAGTGGACAAATTTTTCTTCCATTTGTTGATGGAATGTATCATTCCTTTTAAATTTATCCTGGTCAATGTTGAGTACAAAAATAAGTTGATTAAATATGCATGAAAATTTAAAATTGTTTCCATTTAGTTGGGCGCCACAGGCAAAAGTTTAGAAACACTGATTTAAGCAATACTATCTTTACATGTATCAATATACCTGAAATTTATCAGAGACCATGTGTCTGAGACGCTGGTAGTAGACAACTCCAAAATAAATATCTGCTTCCATTTCTCGTCCCAAAATGCCACTGTACATTCTCTCCGTGCCATAATAGTTGTAACCTCCTGAGGAGGCAAACAAAGTTAATATAGATAAATGTACACATTTAGCTGACAATGTGCAAGTGCAGCCAGTAATAAGAGGTTTTTAAAGTGACCAAATGATTTAAGTCATTAAAACACTTCTTCTACAGCTTCTAATCAAAATAACGTTAATACAATATAAAATTAAGGTCAGCATACACTGATGTTCTTTTATAATAATCATGTGTTAATCTAGTATTTTATGTTAATTAGAGATTAAAATTGTAGCAAGTCATCACTTTCTCTAGATAATTCAAGCAGCCTAATTTAATTTTAAATGACTTTTTCAAAAGAATTTGCTAAAGCATAAAAACATTATAAAATTTTTTTAAATTGTTATTGCATGACTACTTTTAATCTTCTCTGCTGATGTGTTTTCTAAGTTTTAATTTCATGATGTTACTATAGTAGAAAAAAAATATTGCTATGTGATAAGTCTAAATCTTTTAAAATTCGTGTGGGTGTGTGTATCAGTCTTATGGACTTCTGGAGTAACACTAAAAGAGGATGCATTACTCTTATTACACAAGTGCATCCTGGAAACTTTATTGCATTTTTGAATTAATTGATCAATGCTAGGTTTCCATAACAGCCTTTCATTCATCAAAGTATTTTCGGATGCAGGTTTACAAAGACTGTAATCCTTTTTTTTTCTTTCTAAAAACTCTTGATTAAATTTTAATTGAGATTTGAAACAGATCGTACTCTTAATTTTTGCATTATTGAAATAATTAAATTATTATTATTATTATTTTAAGCAGCTATCAGCTTTTATTACATTTCTATTGTAAAGTTGATCATTTACCTGATGTAAGCATCTGACCAAAGTAATCAATGGCAGGCTGTTCTTCAGAGAAAGTGAATGGCGTGGCATCAAGATACATTCCATGAAGAGCTCCAGCCTTGCCAGCCATACTTTCAATCATCATTCCTTAAGGTGAAATGGAGCGAAACAATATAACAAAAAGAACTAACAGTAACACAAACTTCTAGGCGGCCCTTGCGGGTCAGTTTTACTCACAATAACTTTACACGATAACTCAACACTTATACTGAATGAGCCAATATGACACCATTTATAATCATAAACAAATTTATAAAGTATTATGAGGAACTCCAGTGTTCTATAATCTCATTGGAATTGCAGTTAATCTTGAACCCAGACTGCAAATAAATAACCTAAGCTGCTTGTTTTAAAATGGTTTAAACATCTGTTGGAAAAACAATGCACATAATGAATTTCAAAACAAAAAAAAATGCTTTAGGAAGACCATAGGTTATCAAGACACATCTGAACATATTCTAAACACAAGGAAAATGATAGTGGAATCTGATTTATTGAAACCAAAAATATGTACAAGATAAAACAGTAAGTAAAACTGTTTAAAAAAATGGTTAATATGTAGGTGCATGGAATCAGCAATTTAATTTTAAAATCAAAAGAGTACTCTGTAAGCTGACCAAAAACAACCTTTGCACTTATATTTCATGGAAGATTAAGACAATAATGAAACTGACTTTTCAGCAGAGCGTTTAGTTTTCATAAAAGGCAGAAGGACTGCTACAAAACAATTTATCGTTAACATGACAAAAAGATAAATAATTAGTTTACAAAATCAACATTTCTTAAATTTTGTATCTAAGGTCTTACCGATTGTCATACGAGATGGGAAACCGTGAGGATTGAAGATGATGTCAGGCACCATACCTGATTCTGTGAAGGGCATATCGACAGCAGGCCACAACATACTGTTGAGATAAGCATTTTCATTTACCTTTTAGCCACTTTTAAAGATAAATAAACATTCATCTTAAGTTAGTACAGAACAATTTACTGTTAGATCCATTCTAAACCAGAAATATCTAATTAGAAAAACAGAATGCATTGACAGGTCTTAATTAATAAATTATATAACTGGAAGAATATCATAAAACACCTGTCTCCTATTCATCTAGTATTTTGCTTTCTTAATCTATAAATCTAAAACTGCTATTTGGTAAAATATTTCAGAAAAATATGATTTCTCATTTACCTGCAAATACCTTTTTGACCATGTCGACTGGAAAATTTATCACCAATGGTTGGGTTTCTCTTTACATGTCAAGATAAATAGCAACTATAAGTAAATCTTTCTAATCAATACTTTAATTATTTTAATTAATTCAATACCTAATTCTAGGTCCACAAATCAGTCCTAATATATTTATCTATTTAACAGTAATGTCTAGTAAAAAAAATGTCTAACCGCTATCCTGAGGACAAAGCAAACATGGTTCATTTCCTCTGTGCCAAGATCATCTCCAAGTATTTTAATCTGCGTGACAGTGGCATCTTCCAAACCTTTGTAGGTCATAACTTTGTATTCACCAGTTTGTATATTCTTATAACTGTTAGAATCCAAACAAAATCTATTTAGGCTTATGAAGGAGAATTAGGTTGGATATCACACATATAACTTCTAGGATATTATGACCTGAGTGATGAAAATGTGCCAGTTCTTTAATAAAATCTTATTGTATGAAGCCAAATGCCTGCCAGATTGACAAGACAAGAGAGAAAAGCTCTACTATCATAGAGTTAGAATTTGGTAAAATGAAAACTGCAATTAGCAAAACATGCCCTTGTGGAATGTAAGCAGAGAATGCTAATTAAGCCTTTAAAAGCAACATATTTTATCAAGAGGCCTGCACAATCTACAGGCCCCATTACACTTTTATAGAAAACCATTGAATGGAAAGCTGCCTGATTTGAAAAATCACTATGCAGTTATTGTAGGTAAAGGACTGATTGTCTGAACCGTCTAACTTGAGGTAATGACAACCACATAAGAATTTGTTTTCTTAAGACAGGAGTCAACAATATTTATTTGGACTTGAAATCACATTGTATATTATAATAAAATTAAAGCAATTTAAATATGTATGTCTATATATTACTCTATACCAAATCTGTAACAAAACTAATACATTATTTTTAAAAATGTGATTATTCGTCTATATTGTTACAATTCAAAATTATTTTTTTTTATATTAAGATAAAGTTGTGTATATATTTAGTTCTCACCTGTAGTAAGGATCTCCATTGGTCAGTTTTGTCCCAATTGGTGGCAGCCCATCAACATCAAGACTGCCAGTGGACTCACTTGGTACACATGCTGGATGCAATAGATCAAATTTAGAAAGACATACACTTTAAATTAAACAACCAAAAATTAATTTGCAAGATTCAATTTTAATTTTTAAATTAAAGAGATCAAGTGAAAGAGTAATCTTTCCCTAGGAGTGAAAATTCACTTGACTGATTTGATTGAACTTATCAGTTTGAATGAGCTATCATATTTGATAGAGCTTCTAAATAGAGCTACTAAGTCACATTTGATAGAGCAACTAAGTCATATTGGATAGAGTTACTAAGTCATATTTGATATAGCTACTAAATAATATTTGATAGAGCTACTAACAAGTACTAAGTAACATTTGATAGAGCTACTTTAAGATTTAGATTTGTATTAACAACCTGGTCCCTATAACATTTTGTATTTATTTCTAGTTGTCAATAACTGCAATAAAAAAACAAAGTAATAAAATAGTATCTGATTTGAACCAACTCACCAAAAACAAATGTCTTGGCACCATGTTCTCGACTGATTCCACGCAAATCCACATCCTTTAATTTAAATCACCAATTTGTTAAGTTTAAACAAAACAAAATGAGACAATTGTTACAGACACATAAGCGTTGTGTGTGTGGAGAGTTTAAAATATCGTCTTAGTCGATTGGTTTTATTGAAATATACTAGAAAGTATTCATTGAAGTCTTTTTTTTTTTTCTCAAAGAATCAGATTAAAATTAAGTAACATGTAATGATCAAGTCAAATATATCATTGGTAGCACTGAAGCACAGCTCAAAGTTATCAATAATGTCTTAAGACATACTTAAGTGGTTAGATATATTTAAATACATTTTTACAATGTTTAAACATTTAACATTTTTAACTTTGAATCTTGCTAGTGACTTTGGGTTATTTTTAGACACATTAAAGCTTAAATGGCTAAATCCCTAACTAAACATTGCCATAGTCTTTTTAATGATTACAAAAGCTGCTATAAATTTGGAAGATGTTTAGATACAAATAGAAACAAAAGCAAGAACAATAATGTGCCTGAAGCAACAAAACTTACCTCTGACTTGACAATACTACCATGGGCAAAACCTCTTTCATAAGAAGACTTATTAAGAATCATGGCATCTTCCATATCATAACCCTGTTAAGAAATAATATTAGTTCATACTAGAAACCTTTATTATTGTTGTGTAGGCTGGGGTGTTTAATATCAATTTCCTTCCCTGCAAAGAGCAATCTACAATCTTTCAACTAAGAGCAGGATACATATCTTTAAATTATCACCTAACAGAATAAGTGCCACACACCCTCTGTAGATAGAGTGCCCACCCTCACAAATTATCTGTTATAACCTCTTTGAATGCTCCAATTTAATTCACCTCCGACAGACAATATTACCACAGCAACCCAGCATAAACTAGTGCTATTAGAGCATGGAATGGGTTGCCTGAGTCAGCCAGGAAACTTGCCAGAGGTTAAGTCATTGATTAACATGCATGACTAGATTGACCTAGGGACACTAGTAGGACATAATCATCTTTTTTTTTAAGTAAAGTCTGTATTTGATAAGATCAGATAACCAACACTCTGTATGGTATCCATGGAACAGCTATTTTTCCTTAGCACAGACAGCAAGAGCTTCAGTTGATGAAGAAGAAACCTTTACCAAGCAAGTCTGAGCTCAACAGAACAGAACAGAAGTGTATCAAAGTAACTTCAACCCACCGTGTATGAAATGACAGCTACTATAGTATTGGTGCCAATGGGATACTCGTCTAAATTGTAGTCTTCAAAAGCAACTGGACGGACAAGAGGGCTCTGTGGAGTCTGAAGTCTGTAGAGTTTGTTGTCGGCTCTGTGCTGGTAAGCATGAAGTGGTGTGCCCATCGTCTGTTTACCCATCTGAAAAATGTTTCAACAGTATACATTAAAACAGAAATACATTAAGCTTTAAAACAGAGATATATTAAGCTTTCAAACAGAGATTCATTAAGCTTTAAAACAGAGAAACATTAAATACAGGTTGTTTTTTTCCTTTTTAACAATTTAAAATAGAGTTTCATTTTGAAATGGTCTAACAACCTGCCATTTTGAGTAGGAGATCAAATAAAGAAAGATTTCTCATTGCAACGGCTAACAACTTCATCTTATACTTTGTTTCATACGAAGGCTTTTTCTGCACTGGATGCCAAAATTAGTCGCCTGTGCACTGCTAGGAACAATAAAGTGAACTCATAATGGCCTGAACTGGTCTTGTAACTCTAGTGACTGAGCGATAGGGTTAATGTGTGTGCAACCTACTGACATGTTACTCAGTCAAATGACAGAGGACAAGGTACTGCTTAGCAGTCAACCATGTTAACAGAGAAGGGACATTACAAGTGCTTGCCGAATTACTCATGATTGGTTATGTAATTGAAAACAGAGTGTTTAAGGCAGTTCAGCACAGCGAAGAGACTGGTACTGTTAGTAAACTATGAAGTCAGTTCGGATTTAGACAGAAGAGTTTAATATAACAATACAGTGATGTACAGTGCAGCATTTTTGTACTCAACGTATCATGTTGCCAATTGTGTAGTATTGGCTATTGGTGTACTACTTATTAGACTACCACATTAGTATTTGGAACTCTTGTTACCAAGTTCTTGTGTTAGATGTGTTGTGTTGAGCAGAGTTTGCAGAGAGCCTGATAGAGATGATCGTAGCAATATTATAAAATTACATATTTTAAGATCGTAGCAATATTATAAAATTACATATTTTAAGATCGTAGCAATATTATAAAATTACATATTTTCAAAAATATATGCTCATTCTCACCCCCGAACATTTTTTTGGTACTTTCTTTCTTCACTACAAAGCATTACAAACCTGGCACTGGTACATATTCCTGGGACTTTGATTGAAATCAGAAAATGGAGTCATACAGCCCATGACACTCAACATACTTTGTTCATTCAGCTCTTGATGACTTGTTACCTGTAGAACAAGATAACTATCAAGTGCTCAGACAACGAGAGATAACTTAGCATAAAAATGAGCTGGAAAGTTAAAGATTTATGAGGTGGTTTTCTTTGCATCAAGCTCTAAGATGTATATAGTTTATCACTGAAAAACAGCCACATCAGACTTTGGTAAAAATAGGAAGATTTGGAACTGAACTCTGGAGAGTATTGGGGAATGAATTTGTATGGAAGCATGAACAAAGTTTGAGAAAATATTACATAAGTTTAGGGATCTGCAAATCTGTTATTTCAATGTATATAGACATTATATCTTTGTTCTGACAGGCGAGAACAAAGAAGAAGAAAGAAAGAAAAAGAGAACGAAGAAGAAGTTCTGACAGGCCAGATATTTACTTACCCCAGGGAATGCCTCTTTTGGATTTAAAGCGATGTCAAGGTAAACCTGTTCGAATGTACCAATCATCTCAATGGCATTAGCTGCAAGGTTCAGTACCGGTCGAATCATCCTAGCAACGGTGGTGAAGAGATACAGGCCTGGATATTGACTGGCTACTTCAGTTTTCTTCACAAGACAAATTTCAAGAGCAAATGGAAGCTAAACATGACAAAACAAAAAAGAATAGAAAAAAATAATAAAAAAAAAAAGTTTGTAAAAAAATAAGAAGTACAGGGGAATGCATGCAAAATTGAACATTAGTTAAATTTAATGAGGTCAAATCAACGATAGTATCGTGAATTATCTTCTTATCTTCTCTTATCTTATATAATACAGACGTTACTTCAAAAAAGAAGATGATTATGTCCTACGCGTCATGCATTTAGTCATGCATATTAACCAATGACTTAAATTCTGCCAAGTCACTGGTTTTCCTAGCTAGCTCAGGCAACCCATTCCATGCTTTAATAGCACTAGGGAAGACGGAGTATTTGTACAAATTTGTCCTAGCATATGGGATGAGGAATGTGCCTTTATCTTTGTGTCTTTCAGAGTATTTTATTAAATTTTGTTTTTGTATTTGAAGATTATGGTTCAGTGTTTTATGTATAATTGCTGCTTTACTTTTGAGTCTTCTGTCCTGAAGGCTTTCTAAATTTAGTGATTTTACTATAGGTGTTACTCTAGTCAAATGTGAACATTCATTTGTTATGAATCTCACTGCTCTATTTTGTGTCTGTTCCAGTTTCTTATGTTTTCTTGAGTTGAGGGGTCCCAAACAGAGAATGCATATTCTATTATTGGCCTAACCAAGGTTAAATAACATTTTAGTTTTATGTTCTTATTTGATTTATAGAAATTTCTTTTAATAAATCCTAATGCTTTGTTTGATTTTTGTATAGTTTCATCAATATGTAGATTCCATGACAGTTTTTCATTTATTATAACACCTAGGTATTTTGCGTTTTTAGTCTGTGTTACTGGTTTGCCATGAATAAGATAAGTGGAATTAATTTGTTTTAGTTTTTTTGTTACTCTTAACAACTGACATTTTTCTGGGTGGAAAGACATGCTCCAATTTGATTCCCATTTCTGTAATTCATCTAATTCTCTTTGTAAAATATCTGTGTCTTGTGTTGTTTTTATTGTTCTATATATTATGCAATCATCTGCAAATAATCTGACTTTTGTTCCTGAAGTAATGCAATTTGGTAAATCATTTATGTAAATTAAAAATAGTAGTGGACCCAAGACTGTTCCTTGAGATACACCTGAGTTTACTGTTATCTGTGTTGATTTAGAGCCATTTATTATTACAGTTTGTTCTCTCCCTATCAGAAAATCTTTAATCCACTGATGCAGTGGACCATTAATGCCAAAATATTTTAATTTTTTAAGCAAACTGTGGTGGTGAACTTTGTCAAAAGCCTTAGAAAAATCTAGTAAGATAGCATCTATTTGTTCACTATTATCTAAACCTTTAGAAAAATCATCAATTAGTCCTATTAGTTGTGTTTCACATGATCTATATTTCCTAAAGCCATGTTGGTATGGTGTGAGGACATTTTGTTTGTCTAAGTGGTTTATGATGTTGCTACATATTATGTGTTCTAGGATTTTACATGTGATGCTGGTAAGTGATACTGGTCTGTAGTTTCCTGGGTCAGATTTTTCTCCTTTTTTAAATAGGGGGGGGGGGGGGGGGGGGGGGGGGTGACATTAGCTTCTTTCCAGTCCTTTGGTACTCTGCCCTGGTTAAGTGAAGCCTGAAAGAGTATTTTGAACACTGAGCTAGCTCATTGCTTAGTTCTTTGAGTAATCTAGCTGGAATACCATCAGGTCCAGACGCTTTATTTGGTTTGGTGTTGGCTAATAGTTTTTTAATTCCATTTTCTTGTACTACTATATCTTCTATGTTGTCTACTTGGTTCCAATTCAGTAATGTCTTTGTCTCCTGGGGCTGAGAATGCTGATGCAAAATATTTGTTTAGGATGTTTGCTTTAGTTTCATTATCATTATGTATTATGTTATGTTCATCTTTTAATGGCGCTATGCCTGTTGTTTCCTTTTTCTTAGACTTAATGTATGACCATTTAATTAGGAGAGAAAGAGTTAAGTACTAGCAGAAAACAAGGCAAATTACTCTGTCCTCTTAACAAAGTAAAGTCTTCCAATTAAAAAAAAGTCAAAGTATGAACCATTACAAACATTATTAGACATAAAGTCTATTTCCTTCGCAGACTCATGTAGACTGGCACTCTCATTTGATTATTGAGTTAATAACTATATCAATTTCAAGCAACAATTGCAAGAGGTAAGGTTAGAGTTATCTTTTCTCTATCATCTAATACTTTGGAAGGCAATTACTGTTCATATCTTACTCAGGGCTAGAAGATACTCTCTAAATCAAAAGAATAAAATATTTTCAGGCAATTTCATTTTTAAAAACCTTTATGTCAAAAATAGTTCTACATATCTAAACTCTATAATCAAATGCATTAAAAAATGTATATTTGCATAAATGAAAATATTAAAAGTGTTTTGTTTGTTTTTTAAATAGGAATGGTGGATAGTATAAATTGATTAGACCTTAGAATATGGAAAGCAGTGATTGCATGAATGATGCAGGAGAAGGTAATACAAGTCAAAATCGAGAAAGATTTGCAGGCTTATGGTAAATAATCAATAATTCATCATAATTTTACTTAACTCTTTCTCTCCATAATGATTTACCATTCTGGTGGAATCAACGCTTGTATCATCAGTTAGGAGAGAAAGAGTTAAAAGTCAAACATAAAAATAAGCTTTCTTTATTTACCTGTCCTTTAATCTTCAGTACTCTGAGAGTGGAGGCAAACGTTTCAGCATTCCAGGCATTGATGTAGCCCACAATCTTCCCATCCAGGAGGACAGTGTAACAGTCAGAGATGGGCCAGGGGTTAGGGGAGGCGATGGGGGACATGCCCACCTCTGTGAGAATTAGTTGAAACTTTTCACAGACAACTTCAATGTTAACAACCTGATAGGAAGAAACACAAATATATATAACTCTTCTTAGACATTACCTCAGTTGTTCAAAGCCACTAGCATAGAACATATAGATATATATATATTAATATAATATCTATCACGGTAGTACAAAGTGTTTCTAGTTCTAGCTTTAATTATATTAATTAGACCTATATATTATTGTAACCTCATTGTTAGATACACTGTGCTATTGTTGGGGAAAAGCACGAGAAAATGGAATTTCATGGGGAATAGGGGACTTCACATTGATAATCACGGGGGTACCATTTTTGTTGGTCACATGATAAGAAACCGCATGGTCAGTAAGAAGTTTTACGCCCTGTTCTACTGAGAGACAGACCAAAAAAAACTATTTATATAATCCCTGACTATTGTATGAATCAATGTAGTTTAAACAATTATTGTGTGAATTGGTTCCAATTATAATAGTATCAAAATAATCATAAGATATACCTTGCAAGTGGCAGTCATGTGATTCAGCAAACCACATGGGGATCCATCAGGAGTATGAACAGGACACAAAAATCCTGAAAAACATGTTAAAATTATAATATTTTAAAATTAATTTAAAATTAAACTAACAGATGACTTTAACATTATCTGCCCTATGGATCACAAGGTCTGAAATTGTCTGCTTTACTAAAACTAATCTCTACCAGTCTATATTTATGGGTAGATTTTTACAGTGAAACTTAATTAAACAATGTACCCCATGCTTCTGGAAGTAATTTTCTGACTGTTGTTGTTCTCATTTCGGTAAAGAAAGATCCTCTATGCACAGCTCGAAAATGTGATGCGTACCGAAATATATTCAGTTTATCGGCTAAAACTGCTAAGCCTCTTGCCTGACAAACAAAAGTAACGCATTACAAAACGAAAATCATATCTTGCAAATTTAAAGAAGAAATATCAAAGAGAGATAATTGATTACAGTGCCCATCAGAAAAAAACAAAAACGTAACATTACTGTTAAGATATGAGCCTCTCAAGTAGTAAATCAACACACAACTGCAAACTCATAGTTTGTAAAAGTACTTAAATCGTCTCATTCAGAATGCACAATATTAATAGTATTTTCCATGCCAATACATTTTTTCTGGTCTGCTCCGACATTATTTCCATTCAACGTGGCATCATTCCATATTCACATGCTTTGCACCAGCTATGACAATTACACTGCCCACTAAATACTGTAAAATCTGGAATACTTAGAGGAACACTATATGTATATTAATAATCTGCAGAAAACTAAATTCAGAGTGACATTTACCTGCATAAGGCCTAAACCTGTTGGTGAAATGAGATTCCCTGTGGATAGGAGATACTCCAACGCTCTAGTGATCGTAGACACTGCCTTGGAAGCTTCTCTCACATCAGCTGAAAGGGAGATAATATGGATAAATTACATCCCTTATGTCAGAAAATTCAGGGAAATGGATTACTTCTCACTTTAAATATATATATATATATATATATATATATATATATATATATATATATATACAATTAAGAAGACTCTCAAACAAATTAAACTGACATCTAATACTATACAAAATGATGAAATAACTCAGTCATGTGTAAGTTTTTAAATCAGACAGCTGGAGGCATATTACAAGCAATCAACAAACAATTTTCCACCTCCGAACAACAGAATGAGAAATCATACATACTCCAGAAGCAGAAAATTGTAACTCCGAACAACAGAATGAGAAATCATACATACTCCAGAAGCAGAAAATTGTAACTCCGAACAACAGAATGAGAAATCATACATACTCCAGAAGCAGAAAAATTGTAACTAAGAAAAAAGCCCCTGTGAAGTGTCACCAGAGAATGTTCACCATGTCCTCTAAACCTGCATACTCTGTCAAGAGACGCCCAAACAAGATACTGTCACCAAAATACCCTTAAAGAAGAAAAACTACGGAGAGCTGGGGGGGGGGGGGGGGGGGGCTGGACAAGTTATTTGAATCTTCCAACATGTAAATGAGAATGCAGAAGAAGACAAATGAGAAATAACTAACAACTGTTACTGTTAAATGACAGCAACTCATAGCTGCAAACACTGTTAATAACCACAAGTGTTTATATAGATTTTAGGTCTAAGTAACACATTAATGATTGAAATATAAACAATCAGACACTCTCACAAATCTTACTTATCAAAAACTCTATTAGTCCAGCCAGACAGCACTACTACAACACTGAAAGGCCACCACTATCTACACATGCACAAAAAAATACTGATCAGTCTGGCCCTGTTGAACATTCACCCATTTCAAGCTCACTAAAAGACACAGTTTATGGGAGATCAACTAAACAGCTATGCTTTACCAACATTAATTGTTTTTTATATATAATATTTGTCCAAAAACCTTTCTATACAAATAGATTCATTGTTAAGATTTAACTAACCTGGAGTCACTTGAAATGCACTGCCCTTTTTTTTTATGGCTTTCTGCATTGAAACTTTCATACCTAAGAGATATGCTTCTAGCTTTTCCTGAATTTGTTTTTTAAAATTTGAAATAATAACAAAAGAATAATGAGGAAAAAAAAACATCTAGTGGTAATAACACAAATTTTATTTACACAAAATACATCAATGTAAAGTCAAGTTGTTGTTTTTTTAAGTACAAGAAACTCAAATCAGAATTTTTTTTATAAACTTTATAATAAAATCAAAATGCTTGTCAAAATGGTATGAAATAGTTGGCACATCAACTCCAATTGAAAAAGACAGAAGTTCTCAGACTTGGCTAAATAATTTCAAAGAGACTATTAGCCTAAAGGAACCAATTCATTTCACAATTTTACTAGCATGCTTAAAAAAAAAAGTTTATCCATTACCTTGAGGACCATCTGCATCAAGTGACCAGGGACCAACAACTCCTGGAACATTGGGTTGTCAGGATTTTCAGCAGCACACTCCCCATGAACAAAGGCAAACAGTTTCTGGGTCATATAGCTATTTATAGAACACATCAAACCATTAGATTCTCCAATCAAAATGATTTTACTATGTAAACCATAACTTTGCTTGTTATATTCAGGTTTGAATTACATTTTTCTAAAGGCCTACAGTTTTTAAATTCTTTCTATTAGCTTACAAACTATTCAGGGGAAAAGGATGAGTGCCTGGGTGTAAGTCTGGAAAATACCTAAACTGGCAGTGAAGTTGAAGAGTGTCATGCTAATATTGCAGATGTTGTGAGTTCAATTCACATACTGGCCAAATTGTTTTTTCATTGGCCATCAGATCTGATCCAATCCATTACCAATTGGATTTGATCAAATCCAGACCAAATCCAATCCAATTGAAAACTAATTTTATTTAAACTTTAAGTAGGTATTGCCTTCTAACCTTCTTCTTCTGCCGAGCTAAACTAGAGGTTCCTAACAATGGAACAATGGAGATGCTACAGAAGGATCCTAGATATCACATTTAAAGACCGCATCACAAATGTAGAGATTAGAGACAGGGTTACTACAGCAATTGGACCCCATGATGACATGCTAACTGTTGTAAAAAAAAAAAAAAATGAAACTAAAACTCTAAGGCTATATTACAAGGTCTTTGGGGCTCATAAAGACCTTCCTTCAGGGAACAATACCAGGAAAAAGAAGAAGAGGCAGAAAGAGAATGCGATGAGAAGACAACATAAACGAATGTAACAAAATTTTAAAGATGAAATGAAGGAAATTAAAATGGTTTGTATCATGATGAATAATGAGTCAAGACTGACAATAGAGGATGAACATAAATGAACCTACACTAGCAGATTAAATTTGTCTGTGTTGTCGTCCAGGTGAATTAAAAGGCTGTTCTTGAGCAAATACTTTCCAACCTCCTCATCAGTGTACCAGTCAGGTAGCTGAAGTTTGACTCGGAATCTCTGACCAATGAAACTGAGAACAGACGACCTAGAGTTCAGACCCTCAGACATGATTTGTCTCAACATAAAAGTCACGCAGCTGAAATACAAAAGTTTCATGTTATAAAATACCAGAAATTTAAATTAATATATATAATTATAAAGCTGTACTTCTGAACTTTAAGCCAAATATAGAAGCCAAGCTATTCTGGTCTATAGTACCCCTTTCATACCATAAGATCCATAGTTACTAAAACTGAAGGTAATCTGTTTCTATGTATGTTACTAGTTTAATGTTTTATGTGTCAAGTAGATGGTCTAAACAGAGCTTCTTAGAGTTTTATAAGTGGTTAGCATTAATCCAACAAGATTCAAAATCCTTACTAGTGGAGTAATCGTTAACTGAACTTTCAATTCAATTCAACATTCAATTCTTTCATTTTGCTCACTTCAGTACTATTATTATAAGTATAAAAACACATACACACATTTGACTGATTATTGCAAATAATCTTTTAAAACTAGTGAAGCAACATTTATACCAATAAATGGGGCATGACAATGAACAAAAATTTTTTTCAACATTCAAATCAGCTAGTTTTTATGCTGTGCATTTTTGATACAAACATGTAAAAAACATAATAAAATATACAACAAATCCTGTTTGTTTTTTTCTTTTTACTATAGGAGAAATGAAGTTTGAAAGTACCCTTTATAGAATGTATCCTCTTCTCTTCCTTTGATTAACTCATCAGCAATAAATTTTTCTGAGACATCTAACAAACCCTGGAATAGATAAAATTACAACTTAGCTTCTGATTTCAAATCTTTAATCTGTCTGACAACAGATCTAGGAAATCGTTTACTATTTATGTTCCTGCAGAGTTGTTGCTTTGGCTGTAAAATAAGACAAGAGCTCTTTCATTGGGTACAGCAACAACTAACATTTGTCACTGGTTTAGTGTTCACTTCAGAAACAGAACACAAGGGTCAGTGCTCTTACAGAATGGGTGACAATACCCTATTTAACAATAAACAGTACAATACAATTAAGTATAATGCATATTAACGAAAATTCCCCTTTTTGCCTACATGTAAGATTAAATTGTTAAAAAAAGTTTTTACAATATTTTAAGCACTTAGCATAACAAACAAAAATGTTTCAACATTTACTTCCAGATTTTGCTTTCTATTAGAATTAACCCTGGACATTGTGTATATTTTGGCTAGAATCATTTCAAAGAAAAACAAATTGTCTGTACCAATTGAGAATATCAGAAAATATTGCTATCTTACCTTCAGCACTAAAACGACAGGAACAAAGAATACTTCTTTCATGACACCAAAGGACAATTTGGCTGTTCCATTGTTCAGGTAGTGAAGGGTAAGTGTCTAAAGCAAAGAAAACATCCAAATAGTTTTTATAAATGACAAGGAAAGACAGACCTCATAACATCAGACACTAAAAGAAGCGTGGTCGAGAGGCTAAGTGCGCTTGAACTTGCCTTGTCTCGGCTAGGGTGCTCGAGGTTCGACACCCGACTCGGACAGAGTTGCGTTTACTGAGCGCCTAAAGGCAGCACAGAAAACCAACTCCTAGATACCCCCTCCCTCCCACCGGTCCACAGATGAGATTGGACCAAAGCGCTCTGAGTATGCTATAAGCATGAAAGTAGCGCTATATAAAAGCTATAATAATAAATATACAGGTGTGGTTTATTTTTGTTTTTCAAGTTTAATGTAACAAGTACAAAAACAAATGTCTGCTCAGAAAAATTCTCAAAAGACTTACATTAGAAATTTGATCTTCTCTGACACATCGTATTGACACACCATACTCTGTATATTCTGGTCCTCTTTTTTTCCAAGATGATCTTGTTAGGCACAAAGGCTGACACCAAGACAAAAGAGAAAACTCTATAGCATGAGTTAATATACAAAGACTAGTACACAAATTTAATATATAACATGTGTTAACATACACAGACTCTAACAGTAGATGTATTTTAAATATAATACAAAGATTATTACAGTAGACAAATTTAAAATAGAACGTGTTAAATTTTTATTCTACCAATGAACTCTCACAACTTTACTTACAAAATTTCTTCTCTGTTGAATCAAGAGACGCACAACTTTCTCATTCCCATTGATAATAAAATAACCTCCCATCTCCTGAAATATCAGTTGAAATCATTTCTTTGCATTACAGTAAAAAAATTATTTCTAAATAACATCACATAAATCATTATTAGCTGTAAATAATAACAGTAAGCAATGTCAGGTTTTAAAACTATATGTCAGTGTCATTGGCAAGCCAGATAAAGGGGCTCAAGCTATTTTTGAACTTGTGAGGTTCAACTAGTCAGATTAGAAATAGACCAAAAGTTTCTAAGATATATCCAGCAAAGACTCATCATTGTAAAAATAAACACTTTAAAGAGGTAAGTAATCTAGTACACACACCAGTCAGTTCAGTTAATTGATATAATAGACCAAATCTATTTATATGATATCTGTTTTGTGATTCTAACTGATGCAATTCTTGCTGTTGGATTTAGTAATTAAAGTGTTTGGGATTTATAGTCTTGGATTTGTTCTGTGCTATATTTATTTCTGAGTTTCAGTGTGTTTATAAGATTCATTAAATTATATCATCATAAGAGGGTATTTATACTCAATCACCCAATTCAATACACAACAAAGCAGTCAGTAAAAAGAATCTTATCAATTGAACTGAGTAACATTAAATTCAACCAATCCTGGTTTACCTCAGGCTCCTCTCCTTTTCTAACTAGCGCTGCAGGTTTTAAATTGGCAATGTTGCAGGCATCAGACTGGAAAGTGTACAACAAAGTCCATTAAGTTCATTACATTGAATTGTACAGATGTCTTTGAAATCAAAAGTCTTAGCCTCAAAACTAAAGCCTAACAAATAATATACCAGTCAAAAACGTTTGAGAACATTTAAACAAATAATCTAAATGAGGACAACAAAAGAAATCATCTGGTTGATATTTTGTCTAAAATAAGATATTATTAAAGGGAGATAATGTACAACTGTAAATATTTTTGTTACTACAAGATATTTTTCTTTAAAATCCACTTACTTTAACCATAATTGGTATCTGACCAACAATTTTATCAAAGCTGCCAGATTTACCATTGTTACAGGTATAAGAAATGATAGCCTGCACATCACCCATATATGAAGTACCTCTTTCACGACACTGCCAAGTCAAAAGAATATCAAGCAGGAAAGAAATATGTATAAAATAGATACATAGGTAAAGATAAATAAACGGAATGCATCCATGCCGTGCACGTCACTTAATGCTGTAGTTCTAAAATTTGTCCCCACTTATATGTAATGTCCAGTAGCAATCTGAGAGATTAGACTTACCTCTGCAGGATAAACTTTATTGCTGATAGCCATTCTGTTTGCAGCAGAGACTTTAGGTGCGTAGATATTCACTTTCTTAAATTAGATTGAAATCCATTGAAACAGACAAACAAAAAATTTAAGTTGTAACTTAGTTAATAAGGCTTGCCTTGAAGTTTAAACTTTTTTATTTAACTAGTTTTAACTTAATTATCTGATTTAAAAAAATACTATTTTAACAACAATGTCAATCTAAGTCAAAGATATTTTGGTATTTACCGTAATATTTAAAGAAAACCGAAGTCTGTTTGGAGCTTGCGTGTCTTCCCCTAAGTAGAACTCAAGTGGCTCCATATTCTAGATGTACACAATTTTATAGGTTTTTAAATTATCAAGTTAATATTTTGATTATGTTTGTCAATGTAAAAAGTTTTAGTCATCAAAAAAGAAATACAAATAATCATTAACAATACAATCTTATTAAAACTGTCAGGTGTAAGGTGAGTTAGAATTGAGTAAAATATGTCTTGCAATATAGTCTATAGTCCAAATTAAAACTTCAAAGAAACAGTATAGTATACCAGATGTTCAAAATTACAATACAATGTATAAAATAAACTCCACAATTTACTGGTCAAACATAAAATTAGGCGACCTAAACAATCAGTCGATTTGTGTTACATTTTGAAGCTGTAATGACAGAAAACAAAAATGACAGCTCATTTTCTTGGTTGTAAATTATAATAATATTATCTTAACAACATCGGCTGACATTGAAGAAACTAAATAAAAGGTGGACTATGAACTAATGAGTTGTTACTGGTGCTCAAGACAAGAGTAAGTTTGACAGCAGGCTTTTATTTTATTTATAAAATATACTAAATAGATGTATGCATTACTGAGACACTTTGGCAATCCTTGCTTTTTTTTTCATGGCATCACTGATATTTAATCTTGTCTTTTGTACTAAATATCAAAAAATTAGCAGTTAGTGTAAATTAGAGAACATGCAAATTTATTCTGAATTTCTATACCAATAAAAACAGAACATTTACTACATCTAAATGATTTGAGACAATGACTAATGCCTTGATTAAATTATATTAGATTTAATAAGGTTTTCTGTAATATATGTTAACAACTATCAACCACAATTTCTTTTTTAAGCTTCAGATCATTGCAAACCAATGTTGCCTTTAGGCTCAGTCTAACCACCTTTCACTTCTCCACAAATAAAAAGAAAACAGAGAAATAGCTGCTTTACATCCAACTCAATGAGTCAGAACTGAATATAGTTGGTATTATTCCCTCAACCCAATTTTACTTGATAAGTTTCTTGGTCATAATCACATTGACAGTCAGTGCCTAACTTTATTTTTTTCTTTACTGTATAACTTTTTCCTATCAGAGAAGTGAGAACAGGTGTTCTAAAATTTAAACTAAGATGGTCTTGTCAAATGTGTATGTACATGGTCTTGTCAAATGTTTACAGAAATCATACTGACAAATACTGAGTTATTGTACCTGAACCATTTTTTGCAAACCATCATTTAGGAAGTAATTGAATGACTCCACATGAGCTCTAGTTATGTCTTGAAGCATCTGTTAAAGAAAAATTTAGGTTTAAGACTAGAACTTGGTCTATTAGTATTAATGACAAAATAATGATAATGCAGATCTATACATGTGACATTTATTAATTTTGAAAAGAGAGGATTTAGATAGAATTTCTTTTTAGGTTTTAGAGATCTAGATTATTTAGAGTAGCTGGAAGCAGATGGTCTCTGAAAGAGACCGTTGGGTAGCTCTCACAAAGGCTGCAGGACAAACATTTGAGGCCCAAAGGAAAACCCTTTTATTGAAAACAGGCCCAGAAGATGGAAAGAAAATTTAAATAGACTGCCACAAACAATGGCTTTATCTGCGTAAGATGATGGAAAATATGCAGGTCACAAAAGGGTTTTGCATAGGCATGTGAAATACTTCACTCATATTTAATCTTAAAAATCAAAGAAACTGTCATTATTATTATTATCTTCAGGGTTAAAAGCAATTGAATATTAAAACTTGTATTCAATCAGAAACATAGAATTTTTAAAAGCTTAAACCAAAAGCTTACACAAAAAGGCAAACCCAGGCACTTGAATGGATTTGGATTTTCGGCACACCTGCACAATTCAGGCCTTATCATGCCCATAGCACTTGAAGCGCCTGCTTAGGCACCATTATTAAAACTCAAGTTCATATGCAAGACTTCGAAGTGAGGGTCATAACATAGGTAAAAATACATTATTTAAGCCTTATTTTTTGGAGGTGGGAAGATTTTCTACACTTTGTCTTAGAGGTGACATTTCGGCAGGATGAATGGAACCACTTAAACTAGTCTATGGGCCATATTTTTTCATTACTGAGACTGAGCTAGATCAGTCATGATCATGGTGGTTGTCTGGTCCTGTGCAGTGGCAAGCACTTCAGACTGTTGTTCAAATGGTCCTGACTTCCCTGCCCTAGCGATTCTGCAAGAGGATGTCATAAAGTCTAGTCATAGTCATAATGACAATCATCCTTTCTCAGTTTCTGAAGTGTAAAATGTTTTGGATGTTCCTTCAGAGTTGAAGATAATTACTTCCTAGTCCAAACCTCCAGCAGGACGACGGAGGATGGGAGCGGGCAGGGTTTGAACCAGGACATTCAACCAAGTGAAAGAATCTCTGAAACATACTTAATATGATACTACATACTGTTACATAGATTATGATAGATATTTAAATTATCATTATGGTTTTAAACTTATTCTAGATACTAAACTGAATAATCATTAAATCAGTAAGTCTGACGTAGTAAAACAACTAAGTTATTTGAGTAAGTTGACATGTCAAATGAATTTAATAATTTATTTTTTTAATAATTATAATGTTGAGTAACTTTCAGAAGACTAAGTCAAAAGTAACTAGATCTAGAATCTAGTCTAAGTCAGTCAGTGAGTAAGTGACAGTTTTTATTTAGTATTTAGATTCTATTGGGTTACTTTCATTGTTTCGAGTTCAACTTTGTAATTTTACTGAGTTAGTTAGTTAGTGTTACTATTAACAATACTAGTGTTAGCCTACTACACTTTAACTCTTCTTTAAATTACCACATGTTGGTGATCTTTTGGTTTGCCATAATCAGGCGAAGTTAAGAGCTTATACGCTTTCATTTTAAACAGACTTTCTATTTATCAACTTATTATGCAATGAGCATGCACAATTTTATTCTCATTTAACAGCTCATTGAATAGCAACATCAACATTTCCCAAATCCATGTGACAAAACATTATTTTGAAGTTTAGCAGTTTAAAATTGTTTGTTAAGTATAACATCTTAAGGCAAAAGTCGTTCCTAGAAATTTGATATTATGAAAATTATTTTTATCTTGATTGTTGTTTAGCTAAGGACAAAATAAATGTTTATTAATTTTGAAAATATTTTTTTATACTAGTGCAAGTAATTAATTTTCTTTTTGCTCATTTATCATATTTTTAGTTCAATCTGGCAAGAAATTAGAAACCTAGTTAGAAACGAAAGTTGATCTTGATCTAGTTTCTAGTCAGATAATCGGTTGTTCCCGATATTTGCAGTCTTCGAGACGTGTACAATGACTCAGGTTTCCGCTTCCGATTGTGTAGTAAACAGAGCAGTGAGACTTGAATTTGGTTCTGTTGGGTTTTTGAAAGTAAATGTCAATGGTATTTATTACTCAGTCATTTGATTATGACCCAACATAAAAGAATGGGATGGCTGCTGAAAAAGGTTGTGAAAGTACTGGCGTTTACAGTGACTATATTTTCATGGGCGAACCATTTTAGGATAGCTGATGGTGCAACTAACGAACCCAATACAAATTTAGATCTCCATCACGAAGCTAATGAGGACAGTGTGTCAGTCACCAATAATCACCTAGATCTGCTTAGTGAATTAAAAATTGCTGAAACTAACTCCTGCCCTTTTAAAGCCAATATTGAGACTGCTTGTGACATGTTAGTAGTCTGGTGGTTTTACAATTTTTTAAAATAATTTATTTTGATTCAAATGAAATACTTAAAAGAGTAAGACTTAACTTATACTAATTGAAGTTATACTTACTATATTTTTTATAGTCTTATACTAGATTTCTTAATTCTACTACTAGAAATGTACTAGACTCTATATAGTTATAATATAGTATATATACTAAGACTGCTTTATTGATCCTTACGGAAATTTGTTGTGATTACAAGGACTCTTCTCATATAAAGAGAACACAACAGAAAAATACACATAAATACAACAGACAACATAAAGAGTTCATTCAGCGACTACACACAGATATCTTGGTGCATTTCATGTTCCCTAATCAATGAGTAGCGGTGATTCCAACTCTAGAATATACTCTAGGGAGAGGGTAAAACTTCCCATTGAAGGCTAGATACTAAGTTAACTAAAAATCTTATTTTATAAAATACAAATTCTATGTCACTTCATTAACTTCATAAAAGAAAATGATATATGATTACATCCTGTAGCATTAAAATCAGTACTAGATTCTACAGTAGACTAGTAAAAAAAAACAAACAAATAGATGATCTATAACCATTCAAGAAATTATAGATTATTTTAAAAATGATACAAAGTTATTAAATAAAATAAGACATATACACAGTCTATGATCAGTCCAAAATGTCTAGAAATAGAAAATAGTTATATATATATATTCATAACTGACAAAGAGTTTAAAGTCGTTGATATTCCCAATCCATAAACACTATAGATTATAGAGTCTAATTGTAGAAATATAGACTAAAGAGCTAGAGCAACCTATGTTTAGAAAACACTCTTACTCGTAGTAAGACTGAGTCTTAGTCAAGCTGATGCCACATTGCATTTGATATTTGAATTTTTACAGGTCTGTAATGGTTTAATAAGTACATAGATTCTAGAAATTCCTCAGCCATGTTTATTTTGTCAATCACCTTCACCTGTCCCTTAGTCTGTTGGGGCACTACACAAGATTCTTAACTGTTTTATTCATTTCTCTCTGTCTTTTCCCAGGATTAAAGTCTCTTTTATACACAGGCCTGTCCATATCTTGATGTTGACCTCCAAAGGTTTCCTCTGTCTGCCTCTCCTTTTCTCTGGTACTAGTGTTAGTGAGCTCTGAGGATCTCATTATATGCCTCTACAGTTACAGTGTTACTTGCATTTTTTGACAGTGGTCATAAGATCTTCATGATGCCCAATCATCATTGTGATCTTGTTTTGGATATCCAAGTTTGTAACATGGTCTTTGTATGTGAAACCTTCTGTAACATTATTCTCAATACTTTAAAAAAGGATGTAATATATGTAATATATATATATATATATATATTTACCAGTATCTTATTAAAATATAATTTTAACACTATTGTTGACAATGGGCTTAACAATGGAAGGGTATGTAACTCATTTAGGGATGTGTAGCTGAGTGGCATTAAGTGCTTTATTTAAATCCAATGGAGCAGTATCTGTTGAATGCCAGTGGACAATACAGAAAAAATGTCTCAGAAAGCCTATCCCGAAACCTTCCCACAAAGTGATACAACCGCAGCATTTTAGGATCAAAGAGATGTCAATACGTTTTGTTTTCATTGAAATAATAATTAATGGATTTTAAAAAAACATTCTAATTTTAGCTAATGGAATAAATGTCTCACATAATTTTATATTTGTTTTGGCAAGATTTTAAAAATAATTTTACTTGCTTTTATTTTCACTTTTTACTGGTTAACATCTAGTATTTTAATCACCAATCCAAACATTGCTATTTATCAATAAAAAAAACATTCCTCGTCCCATATGCTAGGACAAATTTGTACAAATACTCCTTCTTCCCTAGTGCTATTAGAGCATGGAATGGGTTGCCTGAGCTAGCTAGGAAAACCAGTGACTTGGCAGAATTTAAGTCATTGGTTAATATGCATGACACATAGTACGTAATCATCTTCTTTTTTGACGTAACGTCTGTATTATATAAAATAAGATAAAAATATATTTTTTATTTCTTCAATGATATTTGTAATTGATGTTGTTCAACCGAATAACCATTACCCCACCCCCCGGAAGTTGTAGTAGTTTTGAATATTTTTTACAAATTCAGTTTCTAAACTTTTGACTTTTCAGATTCTATGTTTTGATCAGTACCATTGATGGCAGAATATCAGCCCTTGATTTACACAACAGAGGAAAATTGGCTTGGTCTGTCGAAGCAGATTCCAAACCTTTGTATTCATCTAGCTTAGCTAATATGGAGGCAAGTTAACAGTTACTAGAAAGAAATAGTTTTCGTAATACTTTGTCTTAAAAACTTACAATTGAAATAATAAATAATTTTTTGTATAACATCTCTATGTGCAGATGTTTAGTAAAGGGAAGAAACTGCGGTTAATCCCATCCCTGGATGGAGCCCTGTATCAGTTTGATGGGGAAAAGGTTGAAGCTGTTCCAATGTCTGCAGAAAGTCTTCTCTCCTCAACATATCGTCTCAGTGACGACTCCATGATTGTGGGCAGTAAAGAGCTCCGCAACTTTGGAGTTGATATCCATTCAGGAGAGGTAAGGCTGTGCTAGTAGAATCTTACAACATCATATGCTCACAAAATACTACACACACACACAAAATCAACAAACTTTTTGTTTTTTAAACTTTTATATAAGTTGATTAATGAACTTGAATAGCCTTGCTGACTTTTAATCAGTTCTTTGTTGACCTTACAGATCCAGTTCTCATGCAGCAGTGAAGGCTGCACAAGAAAAGCATCTGAGGCCAGAGATGAGCCCATAGATGGCAGCAGTGTGCTTGTAGTAACACGTAGTACTCAAGTTATCCGCTCTGTGGATATAAAAAATGGACATGAAAAGTAAATATTAGCAATACCTATAAAACATCCGCCCAAAGAAAATTATACTGGTAGTATTTATGTATAACTCGGACTTTCAAAGTATGTCATTTAGTAATTTTTAAAAAATATTTTTTTTTGTTTTAAGGTGGAATTTCAGTGTTGGGCAGCATCAAGTGAGTCTACCACCTAAAACCAAGCCAACTGTAATGGAGGATGAAGATGCTGGAAATGATAATGAAGATAATATTAATACAAGAAGTGAAAAGACTGGCAACTACAACATTCCAATGTTTACAACTTCTGCTGGTAGGTTGTGCTTCAAATCTGATTCAAATATTTTATATGATGGTGTCACTATGTCTCAACATATCTTAATTAAGTGCCCTTAGTTATATCAGTGAGCATTTTGATTCTTTATTTATGACATTTACCAGACTTTTGACTACAGCGGCAGGGCTATTGTAAAACATTTTAGGTGAAAAGCTGGACCCTCAACTTCTCTTATTGTTGGGTCTCTCACAGACTTGAAGAACTGGTGGAACAACAGTTGTAAATATTAATTAAACAAGTTGTGGTCAAACTATAAATATAATCCATGTCCTTAGCCTTTACTAAGGGTTATCTTTTTTTAAAGGAACTTTTGCGATTTATAAAAGAAGAAAAGTTTTGATTTTTAAATAGATGTCAAATAATTATATTAAAATTGTTGTTTTTTTATGCCATTAGAATGTCCAAGTGAAGAAATATTCTCTGAAGATCTTGAGTACGAAAACTATTTACGTCTGGTAGTTCCAGAGGGAAGAGTGGTTGCCCTTAACAAAATGGATTTAACACAAGTCTCATGGGAGCACAAAGTGAGTGAACTAAATCAAGAAAAAAGCTCATAAGAAACAGATGCTCTTGAACTATGTGGGATTCTTGGTTATATATATATGTAAATATTATATTTTTTTTTTATGATGCTGATCTTTTTAAAAATAATATTTTTCAGTTTGACAGTCCCATTGCTAAAGCATGGTTGCTTCGTCATGGAAAACTAGAGCCTATGAGCTTATTTGATGCTAGACATGTGCCAAGCCTTGAGACATTTGAACCAGATGATATTGAGAATGAAAGTGTGCAACAGCCGTTGCTTTATATAGGTTGGTGGGCTAATGTTTTGCAAAAGAAAATCATTCTCTATTTATTGTTGTATTTCTAAGGCTATCACCAGTCATGCAAGTTTTGATGTCAAAATTCTAGGAAGTAGTTGCTTCATCTATGGCTGGAGGATTCCTGTACAGGAAATGTATATGCAGATCTCAACATCTCACTGTTTCTTTGGCAATTTCTGGAAATGTAAACATCATCTCTCAATAGCTAAACCTTTTATCAAATTATTTGTACGTTAGACTCCATCAATCATAGAATGACTATGGTTTATCTTGTAGAGCACTTTTTCTTGTGACTGTAGATAGACATTCTCATTCACATATAATGAAGATTAAGATGGCATTCGCTTTGGGGGCAGAGGAACCAGCCTCTCTTCTTTATGTATGCTTTCTTCCATATTTTAGGACACAGTTTTTACATTGTAAATAGCTTTCATGATTTCATGAATCTACATGATTTAATTATTAATTTTAAAAAATACTGTAACAAAAACTTTAAGTAGGCTTTCAACCAATTGTTTAATCAATAGGTTATAGGTTGTGAATCAAAATCAATTATAAATACTTCTCAACATTAATGTATTCAGAAATTTTTATTTTATTTTATAGAAAGTTATTAATTAATGCATATTTATAAATATTTATACCATATAAAGTTCACTTGTTTTCTTATTTGTCAAAAAATTATTTTTTTCATTATATTATTTTTTAATTGTCCTGCAGGTGAATTTTAATACACAGAAATAAAAAAATTTTCTTTAACGGTATGCATCTCTGATTGGTCTTCTGTTTAGGTTCTCATCACAAACTGCTGTATATTCAAGCATCGCCTCATATGGAAACACTGCTGAAGCAATACACCCATCGCCGAATAGGTCATGTTTTTGATAGTGACGTTAAAGTTTCTTGGAGACCATATTTAAACACAGGTGAGTGATTAACCCTTTTTCCTTGAACAGTTGTCAGGAAATATCTACCCTATCCCTTAGAGAAGATGTATAACGTTTCATTATACACATATTTATTTTCTTACTAAATTCACATTGTAAAAAAATAATAAAAACATTAATAGTCTATTTATGATAGAAAAATATAGTACTAGAAATTAGCATTATGTTTCAAGACATGAATAGCTCCAGAGTTCTGTAATATTTAAATATCACATCAGATATAGTTGTATTCTATTCTCCAGTTAGTCTTGATCTAAACATTATTAATATTAGAATAAGCATTTATTTCATCTTCACTACTTATAAGGCTCTAAATCACTTACCCCAATCATTATATCCTCATTCTACAGTTGAAACTGTAATATTGCTATCATAATTGTAGCCTAAAAATTAGCCAAAAGTGTTAATTATTCCACACAAAAATCCATTTCAACATTTTGAAAAAAAAAACAGCAATAAAACATGTGAAAAAAAGCTGATAATGGCACCACTATTCCTTTCTAAGGTCAGAGTTAGTAAAGGATAAAATAAGCAATTAAAAACTTGCTGTACTTCCTCAATGAAGCAATCTAAAATCTGTGTTTCTCAGTGACTTTAATTGTCAAGCAGCATCAGAATTCCTGGCGATGATAGTGGAAATGGTTAATAACCTGCATTTCCTAATTTTCTTAATTATCTGGGCTTTCTGTCAATTTGTTTAAAATTATCATATTTACAGCTTCTGTGAGAACTCCCATTTTCAGAGGCAACAGGCCTCAATATATTGGCCAACAGAAACCCATATCTGATAGTCCTCATAAAGATATAACATCACTTACTGTATGGCATGAAGATTACCCTTTTGGTAAGTCCTTTTACAAAAAAACTTTTTTTTTTCTGGCATTTAGACTATTGTTAGTTTGGCATCATATTATTATACTTAGATATTAAAACTTGTATTTGGAAGCCAAAGTTAAAGTGTTTCTTTTTAAGATACTGGTTACTTTCTGTATCCTGAATTCCGAGACTCAAGGTCAAGAAAGCGGGGAGGGGTGATGCTAATTGAAGATATGAAATCTAAGGAAGAACCAACAGGCATAGTGAACAATATATCAGCCTCAGTTTGGGTGCATTGGTGAGTTGAAATCACTTTAGTAATTGGTAAATACTTTTCTACAGCTAACACTACCCATCTGAAAGATTCTTTAAACTCTTTGAGTGTTAACATAATCCCTGAGTTGCTGTTAAATGGTGTTGCTGAGTCTGAGGTCTGTGGTTTCTGCCATAATTAGGGCTTGCTTTTATTTTTCAATATTAAAAATATTGCACCTTAGTGGCCTCACATAGTTATTATTTATTTTGTCCAACATTAGGCTTTACATTTGTATTTATCTTAAAGTTTACAAATTATAGGTTACAGTATTATCCTAAAACATGGACAAAGCATCTATTCTTTGTTGTTTTTTCTTAGGCAAATTTCAAAATGTTGTTCCTTTAGTTGCTTGTTTGAATATTTCTTTTTTTTTTCATTTCAGGAAAGCTATCACCCTAGTAAGCATTGTTATGTCAGTTTTTGTGCATTTTACTTTGACCAAGTTCACAAAGACAGCCTCGTCAAAACTAAAAGTTGAGGTAATGTAACATTTTGTTGAAATCTATTTCTCTGCAGACAACTGCTATATTTTATATGTGTTATATTGCTCTATTACAACCAGGCTAACACAATCAACCTTCAGACCAAGCAAAACATTATATTTACTAAACTAAGCATGTTATGCTAGGGCTTGTGGTTAACTAACAATATTCCACTCTTCTTTATGATATCTATGTCAGGTCTATAGCAATGATTTGCATAGCTTGGTTTTCTTCAAGTGCTGGACAAATTCTGTGTTTTAAAAAACAAAAAGTTTCATTGAATGAGAATTCAGAATGATGAAAAGTTAAATTTTTTTTTTACTGATTATTTTTTCTCTGATGAAACATGAAAACAATATCTAAATGATTTTCTTAAACACCAACTGAACCTTTCTATCAATGTTTATTTAACAGACTGTTGAAAATAAAACAAGTTTAGGCAGTGAAACTGTTTTGAATCTTTCTGATAGTTATCCCATACTTCCTGTTCAAAATTGTGGCGAATACATTTCAAGGTAGGCTCTTTTCAGCCCAAGTTTCAATATCTACTGATTAGGCAATAGTTAGCTTCTTTTTCTTCTGAAACCTGTCATACATTGCATCAACTTAAAACATTGCATTGTAGATCTTCAAAATGAAATATAAAATTCATAAAATTAAAGCTATTTGTTAAGCTAATGGTTTCATTAATAGTTTTCTTTTCAAACTAATATTTTTAGATTTGAAAGTGATTTTGACTGCCTCCATTGTCTTGGTAAAGGTGGATTTGGTGTTGTGTTTGAAGCGGTGAACAAAGTTGATGACCAGCACTATGCTGTTAAGAGAACAATGCTTCCCAAAAGGTAAGTTTTAATCTATTTCATTCAGAAATGTTTTGTATTTTATTGTTTGACTGCATATAATTTTTTTTTCAAATATATTTTAAGTCATTTAATTTTTAGTAAAAGTTTTTGAAGTAACTTAATGTGAAACAAATTTTGTTAATGGTATTTTTAGAATTTAACTATCTGTTCCGTAAAATGCTCTTTGAATGCCTAATCCACCTTAGGCAGACTCTTCTACCACTACAGCCCAACATAACAAACACTGTAAGGCAATGCTGAACAACTGAAGAGAACAGCACACTATTTTTCCTTGTCACAGTCTGCAAAAGAGCTTACAGCTCAGTAGCAGAAATCTGGCGAGAAGAACTTTCTATCAAGCATTTTTATTTTTATTTTAGAGCAGTGTTAGCAGTTAAATTGTATGTTTGAGACTTGTTACAGAAGGACTAGGCTTTTTGTTTAGGTTTTATCAACAATTATGTACAATGTTTCAGAGGTTAACATAATGTTTGTCTGGTAAACTTCTGCCTCAATATGCTCTTTATTTTAACTTGTCTATAATGTGTGGCTGAGAGGCCAAAACCGCTTGGCTACCTAACAAGGGGTCTTGAGTTAGAATCCTAACTCTAACAGAGTTGTTTTTGTTGAGCGCCTAAAGGCAGCACAGAAATCTTCTTTCAGATAACCCCTCCCCCACTGGTACAAAAAAGATATTAGTCCATAGCACACTGAGCATGGTGTACACATAAAAGATGCTTTAAATAAAATCAATAGTAAAAAAAAAATAATCTTAAGATTTTTTTAAATTACATTTTTTTTTTTCCTTTTAATGTCTGAACTTGTAGACAAATTTTTAATGTATGCTACCTTTCCCCCTATAGTAAAATTAAAGTCCTTGAGTATTTCTGTCTGTCTATACATTTTATATTTATATATACAGAGCTTTTTTTGTGACGGTACGCACCGTTACAGCATACCGGCACCTTTTAGAATGTGGGGAAAAAATTATTACTTATCTTGTATTTTAACGTATATTATTAATTTATTAGTAGTTAAAAGTTAGGCAATCAATCACTTTGTACCGGCACCTAGTCACTTCGTACCGGCACCTATTTTGTTTACAAAAAAAGCACTGTACATATATATATATATATATATTGTTTTGCTTCTTATTGTGAATTCTATGATTTGATAGTTTGAAAATGTATATTAAACAAAAACAAATAATTGTTGATGTTTTTTTATTACAGTGAAGGGGCAAAGGAAAAAGTTTTGAGGGAAGTGAAGGCTCTTGCTAAACTAGAACATATTGGTATAGTGAGATACTTCAATGCCTGGGTAGAAGCGCCACCTGTGGGATGGCAGGAAGAAAGAGATAAGCTGCTTCAGTTGAGGTATGAGAACTTTAACTTCTACTTTCTCTTTAAAAAAAAACTTGTAAACTAAGAATTCCTCGTGTGGAGTTTTTGATCTCCCATCAAGCGCCTCCCCAGGTGGCGGATAGGGGAATGCCCTCCAGATATGGTGGGTACCGGGGAAATAAAATACCCGGGGTGGACCAAAATCAAACCTGCTGCCTTGCAGAAAGTGGAGGGATCCACAAAGGCTAGGGCACCTTACCCGAAAATAAAGGCAGCTATCCAGAGAGCTGAAAGGGGCAGCCCCCCAGATGGTTATGCACAGGGCTAACAACTCTGTCATATAAAAAATACTGTTACGAAAACTAATACACACAAGAAAACCCGGACACATCTCAACGGAAAACGACCTAGGCCTGGAAAAGGACATGATTTTTGTTTTGCGACATGGAACGTGCTAAGCCTTTATCGAGCAGGTGCGCTAGCCCAACTTACTGAAGTGTTAAAGAAATATAGGATACCCCTTGTAGCCCTACAGGAAATCAGGTGGAAAGACTCAGACATTCTCAGAACCAAGGAGTATACTATATTTTATAGTGGTGGAAGCACTAACAACTTAGGTACAGGTTTTGCTGTTAAAAAGGATATGGTAGGTAATGTCATTGGATTTAAACCTGTAAGTGATAGACTCTGCACACTACATTTGAAAGGAAAATTCTTCAACATATCATTTATCAATGTTCATGCCCCTACTGAAGATGCAGATGATAACACAAAAGAAGCCTTCTATGATGGACTGGAAAGAATTTATGATGAAGCACCAAAACATGACATCAAAATAGTCCTAGGAGATTTCAATGCAAAAATTGGAAAGGAACCAGCATTCAGACCAACAATTGGCAAAGAAAGCTTACATGAAGAGACCAACAATAATGGCATAAGATTAGTGGATTTTGCATCAGGAAAAGGAATGTCTATCAGCAGCACAAAATTCCAACATAAGAATATTCACAAGGTTACCTGGATCTCACCTGATGGCAACACCCAGAATCAAATAGATCATATACTCATAGATAAGAGACATGGATCAGACATACTAGATGTAAGAAGTTTCAGAGGAGCTAATGCTGACTCAGACCACCTACTAGTAAAAGCTAAACTTAGACAAAGAATAAGTACCATACACAATTACCAAAGAAAGAGAGCACAGCAATATGGTAGTCAAAAACTCACAAAGGATCCACTTGTTGCAGAAACTTATAGAATGGCACTCCAAACGCAACTGACAACATTGGAAAAGGACAGCGAAAATAACAGAAATGAGCATTGGGAAGTAATAAAGCATGCTATCAAAAGAACAGCAGAAGAGGTAGTTGGATTTAAACAAAAGAACGAGAAAATAGGGGGGGGCGGTATGAAGGCAGACAGACTATAGAAGAGAAGAACAATGCCCGAATGATAATGCTACAGAGAGAAACCAGGAATACTAGACAGCAATACAATGAAGCAAGAAGAAGAGCCACACAAAAGTTGTAAGAAAGAAAAAACGGGAATGGGAAAAGTCCAAGATTACTCAAATTGAGGAACTAGCAAAGGAGGGAGACATGAGAGGAATGTATATGAAAATTAAAGATGAAAAGAACGGATTTCAAGCTAGATCACACATGTGTGAGAACAAAGATGGTCACCTTATTACAGAAAACAGCAGGGTCATTGAGAGATGGGCTGAATACTTTGAGGAGATCCTAAATACCAGTGAAGATGGAGACAATGGAGAATATGAACTGCCACATGGGGGACCAGATCCCTTAGTGAACCCTCCAACACTCATTGAAACATCAGAAATAATTAGGACCATGAAGAATCACAAAGCACCAGGAGAGGACCAAATCACAGCAGAACTGATTAAATATGGAGGGAAAGACTTACATTCCCAAATACACAGACTAATATCAAGAATTTGGGAAGAAGAAGTAATACCGACAGAATGGGAAACGGCTCTTATAACCCCAATACACAAAAAAGGATCCAAGTTCAAGTGCTGTAATTACAGAGGAATCTCTCTACTAAATGTGACTTATAAGATACTGTCTAGGCTTATAACTAAGAGACTTGGAAAATATTCAGAAGAAATCTTAGGTGACTGCCAATGTGGTTTCAGACCCAACAAATCCACAACCGACCACATCTTCACACTAAGATGTATACTAAAAAAATGCCATGAATACAACATACCAATCCACCAACTCTTTATAGACTATAAAATGGCTTATGACAGTATCAGAAGGAAATACCTATATGACATTCTACAGGATTTTGGAATACCCAACAAGCTGACAAGACTTATACATATAACATTAAACAACTCAAAAAGCAAAGTCATAATACAAGGAGAACACTCACGGGAATTTAGGATTAAACGAGGATTAAGACAAGGAAACGCACTTTCCTGCATGCTTTTCAATTTGACACTGGAGAGAGTTATAAGAAATATACACATAAACACAAGGGGAACTATTACTAACTACTTCAGGAGAGAACCAACAGGGACGATATACAGCCAACCTCTACAATACCTTGCTTATGCTGATGACATTGCCTTATTGGGTAAAGAAATCTCTGACATCGCCAGAGCCTTCATACAACTAGAAGAAGCATCTCGACCAGCAGGACTTGAGGTCAATGACAGTAAAACCAAGTACATCACAATGACAAGAGACAATCAAACAGAGGGACAAAATATCAAAATCAAAGACCACGAATTTGAAAACGTCCAAACTTTCAAATATCTAGGAAGTACTATTAATTTCAAAAATGACCTACTAACAGAAATAAAGGAAAGAATAGCAGGAGGCAACAGGGCATTTTATAGCACCCACCATTTACTTAAGAGCAAAACGATTTCAAGGAAAACCAAGAAAATAATATACAAAACCATAATAAGACCTGCAGCAATGTATGGAAGTGAGACCTGGACACTGACAAAGACATCTGAAAATTTACTTAACACTTGGGAAAGAAAAATTCTTAGGAAAATCTATGGTGCCATACAGGATGAAACAGGGTGGAGGACACGCACTAACCATGAGTTATATCAATTGTATGAAGACCCACCAATAGTGAACGAAATAAAAAAGAACAGACTACGTTGGGCAGGTCACCTTGAAAGAATGTCAGACAGCAGAGGAGCGAAAATCGTATACAGGCAAAAACCCAAAGGCAGACCCCGAATGCGATGGATAGATGATGTGGAAGCAGATCTGAAGCAGCTTGGGGTTAGGGCGTGGAGACGAAAGGCCCAGGAGAGATCTGAATGGAAGGATGTGTTAAAGCAGGCCAGAGCCCTCCATGGGCTGTAGCGCCACTGGGATGGATGGAAAGGAAGAATTCTTTCTTTTTACTTTACTTGTTAAAATGCTTATCTAAACTTTAAAATGCTTATCTAAAATTTATTGTTTGTAAATATTAAAATAACTATGTAGACAGACAGCATCTCTATCTCTATGCGTGTGTGTATATATATATAGTGGTGCAGCGCTGGCTTCTGAATGGAAGGGTCTCAGGTTCGAATCTTGATGAGATGAAGGCTAATGGGTACCTGTCATGAATTTGGGAAAAATAAAAGGGGTTGGTTGATGTGCTGGTCACATGACACCCTCATGAACCATCAACTATAGAATTACATCACCTTCTTTATAAATCGCAAGGTCTGAATTGGGTATTTTTATATATATATATATATATATATATATATATATACACACACACACATATAATAATAATAATTTTATTTATAAAACGCTGTTAACAAACAAAATGTAGGCTCAAGGCGCTGTAACAACATTACAAACAAACAAACATATATATATGTGAAAGTGTGTAATCAATTTTGTTTGTATAGTCAGAATGATTGATAAAATTACCAGACATGTCTGAAGTAGAGGTGTGCTTTTTACATAGTCAAATGATGTTTACTGCAGGACCAAGACCAAGAGTTTAAAAAGACTATTTACAGTAGAATATTTTAGGAAAACTGTGACAATATGCATTGAGAGCCTTTTTCTTTCTTTCATTTTGTCAATCTAAAATGTAGTGAAGGACTTTTCGGATGAAACACATCAAAGTTTACAAATGTACTCAAAGTTTAGCATGAATTTATTACTACCAATCTAAGGCTGTTTAATCTCAGACGGATCTGCGGTTGTTTGAAGTTTTTCTGTTTTAGGGGGATCATTATGTTTATGTACTATCCTGGAATAATGACGAATTAAGCATGATAAAAGAAATTTTTAATATTCTGGATAATCAATAAACATTCGTCTGTGAGAAGTTTGACCGATTCTATTGGAATTACAAATATAGTTTTATCAGTAATGTTTTTTTGTATTTGTTAATAAACATTTATATGTATATTTCTTATTATTTTAATTCAGTTTTTCTTTTTTTTTTTTTTTTAGTGATGCTTCAGGGACATTTTCTTACAGTAATAAAACTCCTATCTCAGAACTAAAGTATAATAATGAATTATATGACACATTTGAGAAGGAATCAAAGGATTTCCCGAGAAAGCGTTTTTATGCAGAAAAATCACTGTTTAAAGTAAGCTGTAAAAATGACAATTCATCACTGTCAGATGATAGTGGAAGTGAAGTATTTGATGTGCAGTCTAGCAAAAATGACTTTTTTGGTACCAAGTCAAACTTGTCTAAATCTCACTGTAAATTAATCTCCTATGGGTTTGATTTAGCGAGCGAGGAGACTGGTTTAACCCAGGAATTTGATGAGAGCAAGTCCAGCATTCCTTTTTCAAATTATACTTCCAATTCTTGGACACATTCCTCAAATGCAGACCTTGAGTCTCAAGAAGCAAGTGTTGTATTTGAACTCTCTAGAAGCTCTGCTGGTAAAAATGCTGATTTACCAGCTGAAGACACGGGGAACGAAGACAGTATCATCTTTGAAAACTCTGCAGGCTCCAATATATCAAATAGTTCATTATCAAAACATTCCAGCCCTAAATTAAATAATGCTTTAAGTTTATCTACGAGCACAAATGCACCCGTGCGTCTTGACAGTAGGTCAGCTTCTTTGTCTCAATGCAAAGATAATCTGGTTGAGAAAGTTGACAAAGTAGAGAATAGCAGGACACCCCAACAGTCAGCAAGATGTTTCTTATACATTCAGATGCAGCTATACCGAAAGGAAACCCTAAAAGATTGGCTGGCTAACAATACATTAAATCGTAATCGTGAAACAATCTTGGACATATTTGATCAGATTGTTTGTGCTGTTGAATATGTTCATAGCTGTGGACTGATGCACAGAGATCTAAAAGTAAGTTTATGTGTAATATTAATATTCTTTTGTCTTACTAAAATGCCATTATCACTTCTCTATTTTATATTAATGCTATCAATGAGACTATTTTTGTAGTTATATATCTTTCTGTTTATTTTTTTATAGTTACGCCATAGTTAGCCCTATAATGTTTAGTTACATTTATTATTTGTGTTCTTTCTTCATTAATTCCATTGTAGATGAATTATGAAACTCATCTCTTTGTACAGCCTTCCAACATCTTTTTTTCTGCTGATGGTGTTGTCAAAGTTGGTGATTTTGGTTTAGTGACAGCTCTTAATGCACAAGAAGATGAGGACAAAGCTTCATCAAATGGCCCATTGTCGGACAGGCACACAGCTGAAGTTGGCACAACAATGTACATGAGCCCAGAGCAGGTTAGTTAAAGGAGATGCATATCTTTACAAACTTTGACAAATTGGACTTTGAAAAATAATAGCTTGGCTACTGTAAAGCAGAACATAACTAGAGAAGCAAAATATAAAAATCCTTTTAAAAAAACATCATTTATTATGTACTGTTTTTGCATGAAATCATTTATTATAAATACACTAGTATTTTTTTTTTAAAGTTTTCCTAAATATTGCCCAATAAGATCACAATATTTAAGAAAGATTTTCTTAATCATTAATGAAACAAAAAAATTTTCAGATTGCCAAAAAGAATTATGATTTCAAAATAGATATCTTTTCTTTGGGTTTGATCTTCCTTGAACTCTGGATACCATTCTCAACGCAAATGGAGAGGATAAGAACATTACAGGATGCTAAACAACACATTTTACCTCCAAGATTTATTCGAGAATTACCTTCAGAGGTATGTACTTCTGATCTCAGACTGACTTGCAGCATGTGGTCATTTGGTGAAAATGTTCTTTTTTAGAAAGCAAAGAAAATAAGACTGAAAGAGAATATTATTAAATGTGTTACCCGTCTCATAAAAACATCAATATTCAATAGAGACCGTTTACTTGTTTAAATTTTGTTTAATGTTGCGGAAAGTAATTACCAAATAGTTTTGGATTTCAAAAATTAAGGATGAGTGCAGTATTTCACATGACAAAGCATTCCCATTAGTGACCTGCATATTTTGTCACATCTTGATCTAATGCAAACAAAGTCACTGTTCAATAGGGATCTATTGAAGTTCACTTCACTACCTGCACCAGTCCTAGTCATAGGCCTTTCTTTCTTTAGGTCATGAATATGTGTCTGGCAACCATGGTGAGAGCTCTCCAGCTTTTTCAGAGGCCATCTGCTTTCCTCTATGCCTGTGTAGGCACCAGAGTTTACTCTTTTTAGCGTTTCTCTGGTACACCTTTTTTAAGCCTTATTTCTTAAGCTTGCCAAAAAGGTCACCTTAGGCATGCTGCCTTTCCCTGTGCTGGATAGATGTAGGGAAATAATATGCTTTTGAAAATGTCTAATGCTTATTCTTTTTTTTTTTTTCTTTATCAAGTGTCTTTTTCTTTTTAACACAACCACATATATATTTATTCATTTCTAAGTTCGCCTATTAGATATGGATTTTTAAAAATCATCTATTTCCTTTTTTTATGAAGTTTTGTCCATTTGTATTACATAAACTTATTAGAAAACCTTTCTGAAGAAGTTTTGTTTCACATTGAGTCACTTACAGACTTTTATTTTAAATTAAACCACAACCACTTTGATATGAATATTCATGAATATTCTATTTCACCTTAAAACAGTTATTATTAAGATATTTTTTTGAAACAGGCCTTTGCTTCCATTTTTTGTTCCTTCAAGTAACTTTTAAAAAAAATGTTTTCAGAGTCAGCTAGTTTGTGAGATGACCAGTGAAGAGCCATCACAAAGACCAACCACTAAACAAATTTTAGACCATCAGCTCTTCAAAGATGTTGTACCCAACAGAGCCAAACAAAGAAAGAGAACGCATTCAGAAAACTTAACTGGCCAATCAGCACATTCAGAAAGCTTAACTGGCCAATCAGGCTCATGATTGTCTAATCTGTTTGAACAACATTGTTCATGTTTTCACAGCTCTTTCATATGATTTGTTCATTTGCTAGCAAAACACATTTATGCTTATTTGCCTCTTGGGTTCAGTTTGCATATATATAAACTTTGAATACTTTACAATCAACTAAAGATGAGTCGCATCTCATTTCATGAAAGATAGATAGAGGGGAGGCATAGTAAAACATGGTTTTATGTAATTTGTTAACATATTTGATATACAGCATTGTTCATCCAATTAGCATAAATGGTGAGAGACAATTGAGGCTCTTTCACGGGGAAATGTATGTATAATGTGCTTAGAGAATTATAACTTGAATGAAATTATACCTCTATGCAATCTATCGTAAGAATAGATGTTGACCACTGTTGTCAGCATGCTGTAGCATTTTCAAAACACATATTGATTATTCTCTTGCTTTTTAATGCATTCATTTATTTTACAACTTGAAATGAAAAAAAAAACAACTAGAATATTAGATTGGAGATTTAAACCAAAAAGTAGTCTGTATGAAAGTAATGAAGCTCAAAATAGACGCATTAATTAAATCAGCTGATTTATTCCATGATAGCATTAACAAATGAGAATACAAATTGTAATGAGTTGCTCATTGTGAATATGTATATAATAGTTTGCCATGTATGACTTTTGTTGTAGATGTTATAATGACCAATTTTACTTCGTGAAGATCCTCAATAACAAAATAATCACATTTTCTTTTCTACAAAATAATGAATGGAAAGTCTTTTGATTTTATTTATTGCTTGTACACAAGATGGCTCAAAATATTCTTTTGAAGGTTCATCCATATTTGCCTTTGGCTTTGAAATGTATAAAGAAATGAATTTTCCCAAAAAGTCATAAATATAAATGACATGGCTTCTAAAATCACCACATCCTTAATGTTTTACTAAGGAATAGAATGTTATGTTGTTCTTGAATTAAATGTGTCAATGCATGGCCAAGTTTAATTGTAAAAAAAAAAAAATCAAGAAATCTTTTAGAATATTTTTGTTTAATTTTTATTAACAGAAAATCCTTTTTTTCAACAAATAACATTTATTTAAGATTCAATTTTTAATTCACTTGCATAAGCTTTGAAAGCAACTTTGACATAAACATAGGCTAAATTTTTCTTATTTAGTAAAGATTATCTGATCTGAACAATGTACCAAACAAACAAATGTCTCTATGTTTGTTAAATAAACAAAATTTATATTGTTATTTTATTGCAATAGCACTAAAAGAAGACTGTGATGTTCATTGTATCTTTTTATTTGCATGTTATTATTTCTGTGTTAAATAATAATCTTACTGGAGCTATTATTTATTCACAAGAAACAATTGGATGTGTTTTCTTTTTGTTGTACAATTTAGAATAAAATATTAGTTGAATTCAATAAAGATAATGCTGTTCACACAACAGTAGCTGCATTTATTAGAAGGCATCATAGTATTTTCTGTGTTCAATAAATTTGTTGCAAACACTAATAATATTTTATACTTTCTAAATTGTCTAGGATCACAGGTGCTTGTGCAGCACCAAACCTGTTTGTAATGTCTACTTGCATCTTATCTGTGTTACAAAACAAAAAGGATGCTTCAGGGGTTCATGCACTCCTAGAAAGCAGCCTTTAGGCTAGATAGTTGAACATAATTGTCTACATTGTGATTTCTAATGGCAGCATTAAAAGAAATCGACATGAAATTAATATAAATTGAAACCTGTTTATGACTTCCAAGAGCAAACAAATTTTGAATATAAGTAATTATATATAATTGTATATATACAAGAAGTTTGCAGTTTACACTAACATTAATGAAACCCACAGTCTAATTATGTTACAAAAATAATAACTAAATATATTGAAAATCACAATGTTAATAGTACATCTCTGATTGAAAGATTTGTGAACTGCATTTTTTAAAGAGTGAATTAAACAGCTTGTTAACATTTTTATTATTCTGCGAGAGCTGCGGTTGATTCAGAAACAGCATTGCAGATCTCTTCCTCTGCATCATCGTCCAATGATTGAACAGGAGCAATGAGACTCTTTTCTTCATTGAAAGCTACTGCTTCATCTGTAACATCTTTAGCACACATTTCACAGCTCTTTTCCACTCTTTCCAAAGATAGCATTAGGTCCGGACTGAACTGTATTGCTAAAGCCACTTCTAATAAATAACTGCGGACTGATGTAGAGCATAAGGAAAAAATAAATGTCTCAATTATTTTTATTTTGGTTCCCAAATTATTGAAACAGATGTGTGCAATAAAATCTAGAGCTTCAAACATTACCTGTCAGTTTTAGAAAATGTTCTTCTAGCTCCTTTAAGTCTCTCTCCATTTTATCTACTGCTTCCATGGCGGACTGATAATCACTATTTTTCTTATCATGAGTAAGTTTTTCATAGTTGTCCATTTTCTTAAATAACTGCAATAGTAGTATATTTTTGTAGAAATGTACATTTTAACTAATATTATTATAGAGACCACACACAGATTATTCTTTATTGTAACAAATAAATATAGACTGGACAGTTTTGTATTACATGTTGGATTACATTGTAAAGTACAAATAACCCACTAGAGGTGGTGCTATTATGAAATCAGGAAGAAAGCATGAGGCATTATGATCATAAAGTCACTGGCAAGTGACAAAAACTGCAACATTCTAACATTCTAGAAATGTCTATGACAAAGATTAAATGTGAAAATTTTTTTTGAAAAATTTACAAACTGTCTAAATATAGCTTTATGCTGTATTAATTTTTAGGATTGCTGCATTTCGTCTACCATATTGTATGTGCTTGAATGGTTATACTAATTATAGTCTTTCCTGAGTATATTTCTTGTAATTTATATGTATATATATATATATATAGGCATCTCTCAATCTCTGTATTATAATGACACCTTCCTGATTGAAATTATAAGGACCTAGTTAGATTTCTTTTAATTATCCTTTTATGCTCTAATATTGTAGGCTATATTACTTAGTATATAAGATCTAGATCTAAATCTAGTAATACTAGTAGGTTTAACTATGTTGTTGGGCATATATACAGATATGAGATATATATTTCGGATTGCCATCTTGAGAGTCCAATGACTCCTGCTAGAGTGCTACCTTCCCTTTTTTTTTTTAGGTGTTCTTCGAATGCAATAATTAAATTTATGCCAGTTCAACATCTAGGTAGATCTTTAAATGATCTTGCTTACATCCTTTCCTTTAAAAAAAAAAAGAACATAATATAATCATATTAACCTAATATTTTGATACAGATTAAGATATCAACAGTTTAGAAAGTTCAAAGTAGAAATTCTAGATCTAGTCATAGAGATCTAGATGTATGTATAGATCTAGTCTAGATGATAGATCATCAACTTTAATCTTCTAATTCTAGATCTTAATCGTCTTGTCTTCTATTTCGATTGTCACTCTTCCAAAAGTGTTAATGAAATTCATAATAATGTGCAATGACGTCATAATACGTTATAGGACAGGTCTAGAGTCTATATGCAAAAGTTTTTTGTGTTAAGTTTATTATCAATTGGTCTAGATCTAATTATAAATAATAATAAATAGCATTAAATAAAAAGCGAGAGGCAGAAATAATTTAAATAGTAATATTGTTAGGCTTAACTCTAGCTAGACTACAATGCACAGATCTAGTATATCTATAAAGTAGATGTAGATTTATAAATCAAAAAATCAAATAGTTAGCTAGATGTAGATCTATGACTATACGAGAACTATATAAGCTCTACTCTAGGGGGACTAGTATACTAAATGACAAGTTTGAAGATAATAAGTCTGGGAAAAAAAACAATAGATTCTAAAATTTAGATTTAGACTAAATCTAGATCTATTTGGAAAGAGGAACATTAAAACTAAAACATGGGCTAGACGTTACCTCAAAAAGAAGTCTTTTTTAGATCTAGAGTCTACTAGTCTAGCTCTGTTGTGTATCTAGATTAAGAGATACTAAAACGTCTAATTTAACAAAAATCGTAAATGAAGAATCAGATTTATTATTTTCATGTAGACTCTCTGTATCTTAATAGTCTTTATATCTTACTTCACAAAAGTTTAACTTGTTAGAATATCTATATAAATTGTTTGGCATTTTATGTCTATAACCGGAATGCTATCTGGCCAAATTGCTAGGTTGAAAAAAAAAGTATGTGTATGTCTGTTTTGAACTCGATCTCGAAGCTAGATTAGATCTATCTAGACATAATCTAGATCTATAATAGCTTTATCTAGATCTATTAGACTTTAAATCCATTCTATTTAAATCTAGATTTTACATCATATCTAGTAGAATACTACTCTGTAGTTATAATAGATCTGTATTAATATTTATAGACTATTAACAATCTATAGTTAATTATAGTAACTTAATTATAGTACTAGTAGACGAATATTATAGAATACTCATACTCAATGATACTGAATAGATGTAGGATTGTAGACAGTAATTAGTAGGACAATAGCCTCACTAGACAGTGTGACAGTACAGTCCAACTTTTAAATAATTTTTATAACTTTTTATTAGTCTAAGACTAAGTAGATCTACTAAGTAAGTAAGTTTACTTTATAACAGTTTAGTTAAAACTAGACTTAATTTTAATTAAGACTAATTAAAGTAATTGTCATTAGTCTAATTTAATGTCATGATTATCTGGATCATTCAATTCATTCATGGATCTAGACTGCAAAGTATTATTGACTATTTCTAGAATCTAGATCTATATAATATAATTATAATACTATAATATATAAATTAAAGAGATGTAAATATCTAATGTACTCTAAATGGGATCATGCCCTAGATTAGATTAGGCCTACTAGATCTAGATATAGAGACTATTAGTTATTAAGAGTCTAGTCTAGTATTAAGTCTAGAGTTAGAGTAGTCAGTAGTGAGTAGATCTATTCTACATGAATCTACTGTTAGATCTAGATTCTAGACCTAGAATAATAGCCTAGATCTATTCTACTACTTCTAGAGCAGCAAGGTAGCTATAAACTACTATAATAATAATAAGGCTTGTCTTCAAATCTTAAGATTAATGAGGAATTCAGTATTTCCCCTGGCTAGGGATTTGGGGGCTTGACCTTTTTAGGGGCCTATGCATGTTGACATTCAAAATCATGATTTGAGATAATGTACTGAACAAATAAATATAATATATAAATTCCAATTGGTAGAGTAGATCTATAATATAACTATAAAATTAACAAAATAATAATCATTAAGACTCTTTTAATGGGTAATACCGTTGTTTATTGGCAAGATAATGCACAAGTGACCAATGTTGCCTCACGCCGTACTTTCTGTGCAGCTAATAGGCATCTATAACATCATTTAGATCAATGCTGTCTAATATTTTTTACTCCACTTGAATAGCAAGATTACATGACAGTGACATAATATTTGATAAATTTGTTTAATAAAATAAATTTAGGACATTCATTTAGGGGCCCGGGGTAATTTTGAAATTGGGACCCCCCTTTACCACATTTATTCTAGATCTTGAGCAGATCTAAATTACAGTTCCTTCAAAAAAGATGTCTCTATGTCTACGTCTTACTCATATTCAGGGAACTCATGATTCTAGACTCTAATAATTATAATGGCACTTAGTCTAGCGAATTTAGATAAGGAACTCTCGCATGAATTTGCCCTATTTATATGACTATTTATATAGTAATAATCTTCTTTTTTAAAGTAACGTCTGTATTTCATTAGAAGTGATTCAAGATGACAGATCGATATCTATCTCTATATCTTTATTCTAGTAATAGTCTAGATAATATTATAAACTTAATCAAGATCAATGAATTTATCAATTATTGTTATTTTAGTCTTTGATAGTTTATTTTCTTCTTCCAAAGTAATTTTTAGCTTTTGGAAGTGGTCACAATAATTTTTCATTTGCTCCTCCATCATTTGTGATTTACATAAGATTTTTACCAAATTATTAAATTTTTACTACCTTTACTATTTTAACTGTGAATAGAACTTGATTTTAATGATTTAACTGTATAGAATTTAGCCCTTGTTATGTAGAGAGAGAGTAGTCCTTAAGGGAATGCAGGCACGACATGGCCTAAATTGTGCAGATGTGCCTAAAATCAAATCAAATCATTTGTGATTAATGTTAGGTGTTTCCATGCTGTGTATTATTCTGACAAGACTCAAATCAGATGGTGACAATTGTGTCCTGACCTATTCTACCTTATGACTTAAACCCTGTCAGAGTGAGTGAAAGAAATTAAATTAGTTGAGATACAAATAAAATGCATTTGATCATTTCACATTGTTGATTAATTATAATCCCTTAACAAAAATAAGCACACTATTACTATAAAAAGTGTCAGACTATTTTTTTTATAGAGGAGCTAGTCGATCTTGTAGTGCCCTAGCTCAATTGGACAAGCTAAAGATGCTCTTAGTTTCCCAAAATCTTATTTTTTGACAGTAAAATTGTTATTATTTACGATAATGAAATTGAAATTTAATATGGGAGAATATACCACTCAATGGAAGCTTCAGCTGCATTAATTTTTATTATCCAACATAATATGAACTGGCTTTAAATATTTAGAAATAACTTTCAGTTCACTTTAATGACCACTTACATTACTGAGAGCTACGCTGATCACGTTTTGTTTGGTCATGATCATCTGCGCCATTCACTAAATTGTTTTTTACATTCCTTACCCCCCCCCCCCCCTCCTTTCATTCTCACACACAGAACGCAGCTATTATCCACTGTCATTTTGCTAAGTCTTTTTCTAGGATGTAACCATCTTCATTTCAGATGGATTTTATGGAGACAGTATAAATAAATATTCAACAAGTTGAAAAGGAAGATTAAGACAGTCATTAAAATATTTCTTTTCCTTTTTGTATTTATGGATAAGTGGAGTTTATAATTGCCTTTTTTTTTTCAGACTTTGTATTTAATTTAGATTAGACTATTAACAATGGATCAACAAATCTATGAACTATGGCAAAAAGTCAGCTCTCTCACTACAGAAGTTTCAAAGTATGCAGATATGACTGACAATATTAACACACTCAATGAAAATGGAGACAAAGTGAAAGAAAAAGCTAAGTCCATCATCAAATATATGCATAACCATTTAGATGCATTTTACATGCAACTGGAGAGGGCAGTGAAAAATATTGTTGGCCAGAAAAAAGACTTGCTAGAATATCATGCTTTTGAGATTGAGCAATACGAGACCCAGGTCAAGTCTTTAAGTAAAACAGCTGAATGCTATTTAAAAGGGACTAATGTATACATTTCACAATATGGGCCCAAGTTAAAAGCAGAACTGGAATGCTGCATTGAACAGGCCAAGGAATTCAATGCCATAGATTATGATACATTTATTTCATTAGAGCTAGAAGATAACTTAAAAGAAATGTTCAAAGTGTTGTTTTGCAATATAGTTAGCATCAACAAGTATAACAAAGATGAAAAGCAAGTGTTGGAGTCCTTCTATCTTGACAGCTCCATTCATTTAAAAGATGTTGCTCCTGTTAAAGTAGAAGTACCTTCGCCTGACAGGTCCAGTAATATCTCTGCTTCTGATTTAACTAGTAATGTGATTGCCAAACCCCTGAACAGGAATTATAATTACAGTAGCATAAAAACTGAAACAATGCCAATGAAAGAAAACAATAATTTGTTAGTTGACACTGCTTCATTATTACCTGTCAGTACACCTGCCGCTGTGCCAAGTGAAGGAAAAAAGAACTTAAATAAAACTAGCCCTTCGTCAACTCATTCAAACATTCAATATTGTAAAGATTTAGAGGTTGAAGATCCACCAAAGCTAGTTGTATTTACCCCATCTCATTTTTTTAGTAAAGAAACACTTTCAAACTTCTCCACTTCAAAACCAAGTCAAACTGGGGCTAGTGCAAAGTCATGCCCTGTTAATGATATCACACAAAGCATCTCTGCTTGCAAGATATCAGCTAACTCATTTGTAAACCAATCCTCTGCTGCTCCTCAAGCCTTACCTTCAGAATCTCATCAAATAAAACCATCTATTGGCCAAAGCAATTCAAAGTTGCAAGTCTTACCTTCAGATTCTCATCAAATAAAATCATCTATTGGCCAAAGCAATTCAAAGTTGCAAGTCTTACCTTCAGAATCTCATCAAATAAAACCATCTATTGGCCAAAACAATTCAAAGTTGCAAGTCTTACCTTCAGAATCTCATCAAATAAAACCATCTATTGGCCAAAACAATTCAAAGTTGCAAGTCTTACCTTCAGAATCTCATCAAATAAAACCATCTATTGGCCAAAGCAATTCAAAGTTTGTGAGAAAAATAGTGGGCCAAGTGAAAGAAGAGACAAAACTATTAGATTCATATTGCTGTAATGGAGAGCCCATATTTATGGATTTTGACATCACTAGTTGCATGAATACATCAGTTAGTAGTGCTAGTGGTAAGAAAAAAACTTTTTTATATATATTTTTTTAAAGCAAATTATATAGCTCGAGTTAAATTTTCCATTAATTGTAATTGTAAATGCTGAGGTTATTTCAGCTTTGACTGACATTACATTTAGAAATAACAGGTTTTTGATAGAACTAAAATCTTTGACTAGACTGGCTGGATTTTGAAAAATGTTTTACTTTTTTTTTTGTTTTTTGTTAGCCATTCACATTCTTCTAAGTTTAATAATACAATCTTACAAGTCCTTGAAACTAAAAAAATTTAAAATTTTGTTCAAGAAAAAAAAAATACAAAATTGAAAAAATATACATTTTATCCCTATTTGTCTAAATTATCTTTACTGTTGCTTTCTAGATATTTCTTCATAGTTCATTTTCTACACATTATTCATCTTCACATTTGTCAACTGAAATCCTTTTTTGTTAACTCTTTCAGTGTGATTTATTTTGATCGAAAAAGCAGAGTTATTCCGTAATGAACACACATTTTCAAGGGGGTTAGAGTTACTAAAACAACCTTACCTTTTTTTTATTATATTAAATAATCTAACATATTTGATTTTATTTTTAAGAAAATGAATGGGCTACAAAAGTATAAGAAATAAAAAAAAATTATTCTAAAAATAAATTTTTTCATTAACTTTGAACTGAGTACGGAAAAAGAAAATATTTTTATAATTAATTTAAAAAATCGATATACTTGAAGAAAGATTTAACCTTTTTTAATTAAACATATAATCCATAAATATTGAAAAATCACAACTCTTAACACATTTAATCAGGTTAAATTTCATTTAAGATGAACAAATGCACTAAAAAATTGTATTATTTACATTTTTCGGGTCGCAGGAAATAAACTAAAAAAGAGGAACCATTAATATAATGTTGTTTTTTTAAACATGTTGTTACTGCATTGAATGTACTATTAAAACAAAGAACAATCACTCCCACATCTGGAAAATAGTGAAATAAATATTATAAACCAAGTTACTCACAGAGAGTAATGCCGCACTGAAAAAAAGTTAATCTCATTTACTTAATACTTACATGTTTACATTTTCCTAGTATTGAAACTGTAGATTGTGATATTAAAACTGTAGTGCCCTTATCTTAACAAAAAGTGTGAGTCTAATAGGTTAAGATCTTATAGTTTTTAAATTGATTAGGACATTAGAAAACAAGATAATGTGAATGAAGGTATTTTTTTTTAGCTATCATTTAATTTTTCTGCCCAGAAATCAAGGCTCAGCTAATAGACATAATTCAGGATGATAGCAATAAGTTATTTAACCATCCAACTGGCCTCACTGTCACCATTGATGGAAAATTAATAGTGACAGACACTGGCAATAACCTAGTCAAGGTCTTAGATGACAGGAAATTAGTGTTGAGCTTGGGAGAAAATGTAAGTAACAATTGTTTTTTCACATATTACAAATTTGTTAAAAATGGTTTAATGTAAAAGGATTATTTTCATTTAGCTGGTCTGCCAGCCCAGTATATTTCTAGAGGATAACATGATCATACTTGTTTTTGTGATTGTTTCATTAATATGAAATTTGGCATTTAGTGTAGGCTGGGTGTTTAGACACACAGCCAATAAATAAAGAAGAAAATCCAACATATCTTGGTGTAAAACTAGACCAAAGGCTAAAACACTTTATGACAGATTTAAAAGAAGAGGCATCACAAAGATTAAACATAATAAAACACCTAGCAGGAACATCCTGGGGAGCTGAAAAGAAAACCTTAAGACAGTTATACACTGGATACATCAGATCTGTAATGGATAACTGTCTCTCCATACAAGTAGCTTCCAACAAAACCTATCAATCATCATTAGACACAATCCAAAACTAAGCCTTGCGGCTAATTAGTGGAGGTATGAGAACTACTCCCACAGCAGCCTGTGAAATAGACTCCAATATTGAACCTCTTAAGTTAAGGCGCAACAGAGCAGCATTAGAAGCTATTGAGAGATACAGAAGGTTGGAGGACGATCATCCAAATAAATTACTAACACAGAGAAATAGGAAAAACAACCAAAAAAAGCAAAGGACTCTGATCCAACTTACTGACGGACTAGCCCTAAAACACCACCTACCCAATAACAGAGAAAAAATTACCATGTTTTCAAACATTACACCCGGACTAAACTACGAACAACCAACCATCAAAACACATTTACTAAATAACACCTCATCAAAAGAATCAAATCCACTGGAGCTCAAAGTAGGCACACTTGAAACAATTGAAAGCTATCAAAAAACAGCTATCCATATTTATACAGACAAATCGGCTTTCAAAGCCACCATCAATGCTGGTCTTGGTGCCTGCCTGGTCTTCCCTAAAAATAAACACTTTGATATGAGCGATAGCGATTACTGCTCAAACTTTCAAGCCGAAATTGAGGCAATTACCTTAGCACTACAGACAGTGGAAAACAAATTATATGAAGGAGTGTAACCAGCATCAGATATTGTTGTCTTTACAGACTCCCAATCTACTCTGCAAGCACTTAACGGCAGCACCTCAAACAGGCCAAGAGAGTTGACAACTCTCATTGTGATAATCCAACAGATGATATGAAAATTAAATATCAATATCACACTACAGTGGATCCCTGGACACATTGGCATCATGGGAAATGAAAAGGCAGGTTCATCTATGGAACAACCAGATAGACCTGTTAACTACCTCACCCTAAGGTCAATGTTAGTCAACAATCACAAAGAGGAGTGGCTCAACCAATGGGCATCAGGAAACACAGGCAGAGCCATGTACAAAGAAATGACTACGCCTAACAAACTGGACAGTATTAACTTCCTCCCCCGCAAAGAACAAGCTACAATTTTCCAACTAAGAACAGGACACACACCACTATTAAATTACCACCTGAATAAAATAAACTCCACACAACTCCCCCTTTGCAGACACTGCGCCCACCCCTTTGAAACCGTAAACCATATCCTCTTTGAATGCCCCTCCCTAATCCACCTTAGGCAAACTCTACTTCCACTACAGCCCAACATAACCAACACCCTGTACGGCAAACACATTTTCATGTGACTGTGGAGCCCTATTTTGAAGACACACTCCCTTCCTCAAATAGCGCAGGTTAAGGTGGCTTTCGCTTTGGTGGTAGAGGAGCTGGCCATTTTTTGTATGGCATGCTTTACTTCTAGAGCAGAGGCTCATGTTTTTTCACTGTCCATAGCGTTCTTGTTCACCATCTCTCTCCATCTAGTGTGGTCTAGAGCTATATCTTCCCAATGGTCAATATCAATGTCCCATTTTATGACATCCATGTAATGGAGGTGGGGGGCGACCAGTTTTTCTTGAGCTAAATGTGAGTCACATATAGAGAATGACTTTCAGTATGTGATTGTCCTCTAATTTCTATATAGAAAAACTATCAGGATGTCTGACAAAACTTGATGTAAATGTGTTACAGTTGTTACGTATCTAGGTAACAATGCCTAGATACTATTTTTTTCTTGACCTGTAGGTTGTCTGCCCCCTGTGTAATAAGTTTTTTTTTTTTCTTTTTTATTCGTCAAGCCACACAGACAGTGACCGGTCCTTGACCTGTGTGTGTACCTCTGGTTGAAAGGAGGGTGTTTTTTTTTTCTTCTGTCTCTTTGAAGAGCGTTCTAGATCTGGGAAATTGATGACGTATTTGGTTCGAGAAATTCCTAGATTTGTCTTGAGATCGACGCGCGGTAGATTATATAAAGACCGCCCGCGTGACGTTAACGGACAGACATACACAGACATACGGAGACAGCCGTGAGACAGAATAGCGGAGACATTGCGCGACCCGTGCGTGGTATACCACTTGATCGTGTAAGTTAATATTTTGTTTCTTTTTTTCCAAGGCCTTGCTTGCTTGTATTTGTAATTATATTTTCAAACTCTTGTATTGTAATATTTTTACATGCCATTTTTGTAAAAGGGTTTTGGTCAACACATCAATTCTGTATTGAGTAAATGTTTATTTTTCTTTCTTGTAACTTTATATTTGATTAAACATTAAGTTGATATTTTACCTTCCGATTTCTTGTGTCATTTTTTTTTGTTAATCATTGTAAGTCTTTGATTAAATTCAGACTTCTTATAAGTGACACAACTGCTATTCTATTGTCACGTTCCCCTAGGCAAGCCATTTAAAAGTAGAATTCAATTCGTAATACGTGACAAAAGAAGTTTGGGGGCCTGTCCGGGATATTTTTCTGAACCTATTTTCAGCTTACTTGAGTAATTTTGTAAAGGCGAAGTTGACTTTAACAAAATTTTTTTTTTGTGTCAAAGAGTCGGAAGTAAAGTATCAATAGTATTGACCAAACTCTCTTAAGGTTTTTTTGTTGTACTGATTTTGTACTGTATATTTACATTGTATACATATTTTTGCTTGTAATAGTTGTTAGTTAGTCATGGATATTCAGGTTTTTCTTGCAAATCCCTCTGTGGAAGAGCTTGATGCTTTTACTAGGAAGGAACTGGTCCTTATTTCTAAACATTTAGGGTTAAAAATAAAATCAAATGCCCTTAAACAAGAAATCAGAGATAACATTGTAATCCATTATGTAGACGAGGAAGTGTTTTCTGAAGACCTTTTAGAAACCCTTAGACCCGATGAGGGTAAATCAGATTTAGAACTTCAGATAAAATTAAAACAAATGGAAATAGAAGCCCAGACGGCTAGAGAGCAGAGAGAAATTAAACAAAAAGAATTGGAGCTTGCAGCGGCTAGAGAGCAGAAAGAAATGGAAATAGAAGCCCAGAAGGAAATTAAACAAAAAGAATTAGAGCAGAAAGAAATGGAAATGAAATTACAAATAGAGTTAAAAAAATTAGAGTTAGCTGCTAATGTAAGACCAGATTCTTCCCCTGCCAGTCATACTGCTGAAGCAACAAAATTTTTGAAAATAATTCCACGCTTTAATGAAGCCACAATTGACAATTATTTTCCACAATTTGAACTTGCTGTGAAAAATTTTAATGTACCTGAAACTTTGTGGCCCACTTTGCTGCAAACAGTTTTGACTGGTAGAGCTGCAGAGGTATTTTGTTCTCTGACCATTGAACAACAAAAAGATTATAATGTTGTTAAGGCCTTAATTCTTAAGGCATATGAACTTGTTCCGGAAGCTTACCGAAAGCAGTTCAGGGATTGTCGCAAATCAGATGGCCAAACCCATGTAGAATTCCTGCGGGAAAAGGAGCGACGCTTTGAGAAATGGCTCACTTCCAGGGAAATCGGCACCGACTTTGCAAAATTCAAGAACCTAATGCTGATGGAAGAGTTCAAGAGTTGTGTGCGGCTGGACGTCCGTACGCATATAGCTGATCGTGGCGAGGAAGATGTGCACAAGGCTGCAGTGTTGGCAGACGATTATATAATATCACATCAATTTGCCAAGTATACGACGGATGTCAAGCCAAAACAAGTCAAACAGCCTGAGTCCATTGCTAGCAACTCCATCAAGAACAGCAGTACAAATGACAGAAAACCTACTACAAGTAAAGCTACTTGTTTCTACTGCAAACGAGAAGGCCATAAAATTGACGATTGCTGGAAATTGAGGAAGAGAAACGAAAAAGCTCCTTCAAAAGTCAGCGCTTGCACAGTACAGTGGTCGGCGAGGTTTACTCCCTCATCATCAAGTCATATCAAGAATACCTCGACACCACCTGTTTCAAATGTATTGACTGTACAAGACTCCCCGAAAATGTCTCCACGATGTTCCAATGACTCAAACAAGAGTTTTTCAAATACATCAAGCCGATGTTCCAATGACTCAAACAAGAGTTTTTCAAATTCATCTTTACGATGTTTCAATGACTCAATCAAGAGTTTTTCAAATACATCAAGCCGATGTTCCAATGACTCAAACAAGAGTTTTTCAAATACATCAAGCCGATGTTCCAATGACTCAACCAAGAGTTTTTCAAATACATCAAGCCGATGTTCCAATGACTCCATCCAGAGTTTCCATAATACATCACCCCGATGTTCCAATGACTCTATCCAGAGTTCCCATAATACATCATCCCGATGTTCCAATGACTCTATCCAGAGTTCCCATAATACATCACCCCGATGTTCCCATGACTCTATCCAGAGTTCCCATAAGACATCACCCCGATGTTCTAATGACTCCATCAAGAGTTCTCCAAATACATCCAAAAGATGTTCTACTGACTCAAGAAAGAGTTTCTCCACTGCGTCTCCTAGAGATGTCAATGACTCCAGCGAGAGTTCGACCCAAGTCCAGTCTGCATCAACCAAAATTGATGTTTTATTAGAGGATTTTAAGCCTTTCATTTCGGAAGGATTCGTATCACTACCCGGTGATTCTACAAGTCTACGACCTATCACCATTTTGAGAGACACAGGTGCCTCACAATCGTTACTTTTAGAGGGTATCTTGCCCTTGTCAAAATCATCATCGACTGGGAAGAGCATCCTGTTACGAGGCGTAGAGCTTGGATGTATAGATGTGCCTCTACATCTAATCGACATAAAGTCAAATCTCATTACTGGACCGGTTGTTGTAGGTGTCCGACCAACATTACCATTGGAAGGCATCTCGTTGCTGTTAGGCAATGACTTAGCAGGTGGAAAGGTGATAGCCGAACCCATCGTCACTCAAACACCCGACTTATCTGCCACACCCGAGGAAGACCTAGAGTTATATCCAGCGTGTGCAGTAACAAGGGCAATGAGGTTGAAAGCATCTCAAGAAGAGAACGTCATCAAAGCCAACAGTAACCACGATGATGTGGACTTGAGCACCACATTCTTTGCTTCTCTTGAAGAAGAACCAACGCCAAATTCTGAAAAGCCGGCATCAACTCGAAAACAGTTGATTGAGGACCAAAAGAAGGATCCAGAGCTCGCCAAACTCCGAGAAACCGCAATGACATCACAAGAGGCAGAGCTAGCATCAACGTGCTACTACATCCAAGATGATATGCTCTTCAGGAAATGGAAACCTCCAGACGCATCCAACGAAGAAGAATGGAGAATATGCCATCAAATCGTGTTACCAGAAAGATACCGAGCGTACATCATGAATCTGGCTCATGACACACCAATGTCAGGTCATCTCGGCATCCACAAGACATACCATAAGATTATGTCACACTTCTTCTGGCCACGTTTGAAGAAAGATGTCATCCAGTACTGCCGATCGTGTCATGCCTGTCAGATGGTTGGCAAGCCAAATCAAAAGATCCCTGTTGCTCCTCTGAAGCCGATTCCAGCCTTTGAAGAACCTTTCAGCAGAGTACTTATTGACTGTGTTGGTCCTCTCCTAAGGACAAAAGCTGGCAACCAATACCTGTTGACCATTATGTGTGCTTCAACTCGTTTTCCTGAGGCTATTCCTCTAAGGAACATAAAAGCATCAAACATTGTAAAGGCCTTAATCAAGTTCTTTACTCTATTTGGTCTACCAAAGTCCATCCAATCGGACCAAGGAACGAATTTCACGGCCAATCTTTTCAAGCAAGTCATGACTCAGTTGGGCATCAAACACTGCATGTCGAGTGCGTATCATGCCGAGTCGCAAGGCGCTCTTGAGCGATTCCATCAGACTCTCAAGAACATGATCCGAACCTATTGCTTTGAGCACGAAAAAGACTGGGACGAAGGAATCCACATGCTGCTGTTTGCAACCCGTGAATCCGTCCAGGAATCCTTGGGATTCAGCCCTTTTGACTTAGTCTTTGGACATTCGGTGCGCGGTCCCTTGAAATGTATAAAAGAGACTTTGTTGTCACCAACAGCCACTGAAGGACTTTTAGACTATGTAAGTAAGTTTAAAACTAGACTTTATGATGCTTGTGTTCTGGTCAAAAATAACTTACAAAACACCCAATCCAGCATGAAACGCTGGTATGATAGAAAGGCCCGTGTTAGAGAATTTTCTCCCGGGGATAAGGTGCTTGTATTTTTGCCCATACCAGGTCAACCCTTGCAAGCCAGATATTTTGGTCCATATGAAATTGAGACCAAAATTAGTGACCTCAATTACACAATCAAAACTCCTGACCGTAGGAAAAAGACTCAGCTATGTCATATAAACATGCTGAAGCCTTATGTATCTCGGCCAGATCACTCAGAGAAGAATAATTGTGTTTTAAATACAGTCAAAAGTTGTTCAAATAGCCATGTTTCTCCTATTGATGATGATATTGTAAAGGAGAAATTTGGACAATACAAAATACCTAATTCTTTTGTATTACAGAATTTGGATGTAAAACTGTCTCATCTGTCTTCGACAGAAAGACCAGTTATCATGAAACTCATTAATGAATTTAATGACATTTTTTCTGATGTACCAAAACAGACTAATGTTATAATGCATGATGTAGATGTTGGCGAGGCTACTCCAGTCAAGCAGCATCCTTACAGGGTCAACCCTGAAAAACTTGCCATACTTAGGTCAGAAATCAAGTATATGCTTGAAAATGACCTCATTGAACCAAGTTCCAGTAGCTGGAGCTCCCCATGTGTCTTGATACCTAAACAGGACAAGACTTATCGTTTTTGTACAGACTACCGTAAGGTAAATGCTGTAACAAAGACCGATTCGTTTCCTATCCCTAGGATAGACGATCTCATAGATCGTATTGGTGACGCTAAGTACATCACCAAAATAGACCTACTTTCAGGTTATTGGCAGGTTCCCCTGACTGATAGGGCAAAGGAAATCTCCGCCTTTGTCACCCCTGATGGTCTGTACCAATACAAAGTGATGCCATTTGGCATGAAGAATGCTCCTGCCACTTTCCAGAGAATGATAAATGCCCTGCTTGCTGACATGGAGAATTGCCACGCATACATAGACGATGTAGTAATTTTTAGCCAAGATTTTTCTAGCCATTGTAAACAACTGCATTGTCTTTTTACTAAACTGTTACATGCAAAAATTACTGTAAACCTGAGTAAGAGTGATTTTTGCCAGGCTTCCATCCAATACTTAGGCCATATTGTAGGACAAGGCCAGGTGAAACCTGTAATGGCCAAAGTAGAAGCTATCCAAGCTTTCCCTATTCCTGCTGATCGGAAACAACTCCGAAGATTTTTGGGAATGTTTGGATATTATAGAAAGTTTTGCGAAAATTTTTCTATCATTGCCAGTCCTTTAACAAACCTCCTGAGAAAGAACGTCCGATTTACTTGGACGGATGAATGTCAGAAAGCCTTTAACCAAATTAAGCAGATATTATCTAGCTCCCCTATTTTGATGGCTCCTGACTTCGGAAAACCTTTTAGGTTAGCTATTGACGCCAGTGACACAGGTGTTGGGTCAGTCCTTTACCAAGAAGATAATTTCCAAGTAGAGCACCCTATTTGTTTCTTTTCCAAGAAATTTAATAGACATCAAAGAAATTATTCTACTGTGGAAAAAGAATGTCTTGGGTTGATTCTTTCTATACAACACTTTGATTTTTATATCAGTGGGTCCAGATGGCCACTGGTTGTATTTACTGACCACAATCCCCTTACATTTATCCACAAAATGTCTGGCAAGAATCAACGACTTCTCAGGTGGAGTTTATTTTTACAAGAGTACAACCTAGATCTTAAACACATAAAAGGCAGCGAAAATGTTATCGCCGATGCCTTATCTAGATTGTAAAAAGTATTTTGATGTATATATTTTTTTTATATATATCATGATAAATACATTCTGTAATGTAAATATCCTTTTTTTTAATTATTCTAAAAAGATTTCCATTTCGTGGAAATGTAAACTTTTTATTTTTAGGAGGGAGGTGTTACGTATCTAGGTAACAATGCCTAGATACTATTTTTTTCTTGACCTGTAGGTTGTCTGCCCCCTGTGTAATAAGTTTTTTTTTTTTCTTTTTTATTCGTCAAGCCACACAGACAGTGACCGGTCCTTGACCTGTGTGTGTACCTCTGGTTGAAAGGAGGGTGTTTTTTTTTTCTTCTGTCTCTTTGAAGAGCGTTCTAGATCTGGGAAATTGATGACGTATTTGGTTCGAGAAATTCCTAGATTTGTCTTGAGATCGACGCGCGGTAGATTATATAAAGACCGCCCGCGTGACGTTAACGGACAGACATACGGAGACAGCCGTGAGACAGAATAGCGGAGACATTGCGCGACCCGTGCGTGGTATACCACTTGATCGTGTAAGTTAATATTTTGTTTCTTTTTTTCCAAGGCCTTGCTTGCTTGTATTTGTAATTATATTTTCAAACTCTTGTATTGTAATATTTTTACATGCCATTTTTGTAAAAGGGTTTTGGTCAACACATCAATTCTGTATTGAGTAAATGTTTATTTTTCTTTCTTGTAACTTTATATTTGATTAAACATTAAGTTGATATTTTACCTTCCGATTTCTTGTGTCATTTTTTTTTGTTAATCATTGTAAGTCTTTGATTAAATTCAGACTTCTTATAAGTGACACAACTGCTATTCTATTGTCACGTTCCCCTAGGCAAGCCATTTAAAAGTAGAATTCAATTCGTAATACGTGACACAGTATTGATGTCAGACATGCTGTCTGACCTTAGTGACATGTAGGGAGGAACATTCATTACAGACTGACTGTTTGTACTGATGGAGTTGTTGGATAGCATGTTGTGTTAGACTGTCTGATTATTGGTATTTATATGAGTAGTGTGTTTGGAACATATACACGTTTTTTTTTTTTTTTTAAGATCAATATAAAGGCTTGTAGTTAATTAATAAGGCTAGTTGCTATTAGTTGCTGTAACAATGAGTTTGAATTTCTTCGTTGAGTTCTTGAGTGGCCAGTGAGTGAACAAAAGTCGATGTCATGAAGACATTATTTTTACAAAAGTCACTTTAAATAGATATTACCTTGAACATGTTAATAAGCATTGTGGCACCACAATAAAGGTAATCTTGATTAGTATGAAACTGTAGAAAATTTTAATCTGTTATGTGAAGTGATTGTTTAGACAGATATTGCTTCAAATCATTGAAGAGAATAAATGACTTAAGAGACAGCTATTTATTTCTCACTAATCAACATGATTAATATATTTTGTAGGATGGTATTGATTTTCATCGACCTTCAGCAGTAGTGTCTGACACATTAGGAAATATCTATGTGAAAGATGATCGTTGTATTCGAATGTTTAACTGCAGGGGAACTCATCTCAGGACTGCTGGGAAAGGGGACCTTTACTTCCCATATGGTAAATAAATAGTTTTAAATTTTGTCACATTAAAATAAAGCAGCATTGTTATCGATAGAGAACTTTTAATCTACAATATAAATGCATTATTCATTTTACATTAGTTAAAATCAACTATTAATCTCACAAAACTCCTGAGCTTGTTTACATTTTTTCCTCTCCCTTCCCACAAACTTTTTGCAATCAACAATGGAAACAAAAGTCTGTTAAAGAAATGTCTTCAGTACGATGAAGATTTCAGAGCAGAATTGGTTTTAGATTCTGTAATATTTGTTTCACTATATATATACTTTTTTTCTTTTTGTGCTTATTTAATTGTAGTATATTCTTTCATAGTTTATTCTGAATAGATAAATACTATGAGAAGGTAAAATATTTGGAACTATTCAATTCTCTTCATTTCGTGCTATGTATTACTACTTTTAAATGACAAGTTCAAAACATTGTGCTTAAAGGCTTCAGATTGTTGTTTTATAGCTGACTAAAATGTTTCTTGTTTCCAGGTTTATCTCTGACCAAAAATGAAGAGGATAATGTCCTTGTTTTGGTGGATGTGTCGAAGAGAACTCCATCAGTCTACCACTACAGTATCAATAAAGATAGACTAATGTCTTACAGATACATGCCCCTGGTTCAGTTTGCTTTACCAACAAGTAAAGTCCGTTTTCTGGCCACTTACAAGAATCTTTTGCTGGCCAGCGATTTGGGTAAAGCGTCACTTTTTTTTCTGCTTAGTTGAAACATGTATTCTTACTAACAGGAATTTTTCTAAGAGTTATATAGGTTGTATGGTAGTGAATTTCAGTTGGCTGCATCTGGCATAGAGAGAAGGCTAACCTAAAGATTATGTGCACAGCCTCAAAGAAAATAGTTTCAATAGAATTTTGAAATATAAAAAAATTAAATCTTTTCAAGTTATTATTTTTATTTTTGTTTAATGTTTGTATTCTAGCTTGTCCCCTTTATGTTCTGAGTTTGGGTTTGGGTTTGTACTGGACACTCATTTGTCACTCAAGTCTCCATTAAGCTTAGATGCAGTATTTTTTAAATTATGTGTGTGTGTGTCAGAACCAGATGTTTATTGTTCACTGGCTACTAATAATTGACAATTTATTCCTGATAAATGGTTCACCAGACAGACAACTGGTTAACAGGCAGCATTTGGCTTACCAAAAAACAGTTTCAAGGGCAAAATTATTAAATTATTATTGTTTGGGTCCCTTATTAAAGTTAATTGTGATAATAGCAGATATAGCTGAAATCCTTCTGTGTGAAATAGTATATACTTATCAGACCGCTGGTGGACAATGTCTTTGCCTGAATGAGATGCGGAATAAGGCTTTGTCTGAATGAGATGCGGAAAATATGCAGGTCGCAACTGGGTTTGTATAGTCTTGTGAAACAATGCACTGATCCTTAATCTTTGGAATCAAAGACATTGTCATTAATTAGTGTGTCACACAATTGACATTGTCATTAATTAGTGTCACACAATCGACATTGTCATTAATTAGTGTGTCATACAATGGTATAGGTCTGGGCACTAGAAGAGATAACTTATAGCAAGTAATACAATAAAATAGATGATATGAAACTTAAATAAAATTTCTTTCATGCTTGACTTGTAAGTTTCAGATGTTCTTTCAAAAATAAAAAACAACACTAAAAAAAACTTGTTTTAAAAAATAAACATGCTTCAATTCAAGAAAATTCGTTTCCGCATTATAATACTGCATAGAATCTTATTTATATTTTTTAATAAGCTTTGGGCCTACCTATTTATTGAAAACTGCTTCATTTGGACCTTGCAATTGAAAAAAAAAAGAATAATTACTAGTTATAATCAGCATTTTATTAGAGGTCTTCATTTGTATGCTTAGAGTTTATCAGATATATTACCTTATAAAACAGACATTCCTTCATAAAACATGATTACTGATTGATTTTGATTTTATCTGTATCAGCTATATTTAATAAAGAGTTGACAGTGATGTATATTTTGTGTATTTATGTGTCAGTATTTGTTATAGGGTGATACTAAGATTTTTCTCTATAGAGAAAATACTTATTGTTTACTAGTGAGTTAGTATCTCACTAGGACCAAAAGCAGCTTTGGTATGCAATTTCCTTCTGAGGTCATGTTTATATTTTGCTAAATTAACATTATGAATGTAACTGAATTTGGAAATGTCTGTGATTAAATAATTATACCTTCATGTATTGTCTTAGGTTCCAGTTGCATGTTTTTGTCCTCTATAACTGGAGAAAGTATTCGCAACTTTGGTAGTTTTGGCAGCCATGCTGGTAATTTCAAAGAGCCTTCAGGAGTAACAGTTGATTGTGCAGGCCATTGGATTGTTGGAGACAGTAAAAATAACCGACTTCAGGTAATGGGGATGACCTAGTTAAGATGCTAAGTATGAAGCGGTACATGAAATTAATTTTTTAAAAATTTGTATATAAGTGGTGCTATCAGGTAAATTTAGAATTTCTTATGTATATATTTAGTACTATTTTACTAACTGTATCTGGTACTTGTTATGGTGAATAAGTTGGAATTGATATTTTATTTCTCCAAAGTTGACAAAAGAGTGTGATGGCTTTAAAGTTTATATGTTCTTTATGTTTGCTTTGCCTTTTTCTTTTTTACTTTGCAATAGAAAAATATCTCACCTGAAGGATAATAAACCTCTGCTGTTCTTTCTACCATATTACTTTCTCAACCCCACCCCTAACACACTCTGGCATTTAAATTGTTTTGTTAGTTCTAGATCTAGTTTCTAGATAGATCCAGCTGTTTTTGATAGCCTCTCTTTATACACAAGCTACTTTGCCCTGTCAGTGGCAGCTTTAAAAATATCTTTGCTTTACTTGTTCCTACAACCTTATAGATAACAAATATTCCCCGAACCCAATGTCTACATAATATATACACTAACAATGGTTTGTCTTTGAATTGGGAGAGTTAACTGATGTGAGACTGTTCCAAAGTGTCATCAAACCTGAACAGCTCTTTTGTTTGATATTCCAAGGACTTGTAAAAGAAAAACTGGAAAAAAAATTTTCTTATGATATCTAATATACTTGTTTTAGGTATATAGTGTAATAATGATGATGTTATGTGTTGTGTATAAGACAAAACAAAGGTTTGTTTTTATGTCTAGGTATTCAACAAAGATGGTGATTTTCTTGGACATATCAAGCTGTCATACTCAATCCGTCGACCATCTGGGATTCATTTGACCAATGATGGTCATCTGTACATCATTAATTATCTGGACAGTGAGATTTTAAAGTTTAAACTCTACAAATAAAACTTTTTTTTTTCCTTGAAAAAGTATTTTTGCTGGTTTGGATCAGTTGTTAGGGTTAAACATAGAAATGTTCACCAGCCTTTTGTCTTGACTTTTTTTCAATACAACTTTGTACAATCAGTGGAAAACAATGCACCATGCATTTGTACAAATATTTTCTTCTATTTCAATTACTAGTCATGTACAAGTCTTGAGCCCCATTGTGCAAACATTTTCTTGTTTCAATTACTAGTCTAGTGTTTCTTAAATGTCGCTTATCATTTTTTATGAGGGCCTGTGGAAAAAGTAGACTTATTTCTACTGCATATTAAGATATATCAACAACATTCTTGTGAATAAGTCTCATAAAAAAACAATGAAGTAACTTGATTAGAAAATGTTTTTTGCTACTCTCTTTGCCTGGAAAAATTGTATAAATGTTTTTTTCCCATTAGAAATGTTTTTACTTAATATTTTAGAGATATAATGATGTTCGGTTTGGATAATTGACTCAAATTTGAATTATTTTGATGATGTAACATTTGGATATGTGTTTTCGAATCCATTTGACTCCTTGTTTATTTTATTTTCTATTTACAAGAGTAAAAAAATCTGTTGACAAAGGTAAGTTGCTCTCAAACTGACAGTGACATATGTTTTAAGACATTGTTTTAAATATCAATGTTTGCTTCATGGATCGAAGCTTTAAAGGTTCTCTATGAAACTAGACTCAGCTTCTTGTATCCATTGTAAGTTTTATTCACAACTGATGGAAATAATTTTGTCATGGCATTGCTCAGTTAGCATGTTGTGGAAAATGAAAAGAGTGTATACAATTATGTTTGTTTAAGTTTATATCATCCTTTGAAATGTACATTCCTTTTTTCTATTTTTTAGAGCTGATGAATGATGAATATTTAGAAATTAGCAATGTGATAAACAACTCATGACTGTGTCAGTGATAAATAGTAGGTCAGAAAAATTTCACTCTTGCATAGAAATGTTTTCTCTAAGCACAGTTAGAAGTACTTCTATTTAAAGTGTTGAGAGTTATCTCAATTTTTAAAGTGGAGGTTATTCTTTTTCAAAGTGACTAGTTGAATTTAAATTATTAGCTTTACTGGCACTCAGAATTATTGTATGCAATTGTATTACTTTAAAAATGTACAAATATATATATTCGTCTGGATGAATGTTTCAAAAATTAAATTCGATCAATTAGACATAGGTTAAAGTTTGGTACTTTGGAAAGCATAGAATAAAAAACAAACCAAAATGTGTCCTTTAATTGCAAAAGTATTTATAACAATATCTATCTACCATAAGATGTCTGTATATAAATAGCAGGTATTTTCTGAGATTGATATGCTATATAAGCCTTAGCCTTTGTTTGCTTCTTAATTTTAGCCTAAAGTAGTACATTACCAGTTATTCCCCTTATACCTATAGAAGTTTCTCCTCATGTCCTACATATGTACAGAATTTCAATTTGTATCTTGACTTTTGAAGTAAGAACTTTTTCTTTTTGGGCTGGATCTAACAGTTCACACACTAACTATTACTACAAAAAGCAATGACAATTTTAATTGGAGATGGTTTTTCTATGCATGGTACAGTTTAATATACTGTCTGGTGCTGTGATTTTGATCAACAATTATTATTTTAAAGGTTTTATGTTGCTATATCATTTTAAGATTACCTTTTGCTTTTATCACTTGTAACGTTTTCTTTTGTTCTTCCATCGCCAGTTACTTTATTGGTTTAATGCTTTCCATTACGCCAGTTCTAACACTTTGAATTCTTGTTTCTTATTGGTGTGGATGTTGTTGACATTATTTCCAGATGTTGTTCTTTTTTTTAATTATGTTCATCTTCCTTGGCTTTGTATTTATTGTGCTCCACAATTCTTTGCAAGATTCGCCTTCTCTATGAGCTTGCACACAGAGTAATGTTTTCATTTGTTTTAGAAGTTTCTGAAATGATTATGTCCTGCAGAGGATGGAAGCGGGCTGGGCTCGAATTTTTGAGGACCATCCTGATGACAGGGCTTAGCACAGGGCAAGGTAACCATCCAATTCTATATCTATTGAAGCGCAAGGTTGTACTGACTGTAGATTTACTAAGTTTTTTTTTAATATGCAAGGGTTTTTTTTTTAAAGGCAGGTACCAGCATTGTATTGTAATAAACAAAAATTGAGTCACTGTTCTGACAATATTTTATTTGTTATGCTTTTTTTATAGACTTAGATAAAAAGCATTTTTGAAATACACTGTTAATTAGGTTTGAAGATTACCCAAGCATTTAGAACAGGAGGTTTGGGTAAAATTCTAGTTGGGTTTTTAATAATTTCTTCATTGGTTTTGTTTGTGTTGCTGTTTATTTTAAGTTGATTTGTTACTTTAGGAGAAGCTGCCTGTGTTGGTCTTCCTAACTTGTTCACTCTTCCTTTACTGTTAACTAGAGCTTGTTAAGTCAGCAAGCTGATATATTTGTATTGGCATAACAAGCACATGTTGTTCTGTACTGCACAGCTGTAGGTGTACATTGGTTTACTGACAATGAATTACTTATTGTTGAATAAAATAATTTCCAATACAGCTAATGTTTTGCTTGATTACTTTGTGCTTATGAATTTTTATGTAATAAATAAATGTGTGTTAAATGAAGAAGAAAGGTGTTAACATATTTACAATTTATTGTTACATGAGTATATATCAACATGACAAAACATATTAGAATATACATGTGTAAGGATTAGTATTTAAACATTCCCTTCTCTTGAATATGCATCTGTCAGGACTATCTTAACACTATCCAAAGAGCATGAGATCTACCAAAAACACAAAGGTGTACATATGATTGAACTAAGGACTGGACATTTGAGTTGATTAAAGCTCTAAACAGATTTATCATAAACATTGAAGTTATGAAACAAAGTTGTATTTTAAATGTCATTAGAGTATCAGTTCAAGTGTAATATAAAACTGCATTAGAACTTGTCTGTGCCAATGTTCTTGACTATGATGTGTTCTACACACAGGGTGTCTATAAATCACAGTACATTTCCAATAAGGATCAATAAAGCAGTCTTAGTCTTAGTCAAAAGTACCAGTGTTCTTGATGTGATGTCTACATTCCTGTTGTATCCAAAAAAAAAAGGCAGAGGGTTTCTTAATTTATCCCATAAAAGGCATCTCTGGATGAGTGACTGAATGACACACCCCTCTATAAACTGGTAAAATCCAATTTGTTGCTGTAAATAAAAAGAAAAAAAAAAACATTAAGCACATTCATTTTTGAAGCTAGATCTTTTTTTTTTATAAGAAAGTCTGCAATTTATAAGAGAAGAGGTAAGATCTATTTGACTTGAGTAAAAACATCTTTCCTTGTTCAAGATTTTTTTTATTTCACTTTAACATTTTCACCTGTAACAACAAGTGGTTTTGTAACCATTTTGTTCTGGACTTTACTGAAAGTGTGGAGTAAGCTAACGTAAAGTACAGTTTTGGTACAACAATAATAAAAATGTGTTGACACAGGCAAATAATGCCAAAATAGTTGTATTAAAATGAAATGTATAAATTGGTTCACTTTGTGCAAGTTTTTATTACAAGATGAAATCCTTGAAATAATCATGATCATTTGTGGACTATTTGTAAGTTAAAACAAGGAGGAGGTTAGGTTAAACCAAAAATGAATATCAAATACCAAAATAAATTCTTTGCAGGTAGAGCTTTGTATCCCCCCCTTCCCCCAACTTTCACTCTGATCTGTTCTTTCTCAAATAGTAAATTTCTGCATCTGGATAAAATATTTTGAACGCTTTGTTTATTCAATGCTTCTGTGTTTAAAAAAATTGTACGTTTGTTTAAAGGCTTAGGCCCCTACATGAACAACAGAAATGTCTTTGTTCTTTGAGAAGTAATCTATTAGGTAAAATTATAATGCAGTTTAAGATAATACCTACCACTACAGGATTTCTTTCTGCTTTATTTATACTAATACATAAAATTCATGGCTAAATTCATTTAAGATTTAGGAAATTAAGATTCCTTTTAAATTTCATCAGGTAGAACCATCATGTCCACTGGGATTTACAACCAAACTTTTGGCACCGATGCCAAGTGATCTAATTCCTTGATCATATTTTGTAGGTCAAAACATCTCAAATTTGGGATTGCACTGATTGTGGTATTTGAAGTTAGTCAGTGTAAAAGAAAATAAAGAAAGAATTGAAAAAAAAAAAACAACCCTAGACTATACCTGCCCAATTCCATACAATTTGTTTTCTATATCTTATAAAAGGAGCTTTTTATTGTAAGAAATGTATTGATAAGTTTTTATGAATGCATGCTCTTTTACTCTTTCTAATCAAACATACCTCTGCACTTTTCAGTTGAGTCATTTCGATTGGTTTCTTGTGCATTTCCTGCACACACATCTTCATCTACTCCACTATATGTGTATGAGACAGCTTCAAGACCTGCATTGTCTTTGTCAGACCCTTGGTCTGCATTCCCATCAATGTTGTCCAGCTGTAATGTTTCTGAGGAGAGTGGTCCCTGACTGAGCGGGAATGATGAAACAGCCAAATGATCCAACTGGTTTTCCTCTACAAAGCCATCAGCTTGATCAGTCTGGGTGGAGCTCTCTCTCTCCATTTTTGTTTGAGTTATTTCAGTGTTTGGATCAGTTTGAATTTGTTTATCATATAGAATCTTTTGTTCACTATGAAATGATTTAAACTGTGTTTCAAATTCTTCTAGTGAGGAGGTTCTTTTAATGTTCTTCTCCTCTAAGATGTTGTCTTTTGTTTCCTGTAATGTATCTTTGTTCAGTGATAGTGAATCAGATTCATCTGTTTCTTGTAATGTATCTTTGTTCAGTGATAGTGAATCAGATTCATCTGTTTCTTGTAATGTATCTTTGTTCAGTGATAGTGAATCAGATTCATCTGTTTCTTGTAATGCATTTTTGTTCATTAATAGTGAATCAGACTTATTTGTTTTCTGTAATGCATGTTTGTTCACTGTTAGTGAATCAGATTCATCTGTTTCCTCATGTAATGTATCTTTGTTCACTGATAATGAATTAGATTCATTTGTTTCTTTTAATGTATCTTTGTTCAGTGAAAGTGAAATTGGTTCCTTCAAAAGATTTTGGAAAACAATATCTAAGTTTTCACTGTATTCCTGCATGTTAGACTCAATAGATATTTGTGATACATGACTTGGAGTATCTCTATCTTCAGAATTATGTGCTGTTATGTTGAAACTATGGCTGAAATCACAGAGTGAGTCTTCTATTTCAGCATTAAACTGCATAAACTTATCTGCTGTTAAGCTTGTCACAGCACCTGCCTCTATATTGCTTCGGTCTTGCATTAGATAATTAGTAGCTTCCAAAGAATCAGGTTTTATATTGTCTTTGTTTTGTTTTGGATGCATCCTTGTTTCTGAAGCATCATGCCAATCTCTAGTTAAACTTTGCACTGACTCTGTAATGCTTTTTTCACACACATTCAGTTGCTCTTCTGAACTGTTTGATGATTGTGTAGCTGTTGCTTCAATATTTAATATAGCTTCACTAGGAATCAGATTAACACTAACCCTAACTTCAGAAGTATTTTCATTAGAATAGCATTGGATGTCTCCATCTACCATATCATTCTCACAATGTGTCATGTCTTTTAAAATGTCATTCTCCTGACTTATCATGACTTCTACTTTGTCAGTGGCACCTATTTCTTGATACATAGTTTCTGATATAAAGTTCTGGTAATTATGGTCTTCTTGTGGTAGATGTGAACTGCTAGTGAATTTCGTTATTAAAATTTCTTGAGTAGTTTCTTCTACTATCAGATAATTCTGGTTCAATTCGTCATCTATAGAAATATCTTGAATTTGTTCTAAATTTGTGCTGTCTTTGTTAATTCCTTTTGTTTCGTCATTTTGATTAATGATTGTTTTTGTAGTATGGTTCTGTTCAAAGTATTCATTGAGATTAATGTCTTCATCTTTCATTTCAATTGTATTGTCAATAATTTCCTGATCAACTTCTGCATCTTTAAATTCAATAATTTCCTGATCAACTTCTGCATCTTTAAATTTGAAAATTTCCTGATTAACTTCTGCATCATTAACTTCAATAATTTCCTGATCAATTTCTGCATCTTTAAAAATAATTTCCAGATCAATTTCTGCATCCTTAACTGTAATAATTTCTTCATTTACTTCAATAATTTCCTGATTAACTTCTGCATCATTAACATTAATAATTTCCTGATTAACTTCTGCATCTTTAACTTCAATAGTTTCCTGATTAACTTCTGCATCATTAACTTCAATAATTTCCTGATTAAGTACTGCATCTTTAACTTCAATAATTTCCTGATTAACTTCTGCACCATTAACTTCAATAATTTCCTGATTAATTTCTGCATCTTTAACTTCAATAATTTCCTGATCAACTTCTGCATCATTAACTTCAATAGTTTCCTGATTAACTTCTGCATCATTAACTTCAATAATTTCCTGATTAATTTCTGCATCTTTAACTTCAATAATTTCCTGATTAATTTCTGCATCTTTAACTTCAATAGTTTCCTGATTAACTTCTGCATCATTAACTTCAATAATTTCCTGATTAAGTACTGCATCTTTAACTTCAATAATTTCCTGATTAATTTCTGCATCTTTAACTTCAATAATTTCCTGATTAATTTCTGCATCTTTAACTTCAATAATTTCCTGATTAATTTCTGCATCTTCAATTTCAATAATTTCCTGATTAACATCAATAATTTCCTGATTAATTTCTATATCTTCAACTTCAATAATTTTCTGATTAACGTTAATAATTTCTTGATTAACTTCTGCATCATTAACTTCAATAATTTCCTGATTAATTTCTGCATCTTTAACTTCAATAATTTCCTGATCAACTTCTGCATCATTAACTTCAATAGTTTCCTGATTAACTTCTGCATCATTAACTTCAATAATTTCCTGATTAATTTCTGCATCTTTAACTTCAATAGTTTCCTGATTAACTTCTGCATCATTAACTTCAATAATTTCCTGATTAATTTCTGCATCTTTAACTTCGATAATTTCTTGATTAATTTCTACATCATTCATTTTAACAATATTAAAATCAATTGCTTTAATTTCCACAATTTCCTGGTCACCATCAGCATCTTGAATTTCAACAATTTTCTTATCAACTTTTAGATCAATATCCTGATCATCTTCTAAATATTGATGCTGGAAAATCCTCTCTTTGACTTCTGAATCTTTAATTTCTTCATTAAATGCTTCCTCTTTGACAATCTCCTGGTAATTGTTTTTGTCTTTTATTTCAATGCTGTCTTGGTTTGTTTGTGCACCTTCTGATACAACACATGCTGGATCAACTATTTTAGTTGCCCTATTGTCATAGTCAACGTGTGCTTCATTTGTACTAACTTTATTGATGTTCTTATCTGTAAGACTGTCATGTTGAATGTTTTCATCTGTGATATTCTCATGTTGAATATTTTCATCTGTTGCACTGTCATGCTGAATATTTTCATCTGTTGCACTGTGATGTTGAATATTTTCATCTATGACACTGCCTTGTTGAATATTTTCATCTGTGACACTGTCATGTTGGATATTTTCATCTATGACACTGCCATGTTGAATATTTTCATCTGTGGCTCTGACATGTTGATCATCCTCAATACTGTCATGTTGAATGTTTTCATCTGTGGCACTGTCATGTCGAATATTTTCATCTGTGATACTGTCATGTTGAATATTTTCATCAGTGATACTGTCATGTTGAATATGTTCATCTGTGACACTGTCATGTTGAATGTGTTCATCTGTGACACTGCCATGTTGAATAATTTCATCTGTGGGTCTGACATGTTGAATATTTTTATCCTCGATACTGTCATGTTGAATATTTGTAGTTGTGATGCTGTCATGTTGAATAATTTCATCTGTGGCTCTGACATGTTGAATATTTTCATCCTCGATACTGTCATGTTGAATAATTTTAGATGTGACACTGTCATGTTGAATAATTTCATCAGTGGCACTGTCATGTTGAATATTTTCATCAGTGGCACTGTCATGTTGAATATTTTCATCTGTGGCACTGATATGTTGAATATTGTCATCCTCGATATTTTCATTTGTGATTATGTCATGTTGAATATTTTTATCCATGATTTTGTCATGTTGAATATTTTCATCGATGACACTATCATGATTTATTTCACCCTGGTAAATTACTTTATCAGTTTGTCTATTTCGGTAATTTGTATCAATTTCATCCTCTTTTAGACTATCCTCATTTATTACTTCATCTATTAGGCTATTCTGGTGAATGACTTCATCTTTTTTATCATCATGGTTGTGTTCTTTGGATTTTAAATTATCCTGGTTAATTTCATTTTCCTTGAGATTGTCTTGATTAATTTCATTTTCCTTGAGATTGTCCTGATTAATTTCATTTTCCTTGAGATTATCCTGGTTAATCTCTTCCTTTTTCTGACTACTCTGTTTAATCTCTGTATGTTTATCACTGCCAGTTAACTCAACATTTTGAAGCGTACTTTGATTCATTGTCTCCTCTTTGCGTCTGTTTTTGTTAACTTTGCCTACGTGAAAACTTTGTCTGTTCATTTGTCCACTGCCCTGACTTCTTGCTTTCAACTCCTCATCTTCCCGAGTATCAAGGATAAAGTCTTCTTCCTTTAAACTGCTAACGTTCATTTCTTTCTCTCCAGAAGTAATATGGCAGAAGCCGTCATGGACGAGACCATCTTGACTTGTTTGTCCATTTTTCGGACCTTTATTTTGAGCTGCTTCAGTGATAGTATTAGACCTAGTATGGTCCATTTCTTCATAGTTTAATAGACGAAATATTTCATCAGTATCACTAGCTAGTTTAGTTAAATGTTTGATTTTTAAACCATCTAAAGGAATTGTTTGTACCAAAACAAAGTTTTGAAATGCGTCTTTTGTTTTACCGTGTTCCTGATCCAAGTTTTTCATGTCTACATTTATTTCACGTGCTTTTTTTTCTGTCCCTTCACGTAGTGTCGTTTCTGTGTTGATATTTTGAGTTTCAACCAAGTTGAAAAGGTCACTGATCTGCCCAGTTGCTTCAACAATGGGTTCACTACGCTCTGTTTGCTGTTGTAATGTCATAGTTATACTAGATCTAACACTTGGTATGAAAACGCTATGACTGATGTGTTCATTTGACACATTGCCATGACTGATGTGCTCATTGGTCACAGTGTCACTTTTTCTATTTTGTAGAGACATAGCGGCAGTGCTTGTGTTGTTATTTGTCAGAGTCCTTTGTCTGTTTTCTGTGATTGCATAATCATGATTGCTCTCTCTTCTAATCACCTTATCAAGAATCTTGTCTTCTGATAAGAGAATGTCATAACTGATGTCTTCTAGTCTGACACGATGACAATTGCTTTCTTCTGGTATCGCAATGTTATTTTTAGAAGTCACAAAGTCATGACTTCTTTCCTTTGGTGTCAGTTTGTCACGTGTGCTGTCTTCTGTTGCCAAATTGTCGTTTCTCTCTTCTCTTGTCAAATTGTCAAGAATGTCTTTTGTTGTCAAAATGTCACACTTTCTCTCTTTTGTTGTCAGTATGTCACACTTTCTCTCTTTTGTCGTCAAAATGTCACACTTTCTCTCTTTTGTTGTCAAAATGTCACACTTTCTCTCTTTTGTCGTCAAAATGTCACACTTTCTCTCTTTTATTGTCAAAATGTCACACTTTCTCTCTTTTGTTGTCCAATTGTCACGAATGTTGCATTCCGAAGACTCAGTTTTGCTGTTTTCTGATGTTAAATAGTAATGATTGATGTTTTCCACTGCCAGTTCTTCCCTTTCGTTATAGCGAGGTAACGTCGTCCCGTAATTGAAGTGTTCTAAGATCGTACCATCATGATGAGATCTTTCTAAAGTCTGTTTACTTTTATCAAGTTCTTGGTTCTCTTTCAACGCATGATAGGCAGTTTCTGCAATCTTCCTTCTATCTATGTCATGTTGTTCCGTGAACACGTCACAATGGATCGCTTCAGTGGACACGAACTCTCGTCTGCTTCCTAGTTCTACATCGTGTGGCATGTCTTCCGTTAACTCTTTGGACATTGAAGTATGCTGAGACACTTCATTCACAGTTTCTAATTCTGCTTGGTGATTTATAGAGTGACTTAAACTCAGAGTTGCGTCATCTATATTAATATGTGGATTAGCTTTGATTGCTTCAATTATTTCTTCTCTGATGACTTCGCTATCATTTTCAGAAATTATATCCGTCGATGCGTCTTTGAAACATGATAGGTTACTTTCTGTGGTTTTCTGTTTGCCTATGGAATTGTCCTTGTTTTGATGTGCTTCATTATTAATTGTCGATTCAGTGGTCGGCCTGGACCATTCTTTTCGGTTCATTTTTACATAGAAATCATTTCCTGGGGGGGCAGGGTTCATTGAACCGTGTTGGACATCGCCAATATCGATTGTATTGATTTCAAATTCAAGATCTGTTCCTTCTGCGTGCACTGAATAGGTACAATTAGGATTGTCTCGAGACAATGGAACCCCATTATTGGAATCGAGTAGTGTTTGAATTTTATTGTCAGGGTCCAATGCTTCATTGGTTGTAGATTCGATCTGGGTTGAGGCTGAATGAATAGGTTTACTTATGTTCTCGAGAATGATTGAATCGACTCCAAACTGTGTAAAATTCAATTGATAGTTGTCGTGACTTTTCTGATTAGAATTCGTTTGATCTAGCCCTTGCTTATGAGTGATTGGAAAAGATAGTGTTTTTAGAAAATGCTCCAGTTGCATTTCCTGTGATATGTTAGAAGCGACAATGTTTTTCATGGGTTTGTTGGCCTTTGCATGGTCTGACTGTCTTGCGGTTGAACTATCATGTTGGCATGGGTATTGGTGCTTTGGGGATTCTATTCTGGGAAGTTTGGAGCTGCCTTGCGACTGTTCCAATGTCCAGTAACTATCGTGGCTATTGGGAAACGACAGTGGATTATTTTCGATAACAAAATGGAAGTCTGTGTTCTTGTCTCTGTCGTCAGGGTTTGTTTGCACGTATTGCATGATACCACGATGATGCAGTTCAGTCTCTGAATACGTTTTGTTTTCATATTGAGGAGTAGGCTCAGATTCTCTGAGAGCAGCTGATAAACTATATACCGTGGAAATCTGAGGAGATGTCTCTTCACAAATTGTGTAGGTGCTTCCAGTGTCTCTTTCAGTTTTATCTCCATGCATTTGAGTCAGGCTTTTGTCAGCTTGCCAAAGTCCTAGAGCAGGATTGGAAAGATGGCGACTAGGCTTCGTGGCTCTGTCTTCCGATTCGTACAGAGAAAACGTGTCCCCTTCAGTAAAGTCTATGTCTGTCCAACCCACAAAAGTCTTATTTTCATTGACATCAAGTGACTCTGGAGATGTTAAAGATGTCGTAGCCTCTGCAATAAATTCACTGTTTTCATTAAATTCACGTTCTTTTAAAACTTGGTTTTCATATTCCGTTGTAAAGCTGTTTTTTCTTTCAAATGTTGTGTCGACGTTATCCCATAGTCTAGAACTTGTATCTTGGTCTCCCAGATTTTCTAATGTAAATTTCTTAAAACTGCTTGGACGTGGTCGTCTATTATTCATCGAGATATTGTCAGAGTCTAGCCATGCCTTTTGTGATGTTCCTTTACTTTCGACTACATCGTCGCTTTTTGTTGAGTAATGATGGTCGTGGGACTGCGTTTTCTGTGTGGCAGGCAATGTTCCTACATTTCTATTGGGAACTTGGAAGTCCGTATACGTTTCATAAAAGTCAATGAAGGAATAGTCATGGTATCTGTTTGGTAAAGTATCAGTAGAACTGAATGGTAAATATCCTTGACTATTTGAAAAGTCAGTAGATGATTGATTGTGGTGTCTGGTCCAGTCTGCGTTTTTGAACTCTCTAAATAGATAATGTGGACTTTGGCTTGACCAGTTTGCTTCAGACAACGCTGATCGGCTAGGCTCGTGTATACGACTGTCTGACAAGGGAGAATTATATTTATCTTGTTGATAGTCAGTTTTGTATTGGCTATCTCCAACATGCGACACCACTCCACTGAGTCTTACTGAATTAGTGCCCCTTAAAATTGGAACTCTTCCCTCTCTATATTTGCCTGCTGATGCACGTGCAGGGTCACGTGCTGAGCTGCATGATCTGTTGTTATAGCAACTATCTTCAAATCCTCTGGTCGTCTGCTGCTCATATCGGAGTGCAGTAGCTGGTTTAAATAACCTAAATTTAGACGGCGTAATGATGCCCCGATGAGAAACCGGTGCATAGGAGGCTGTACTGTCTAAGTTCAAGTCTTTGAAAAGTAAAGATGATCTGCTACTGCTACTTTCCATTAATCCCAATTGAGAGTCCAATGATGAAATGTTAAAACTGTCACAAGTTCTTCTATTCAGGAATTGTTTATTATAACTAGATGTATAACTGCTTTCGTATAAACTATTGTCTGTGTCTGTGTGTAGTCTGTCTGTTTCATGTGGTAAAGATGTTTCAAACGTCGAGTCTATTAAATGTGTATTTGATTTATTTGTGTTGTTTCTATCGTGGGTTCTTTTCACATTGAAAGTTGAATGAAATAAATGCATTGTTTCATAATTTTTCCCCAAACATGTTTTCTTTTCTGCAGTTTGTGGTGAAATGGGATTATTGAAATCAACTATTGGCTTCTCTGTTGACAACGTAATGGGGGATGTCTCTTTGTTTGGGTTTTGTGTCCATTTAGTCCACTTGTCAGCTGATGTCCATCGGTTAAGCTCTTCCTCCAAGTTACCTGTGTGTTCCAAGTCTGCTTCATGAGTTCTTTGTTTGCTGTGTCCAAGTTTAGAATTGTCTGCGGACGGACTTTTGAAACTTGACCGATTGAAGTCATTGTCAGTTGTATGTAAAGTTTCCTTACAAGCTGACCATTCGGACGATAACCTTTCTGAAAATTCATGTTTAAATCTTTGTCTGGTATGACTATGATTTCTGTAGGATTGTTTATGGCACGCGTTAATATCACGTGACTTCACATTTTCGTCTCTTATCGAAGGTTCAAGGTCAGTTTCTATACAACATGTGCACAAGCAGTCAGATATTCGGTTGAGTCTCTGTTCCAATGTTTTATAGCCATGTTTTGTAGACTTTTCTGAGTGTGAGCAATCCAAGATTTCTACAGTACCATGAATATCGTAAACACGTGACACTGGCGGCCAGACATCACTGGATCCAATTATTTTACTTCTTTCGTCACTAAATGTTTTTGCCATAGATTGATTGCCTTTACCGTAACACCATTGGTTCAGCTCATCACGTGATACACTTAAAGATGGCGACCTGGCAAAGTAATCTTCTTTCCGACTATCTTCACATTCCAAACTGTCATTTTCTATGTCCAGTGGTACAAAGCCTGTTGATGTGTCTACAGACGTTTGCCATGTCTGGTCTTCACCCAAGTAGTTATCACCACCACATGGGCTGGTAGATGTTTTGTACGAAAGGAAACGGCGGTCGGCACTGAAGTCTGCAGAAGTCACATTCACGTCGTCTGCTCTCGTCCAAGGAAGTTTCAAAATGAAACAAAAAAAAAAAAAAAAAAAAAAAAAAAGATTACATCACTGTCTTATTTCTTTGAAATATTTATCAAAATTGTGAAAAATATAAAATAATGGGTTTTAAAAGTGAAAAAAAAAAAATTAATAAAGATACAAAGCGGGAATATGAATACTGAGATTTTTTTTTTCAATTAATTTTTTCGATAATATTTTGAGCAAATATTTTACGATCATATCTCATAAAATACAGACGTTACTTCAAAAAAGAAGTCACAAGATATGAAGCAAGAAGCGTGGCCAGCGTGACAGAGCGCCGAACCAACAAAAAGCTGAGAGAAGAAGCAGGCCTATCTGCAACTGATCGAGCCTACCCATGCAGTATATATATATATATAATAATAATACCGTCCAGTTGACTGAATCATTAGAAACATTTATACAAGAATCCCTTACAAATACAAAAACACGACCTAATAAAATACCCAGAAAGACAAGAGAAAGGTGCTTTTCCTATTTCATATACTAGGGCAGGGGCGTAGCTAGGGTGGGGGAAGTGAGGGAGAATTTGAAAATTCCCCCGTGCCTCCACTTGAGGGGGGAGGCCTCAAATGAGTGTTTTTTACATTAAAAATTAAATATTACGCAAAATGCAGGGGCTCCCAAAGAGATCAAGCCCCCCGGACCCCAAGCATTGGAAAATTCTTAGCTACGCCCCTGTGCTGGGACTAATTCGTAAAAGATTTCCTTCTTTCCTAGTCCCATTAGAGGATCGAAACGGGTTGCCTGAATCAGACAGGAAAGAGTTTTAACACATGCATACGCGTAGGGTGTAATTATCCTCTCTTTTGAAGAAACGTCTGTAATTTATAAGATAAGTTAACGATTACCTAGATCGGAATTGGAGGTACCTTAGTTAAAAGAATTACCGTATGTGTGGTGGTCCTCCCTTAGATGGTCGTAAGAGCAGTTCGAGATGGTCTCAACAATGTCCTCAATCCTATCCCATATAGGAATGTCCAGCTCCCAATCACAGCCAAAGTAGAGGACATCGTCTGGTGTCAGTTCAGGCGGCACTTGACTTCTGCTCACTCCGACGCTCAGGTTCAGCAGACGTCTCCTTGTTCGCGGCTCGCCGATCAAGCGGGAAAAGAGATCGGAGAGCAAATAAAGTTGTCGACACTTGGGCAGAAAGTCCGGTGTCAGGATCAAGACAGTGACAGAGGAACCACGCAGCACTCGATCCAGTTCGGCCTCTATTTTGTTAAGACGTCGAAAGTCACGATGGTGATAGTAACTAAAATGTGGACATGATAAAAAATGAAGTTAGTGAATATATCAAACAGCATAGAGTTGCTCGATAATTCTGATTAAAATTGTTTTTAAAATAAGAAAAACATTCAACATACTTTTTGAAAAAGGGGGGAAGTTGTCGATTACCTGTACCGGTAGTAGAAGTTAACTTTCAACATTTTTTTAAAAGAAGGTTAGCTTTTGATATAATTACTAAAAGAACCCTCCCCCTTTTTTTTGTTTACAATGCTGAAATTGCCGTTAGACTTAGTAAATAGAAATAAATAAAACAGATTAAACGAGTTTTTTTTTTAATTTGCTAAGGAAATTATATCTGTGGGTGATCTCAGAATTTTAGCGTTTAGTTTTTTTACGCACTTTTCACATTTTCTACCTAAAAGTCACACTTTTTTTTTTTTACAAAGCTTATATTAACTCACTCTGTCTGTCTGGTAAAAAATGTGTACACGTTATTTCTCCCACACACATTCTCGGATCAACCTGAAACTTCGCACAATTATTCATTGACATAGACAAGACATGAATCAATAATAATTTTTTAAACTAACCAATTAGACAATTAATTGCTAGTAATTCATTATTTTCTTTAATATCAACAGGGGAAACTAATACTTGCAGTATGCACATATATGGCTAAATTTGTTGGGTTTAGTCCCCTTAAATAATTGTTAACGCATTCTCCGATCAAGTTGATACTTTGAACAATTATGTATTGTACCTAACAAAACATGAATCAATAAACAAACATACTCAATTATTAGTTAATTATTTATTGGTAATTAATTATTTTGTTTGATATTGAATAAGGGAAATAACTTTAGATAAGCTTTGTTGTTGTTGTTTAAAGATTTTTAGTGGCCCCCGAAAGGGGAAAAGACGCTATTAGCTTTGTGTGGCCTGTCTGTCCGTCCGTCCGTCCAGTTTAGATCTCAGAAACTAGAAGAGAAAATGAAAATTGGACATCATGATATTTTAGATCATTCAGAGTTCTGATGCAAAGACTACTTTTTTCTTTTCTGAAAGCGAAAAATCTAATTTTTTAAATCAATTATGGAATCAGTTTTTTCATAAAAATACAATTATTAAGTACTTTTCAGATTATCGCTTGAACTGCAGTGTAGCACAAACACAGTGTAACACAAAAGTAAAGGAATTATTTTTTTTTACGGAAACGTTTTTTTCTTGAGGCTTTGAATAAGAGACTGACCCTTTACAAAACAATTAGATCAATTACATACTCATTACAAGACATCAATAAGGCCAGGCTCACATGTAACTTCACATTCACTTTCACCTATCATTTGGTCTGTTGGACCTTTGGGGCACCACACAGAATCTGTCAACCTTATTTCTCCATTCTTCTATGTCATTTGCTTTTGATAGATTTTCATTATATTATTCTTTCTGAAAATATTGATACCTGCCTGAGTGGACCACTTCTGACAGAATTTAATACTGATATTCTTCTGAAAATAATAAAACTTACCTTTTTCCTGACTGGGTGGACCACTTCAGGGGGGCTGATTTTGAGTTTGTGTTTCCACACAAACTGTCTTTGTAACCTTGTTTTTATATTTTGCTTGTTTACATTGTGGTTTGAACTTTTAATAAAAAGATGGTAGATTGCCGTGACTAAACAATATTGATTGCCTAGATATATTGATCTAGCATCAGGAACCTACTGACCTGTTAACGTAACCTTTCATTTCAAGCCTGGACACCAGTGCCCGCGTGACACGCAGTGCCAGTTCCATGTCTGACGTCTGATCACCCGTGTCACTTCCGGTGCCATGGTTATAAATCACATTGAAGTGATATATGCGATGAGGTGCTAAACGCCGTCTGGGAATACGAAGGTCAGGGTCGTGATATACGGCCATGTTTGGACTACTTCAAGAACAGGTATCTCAAAAGTGAAGCATAGAGCAGGAGACGGTACCAGTTATTAGACTAATAGTTGCCAACGAGCCGAGTTTTCTGTAGTAGTTGTATACATGATTACAGAACTTTGTCCTTCTGTGATGATCTTTTCAATCGTCATTTTCGTCATCTGTGAACAAGAAGATTAGTTTACAAGTGAACATTAAGATAAGATAAGATAGGAAATTCAATTTGACTACATGACTAAAAGTCAATTGATGAAAACTCAAAAATTAGAAAGCTTTTTTTAAAAGACAAGAAACAATCATTCAAGAGAAGAAAGATAATTAATTCTAACCCAAAAACATTATAATACGTATTTAGGTTTATTATATTTTTTTGACCAAACCGTTACATTAGTTTTTAAACTACATAATTAAAAAGATAGCCTAATAAGCACAACGGTCATTTCCCGCTTAATTTTTTGTTCTTAAATAGGGTTACCAGACGTCTGGCAAAAGAAGGTCATATCCGCCATTCGTATAAGCTTAATTGTGAAAAATGTTCGACTTTTAGTCTTTTTTTCTTCTGCTATAGCATACTAATCGAATTCATTTCTTCATATTGTTGTAACTCCGTTCCCGAGCCACAATTATGGTGCGCAACAGAGCGCCATTCAACACAAGTAGTAGAAGCCATGTTTAGACAGGAAGAAGGACTGTTGTTGATCCGGCTAAAATGATGGAAGTCTAAGCTGTCTTGACTCGAGAGAACGTTCTTTGTGTTATCTATGAACTGTGTTGAGGACCTGGGGCGGCAATGGGAAGTGTGTCGGTAGTCTGTATGGGTATGTAGGTAGGAAAGGACTGTTGTCACTTGAGATGGGACATTCTGTGACTTGATGGCTGAAGTCCATGCCTGTTTGTACTGTAAATAAATACCTCGTTTATTGTTACCTCCTGCCTTTCGTTGAGTGTCTACCTTAGAGTTACAACAATATACTCTGGTTCAAAAACACTAACTCGCTTATCTTTCTTCTTCATCTTCTAGCCAGCTTTATTGCTGCTGAGTTGTGAACTCTTTTGCAGACTGTGCCAAGGAAAAATAGTGTGCTGTTTTCTTCAGTTGTTCAGCACTGCGGGACAGGGTGTTGGTTATGTTGGGCTGTAGAGTGGAGGTAAGGTTTGTCTAAGGTGGACTAGGGAGGGGCATTCAAAGAGGACATGGTTTACGTTTTCATAAGGGTGGGCGCAATGTATGCAAAGGGGGACAACTCGCTTATAAATGATGTCGACCATATAGCCATGCATACAGTAACAAAAGTAATGAGATATTGGGTTGTGTGACCCCTACTGCTTCTTTAGATCAAATGCAGGACAGAAAGAAGAAAAGTTTTTTTTTTTGTTTTTTTTTGCTGACAACCTCCATTATAAACAGTAAAAGTAAAGTCAAGTTTCCCTTTCAGAGCTTGTGGTCTATAAGCAGTGGCGTAGCATCCATGGCGCGAAGAAGTTCAATGAACCCAGCCCCACGACCATTTAGGGGCCCACACCCAATGGTGAAACAACTATGGGGCCAGGGCCCCTCTATGCAACATAAGCTCTACCTTAGTGCCTCCAAGAAATATTTAATAGTTACATACAATTTCTGGACTTATAAGGGGACCCATATCTCAAATAGCTTAAGGCTTTTTCAACTCTACATAATGCATGACGCGTGGGGGTCTTGTCCAATGACTAATGACCAATTGTGGCATGCCCTAAACTGCAATTTTGTAAAAAAAAAATGGTTAAAAATTAAAAGTTTCCTTAAAATATCCTAAATGTCATATCAATCTTTTTATTAACTTCAAAAAATTAACCAATGTTTTTCCCTAGAGTCATTGTAAGGAACTGCTTTCATCAGGTTTGTGTAATGTGGAGACGGCGCATTGGTGGTGATGTTTGGTTCCTATTTTTTCCTTTGTTTTTTTTTCCTGTTAATTAAACCTTTGATAGCATTAACTTTTTTTTTTTTGCATTTTTTTTAAAGCAAGCTTTTTTCTGGTTCATTTTTCCATTACCATAAATCTAGATTTAGACTTAAAATAGGTATTATACAAGAAAAAGAAACATCCTATTCTGTTGCTTAGAGAAACATTAAAGATGTTGACTTTTAGCTACTTATCGTGACTGTATTGGGAAGGAAGTTTATAACAACAATTTCTAAGATATAGCGATAGCTACATTGATCGTGAAATAGTGTTTCACTTGAATGGCCGTTTAGTCGTCTGGTATGCGCACTGGACAGTCATTCGGATGGTCTCGGGTTTATACCCTGATGCAGCATCAATGTTGTTTGTTTTCCAATCGAATCGCCAAAATAAAAATTATAGGCCTACTAATGACTTAATTTCATAAACTAGCTTGCCAAACATACAGACAACACGAACGACTGAGAACAGTGGATGGTGAATAAAAGGAGCACATTGAAGAAGTTGACAATTACTGGCTGAAAGCAATTCATCGCAGGGTGAATGTTAGTTTTAACTGAAGCATGAAACAACCTTTCATTTAGTGGTCATCGCGAAGAGTATCGATTAGGCGAAACAAGTAACAACGACAATGTCTTAGCAGTACATAAATTCTTAAGAAAAGAAAAACATAAGCCTTTACCTCGACCCACAGATTCAAAACGAGATACTAGACCTGTTGGGCAATGCAATTTTAGCACAACACCTAAAGGAGATCCAATCTGTGCCATTTTTTTCTCTATCATGATTGACAGAACACAAAGAGAATTAAATTTTAATAAATCAGCATTATTTTCTGAAATTGTTTTGTGAACTTCGATGACGACTACACAAAGAAATAGCAACCAGACAGTCAATTGTAAGTTTTTTTATATTTGCGAGAACCAGAAGTCTGCAGGATTGAATGAACACATACTCTTAAGTAATAAAATATCAACATCTTTCTTTAAATACATACGATGCCAAGGCAACGATGTTTTTCAATATGAGCGAACAGTACAATAGCCTCAGTGGCGTAGCTAGAGATTTTGAGGCAGGCCCGGGAAGCTTGACCTCTTTAGGGGCCCCTGCATTATAACATGCGACATCTGACATTAGATAAAGGCATAATATTTGATATTTAATGTAAAACAAATTTTGGACACTCATTTGGGAGTCCCCTCAATTGTGGGCCCTAGGGATTTTCAAATTTGGACCCCCTCCTCCCACCCTAGCTACGCCACTGAATGTATTGTTTCAACAAAAGCAGGCATATGCGCATTATGTTCAATTTTTTGCTTAACAGTAGTTCAACATAGTCTACAATGATTCTGTCCGCCATGTTTATGAACTTGCATTGGGATAACTTTTAGTAAATGTAATGAATGATACATACAAACTGATTTTTTGTCACACAAATATTTGTCATATTGGGGGGGGGGGGGGGAAGGGCCCATCAACATTTTCTTGAACCCGGGCCCACGGGTACCTTGTCTATAAGGCAGATGATGTAAAGGTCATCTGGTTCTGTGACCAACGGTTAACGAGGGTGTCAAGTGGCCAGCACAACGACCAAACGCCTTTACTTTTTCACCAAATAATGTCAGGTACCCATAAGAGCTGAATAAACTGAGAGATAAAAAAAAAATCCCGGTCTTCATCAGGATTCGAGTCCGGGACCCCTGGTTAGGAAGCCAAGCGCTCACCGCTCGGTCACCGCGCCTCAGTGATGTCACTCATAGCGCATCAAGATCTTTTGCACAGTTGAAGCACGGTAAACAAAAGAGAGAAGCCGACTCTTCATTGACTCAGAGGCATTCTTCTTTACTGTGTGTTGGTTTACAGCCTGTAATTTACTTTGTTTCATCAATTACATTTGAAGTCAAGATTTTAAAGTTTCGTCCTGTTGTTGTTTTTTTGTTTGTCCTCCTATGTAAGCGTATGTCCTCCTATGTAAGCGTATGTCCTCCTATGTAAACGTTTGTCCTCCTATGTAAGCGTTTGTCCTCCATTCTGTCCTACTTTTATTGTGTACTTTTCTGGTAACTTAAAGGAAAGTGCAATATTTCTAGTCATGGAATGCAGATTTTATTAGCTCATTCAATAAAATATTTGTCTTTTTCTTGCGAACACTGGATGTCGCTGAGAGGCCATAATCGCTTGGCTACGGCTTAGCCACCTATGAAGGGGGATTGAGATCAAATACCGACTCAAGCAGAATTGTGTTACTTAGCGCCTAAAGGCAGAATGGCAATCTTCTCCCAGATACCCCCTCCCTCACTGGTAAGCTACGCAAAAGTGATTGGACCATAGCATTTTTACGTATAAGCACTTTACCTACATTTAAAAAAAAAAAATTGATCTCATTTGTTTTGTTTTTTTCTAAGCATTGAACATTATATTATAGCATCATTTTCTATTTTTATTTAAAGTGTCAACAGAACATTTAAAGTGTCAAAAGACGAAAATGTCCAACTTACCACTGAGATTCTGATGTCACAATAGCAACATTTAAAGTGTCAAAAGACGAAAATGTCCAACTTACCACTGAGATTCTGATGTCACAATAGCAACATTTAAAGTGTCAAAAGACGAAAATGTCCAACTTACCACTGAGATTCTGATGTCACAATAGCAACATTTAAAGTGTCAAAAGACGAAAATGTCCAACTTACCACTGAGATTCTGATGTCACAATAGCAACATTTAAAGTGTCAAAAGACGAAAATGTCCAACTTACCACTGAGATTCTGATGTCACAATAGCAACATTTAAAGTGTCAAAAGACGAAAATGTCCAACTTACCACTGAGATTCTGATGTCACAATAGCAACATTTAAAAAGTTAATCCATGCGAATATTGACATTGATATCAGATTTTAGTGTATATTGTATTTTCCAAATGTTTTAAAAACCTTTTCTTTTAGTTGGATTTCTTCCAGCAGATAACTAGAATGTGTTTATATATATATATATCCACAAATATTTCCTGTGTTGTTTTGTCACAGGGCGGTAAGGCATTAGTTTGTATCCTGATCCAAGTCTTATAGAACACTGATGATACCGATAGATCTTACCTGTGTACTGGTACAGAAGGAATGACGCGTATCAGGAACTATTGATTGTTGTAGGCTACATTTTTTAAATCGTTTCAAGAGCCCATAGAATGTTAGGCATTAGCTGGTTTTTAAACGTTTGAAGGACGAGAGAGAGAAAGAAGGAGAGAGAGAGAAGGAGAGAATCCCAATACGATAGTGTTTCAGTTCATCGATCGTGTGGGCGACAGTAAAGGTGTTCTATTGGTGTATGTGTTTTATTGAGTATAGGTGTATTATCTTATTTGTCTTCTGGCGAGTGTGTTGGTATTATGTTACATGTGTGGAACAATTTTAATAACTCAAGCTGAGAAAATTATATTAGCTGGGAGTTTATTAAACCATATCTCTGCGTTGGATTGAAGGAAACAGTCGTGAAATATTATGATATGCCTATATTTAAGCCCCTATATGGACCTATAGGATTAGGTTGAAGTTATAAATAAAAATTGTTAGCTTGATCTGCCAAAAGATTATCTAGATTGTAAGTGTTAATCCTTTTAACGTTGGCTTGGGAATAAAGATAAAGAGAGAGACAGAGGGGGTGGGGGAATTTAAAGTGAAAAAATGTTGTACTTAGTAGGCTACTAATACTTTAATAGTACACGCTTATTTCACGCGAATTTATTGTTTTAGTCATGCTCCATGTTTTAAACTTATGCTTATGCAAGTCTACAGCACATACTTATATCTGTGGCATTTTAGGTCTCTAGAGATAATCTTTTCCATTTGCAACTTCTCATGTGACTAAAGATTCGAGGCCAACCCTTGATTTACAACTGCGGTCACAGGTTGGGTGTATATAATCGCCACGTGCTGTGGCACTTTCACTCCTCTTTCTACTTCTGGTGTGTACGCTATCCAGAACCTTCCTTTATGCTTGCTATGCTTTCCATCTAGATCTTAAGGTTCTAACCAGTGCCTTATTTTCCTAATTGTTGGCGTCAATTTTGAAGAGCTTCATGTCCATTTGCATACATCAAAAGTTGATCAAATTGACATTATGTTCCGATATTTTTTTTTAATCTCCGATAACGAAATGCCCAAAAGAAATAGCGATCAGAAAGTCATTTCTAGGTTTCCATATTTGTGAGCTAAATAGCAGAGTGGTCATTTTCGAAGTTACGATTGATCAAAAAATGACACAGCAGATTGACTTCACTTACTGTCTTTCCATGGAGCGAGAAACAGCAGATAGCACAACTTTTCTTCTATGGATGATTAGTTTTTAAAACAATGCGATTGTTACAAAGACAGTTAGTGGGGAAACACAAACTGAAAATCGGCCCCCGAAATGGTCCACCCAGGCAGGTTTCAATATTATCAGAATGACATTCTATCAAAGACAAATGACAGAAAATAATGGAGAAAAAAAGTTTAACAGCCCTTGTGTGGTCCCCCAGCGGTCCGGCAGACCAAAGGATAGGTGAATGTGAAGTTAGAAGTGAATTATTACACTCTCAATAGGAGAGAAAGGATAAATAGAATACCGCTCAATAAAAAAATTAATGCAAAACTAAAACTTATATTTAGTCTAGATTACCTCCATACAAAAACGTCGCAACCATAACTCTATACCTTGCATTTTCATAAATATCAATAGTGCATTTTACAAGGTTAGTTTAAGTTATATTCAAAATAACATAGCACACCTTAATATCAGTGTCACAACTCGAAGCTGACAACCTAAAACCATGGAGGCACAACCCAGCCATCCGACCAAACAAGCTTGACTCCACCAGAGTCTCAAGCCTGCGTCCCTAAATAATAAAAAAATAAACATTCCTTGAGATCGCCATTCCCAAGATCATAGGACCAACGAATTTCGAGCTACGACATTCAGAAAGCAGTAAAAGCAACTAGCTTACCCAATACTGGGGAAGAAAACACCAAAGAACGCAACTCAGCAAAGTCAGAACAACCCCAACAAAGGCAAAGACGTAATGACAACAAAACGCACCCTTAGGAACAGAAACTCACGAAACCTTATGGTGCTCATAAGATATAACTATGCTAAGAAATAAATACTGTCACATTTTACGTGTCTAGAGATAACCTTTTCCTTTTGCAACTTCTCATGTGACTAAATAGGCATAAAAAGACCTAAATAGGACTAAATAGCTATGATCACATGGGAATCTATAATTATCAGGCGCTGTCGTACTTTCAACCTTCTTTCTACTTCTGGTGTGTATGCCATATGCAATCCAGAACCCTTCCTTTATGCTTGCTTTCCACGTGGATCTTTTCCCCAAGTGTTAGTGTCGATTTTGAAGTTTCATGTGGCGTTAGCATACATCAGTAGGCCTACACATTAAAAGTAGGCGACCTGGGGCTCTCCTGCTTTCTATTAGATCACCGTACAGAATGTTTTTGTGGGGGTCGACCTTATGACATTTAGTGAACACGTCCAAGCCAGCCAAGGCGTCTGCTGCTGACAACAGCGGGATATCCTGGCACCCTGCTCTTCGCGGCACTTCTTCATTGGCTATTTTATCTTTGTCACCTTATTTTTAGAATCCGACTTAAAACCAACTGAAGAGGTTTTGGGGTCAGACGCGGAAACCGGTGTAATACTTTTTTTTAGTTTCATAATGCTTAAAAAAACATACATACGAAATATTAGACATATATTCTTTGTGATTAAATGTGCATTTTAGGGACTATTAAATTTTACAATCTCGAAGCCATTCGAGATCAGTATTTCCCAGACAACCAAGGTCAATGACGTAGTTTAGGGGAAATTAGGTCAAATTTTTCAGTTTATGGCTTAGCGTATTTCCCTATTCCTTTTTACTGGAATGCCAGTTTCTGAAAACAATGGCGACTAAAACACACCAATTTATAAAAAGTGGATGCTAGAGTTGGGGAAATTAGGTCAAATCACGCAATTTATGGCTTTGCATGTTAGATCTACTGTTTGTCGGCTTATTCTTGATCTAGTCAAGCGAACAGCGTTTTAGCCCACGCGGTACCGCGCGACTCAGTTCACATGTTTCGTTTTAGTCAAGTTACGCAATTTATGGCTTATGTTACTGCTTCAGGCTTATTCTAGTTCTACATCTACTGCTTTTGATCAAGAGCTAGATCTTCTTTTCTCAGATCATTAATGATGTATGAAGTAGACCTAAATTCAATTAGATGAAGTCTAGATCTAGTAATAGTAGTATTGGATATTTAGAGATTATACCTATCTATATAGATCTATCTAGACTGATCCGATCGAGGTGCTGGGCCTAGATCTAGAAAAACAAAGTTTAAAATTATATACTCTATCTATACACTTAATAGTGATTATTAACTTATATCGTCCCTAAATAGGGCCAATATTAATTACAATGTTGAGCTCATTCAATGTAGTTATTGTAGTACACGATTATATTTAGTTTGAATCTAGTCACAACCCCGTACAACACTTCACTAGCAAATAGCTTTAACCTTAACCTAGACTTAAAAGTAGTCTGATATAGATCTAAATTTCTAAAAACTAATCTATAAGGCAAAAATTATACCTAGATCTACAAATTCTATAATGTTATTAATATACGAAATATGGAGTTTGTTACACTCTTACTTAAATATATTTGGGCCTATATACTTAAGTTAAATAGTTCTATAAATCTATATGTAAAAATTGAAGAATTTTAATTTTTCCCACGCTTGACTCATTTGTTGATTGGAATAGAATCATTAGATAGTTAAGTTAGCAAGTTAATCTGTAACTGTAAAAAAGTTTTAAATTGTGTTTATACTATAAGTGAAAGAGATTATCCTACTGGAAAAGTTATTGATTTTTTCTTTTCTCTGGGAAGTGGAAAATAAATAGTAGTATCAATATAATATTAAGCAATGCATATAGGCTACAGTTGATGTAGTTATGCAACTCATTTTATTAAATTTTAATAACCCAATTATTGCCAGTTAATCACTGAATATATATTTTTTTATATTGTTATTAAAAATGCAGAGCTATTCATAATTTAAAGTGTTTAATAAATAAGGCTGGCAGTCGAGTCGAAAGATTAATGAGGAATGCAGTATTTTCCATGGCTACGCAGCCCTTGCAGCAAACTAGATATTTTGCCTCGTCCAGCGAAGACATAACCATTTTCAGCTGGTGGTCAATTTAAATGTTCTTTACGACGTCTACGTCTTCCCTCAGCAGTGGATTTTCTTTTGGCCTCTAATATGTATTCCACGTTTCTAATAAATAGAATCATTCGAAGAATGAGATCCAACTCTTAAATTTCTAAAAATGTGACCCCTTTACAGATCAAGTCATTATTGCAATGGACATTCAAATCTGCAATAACATAGAAATGTTCAAAATTTGAATAAGTTTCAAAACGCAGAAAGTTGTGTGGTTTGCGCTCCAAACTGTCTTCTCTGTGGTCTCAGGTTCAAACATTAACAACCACTGCCATTAACTAATATCCTGCTGGAGTTTTGGGCTATGACATAATAATATTAAATCCTGATTCGAAACTTTGTCTAAACCTAGCAAGTGAAAAGGAACATAACTAAAATAATGTTGTGTGTATAATGAAGAACTCTATTAAAATGTGATTTTGTATTTACACTTATTGGTATTTATTATATAAAATAAAATTGTAGAATGCTTCTGTATTTCACAATAGAAACAGGGAATATTAACTCTTCTTGTATTTCCAAAATGATGAAAGATCCATCTAGTCAACTTGTCTGTATGCCACATGTCATATATGTTTTCTGTAAAATAGATTTTTAAAAATTTATTTATTAACATTAATACTTAATTATGTATACATATATATAGAACTAGTGGTTTTATTTATAGCCGTGACATATGGTGTCCATTGCATTGGCTTTTTGGCTATCATTAGTATCATGTATCCAGAAGCACACCGTTGGAGATGAGAGCCAAGGTAGCAGAAATAATCAACTATTTATAGAGATTAGCCATTAAAAGTCACATGAGGTGCAGTGCTTGTGTTTTAAACTAGTATTTTGGTCTAGATTTGACTAATATTTAAGCCAAACGTCTGGCATGCAACAAATATGACAACTAGACACAGGGTCTGGGGCCGACTAGCAGATTCTAAAACCGATTTGACGTACGTCATTATAGCCATAAACATAAAAAGTGTTCTGCTGTTGCCGGTGTACACGTTACTACGAATCATTAGATCTAGATTACCTCAGAAACAGACAGATCTACATACTAACATAGACTGATAGAGCCTAGATCTAGATCTAAAATCTAGATAGAGATCTAAATCTTTAAAAAACTAGATTATATTGCTGTCTAAGTCTAGGTATAATAAAATAAAATTTAAATTATCATTTCATTCATTATGAATATAATATTATCTATGATTTAATTTTTTTGATTATTATAAAAAAAAAACACGAGATTTAGCATTTTCAGTATTTTGCCAAATTTTGGGTAATCAATTGCTGTCTAAGTCTAGGTATAATAAAATAAAATTTAAATTATCATTTCATTCATGAATATGAATATAATATTATCTATGATTTAATTTTTTTGATTATTATAAAAAAACAACGAGATTTAGCATTTTCAGTATTTTGCCAAATTTTGGGTAATCAATAGTAAGACTAAGAGTCAATCCAGACTGAAATCTCAAGTCTGACTAGTGAGAATAGATCTATAAATATAAACACTGCTAGTCTAGTAATGACCCTAGAAGTAGAATCAGTAGAATGCTTTAAAAGTTAAGCCTTAGCCTTAAGTCTTAACAGCCTTAGATCTAAACTAAATATAAATTATAAATCTAGTCTACTACACAGTCGTCACAGTCTAGTAGTTAGTAGATGTGATCATTTTCTTGATCTACTCAAAATAATTCATCATTCAAGATTGACATGATGATGATCTAGGTTCTAATCTATCTAGCCCCAATCTAGGTCTAGCTAGATCTATATTAGTATATTTATGACTAGATACTAGACACTGAACCCAAGAAATTACCCACTCTGAATCTAGATGCAAGAGAGCCTGATAGTGGTCATTGTTTTATTAAAAACTTTCATGATAGTACTCATAGTAAGAACTCTACAGATTTACCTCTGCTATCAGCAGAATAAGTATTTATAAGAGACCAATTATTCCCAAAAATTGATATAGAGATTTTTAACTATGAATCAGGCTCCCTTACACAGGCGGCTACCTTATTTTCCCCCCCCCCCCCCATTTTTATACAAGTACATCATAAGGGTAGATGGGAAGAGAGCAATTATATATATCGTCGATACTCCTGATCCGACTATTTATCTATCAATCTTTTGCTTTATAGTTGATAGTAGGGGGTGGGGGCTGTTTTGGTAACATCTACTTCCTCACCTTCACAGTTGACTTTTTATTTACTAAGGATTTATATTTTGCTGAATTTACATTATGTGGCTAGCCTCATATCTACTTTTTATAATGTTAACAATTTATCTAAAGGGTTGGTGGTGGAGGTGACCGCTTCGTTCCTTAATGAGGCCATATGGCTGGTGATGGTCCCCCCACGGGTGCGGTGGTATTATATTATATTATAAGACATATAGAGGGCCCCCATGTGGGCTCTGTCTCCGGCCTTGCATGGGAGGAGGAACTCATGTCATTGGCTCAAGGTATGGAGTCCTACGTCCAGACAGATGTGTCTACATGATCATCCAGTCGCTGGAACTCCAGACATAGGGGTTGGTGAAGAGCCAATTCCTCATCCTGGCCACGGGATAAAATCCTTTCCTGGGTCACATGGTTCATAAAAGGAATGCGAAAATCTCGAACCATGAAGGACATCAGATTCAGGTGGTGTAGGTGAAGCAGTAAGCCAGGAATCTTTCCCCCCCCCCCCCTCCCCTGAATCCTTTCATATATATTATATATAATGTGATTTTTTCCGCATTCTCATGATTGTGCCTTTTTTCTGTTTTGTAAGCTTTACTTTTGTATTATGAAACTGCAGTTGGAAATTGTAATAGTTGCTATTTTTGATGACGTTCGCAATAGCCCATAGCCTAAGGATAAAACATACATTAAAACTGTTTAAAAAATTATGTTCAAAATTAAGGTCGTTATTAAAGATTGCCTAATTTTCCGGTGCGTAAATTTCCGGGTGCCTAAATTTCCAGTGCCTAAATTTCCTAGTTTCAGATCTAGTAGTGACTAGAGTTTGTCTATTCCTAGATTCTAGAATATTGTTATAACTTAAGGGGGGTAACTCAACAATATAGATGTTTATTTGCATGGGGACATCACTAATACATAGATCTAGAACAATGTCAACCTTGGGCTTGAGCACAGCCTCTTCATAAGCGACATAAGCTCTAGACTTGGGTGGAGCTTCAGTATCTTCTTTCTCAATGTCAACATCCTTCTCAGTCTAGTCTCTAACAGTGCACACCTTCTGCACTAGCTTGGATGGCGGTGTGCATGGCAGGGTTATAACAATATAGAATATATATCTAGAATCTATAGATCTAGTCACTCTTATAGATCCAGAATTTATAGATCTTGTCAATCTTAAAGTAGGTCTAAAAGTATTCTTAGACTAAGAAGAATTGGTGAAAACTTTACTTGAAAGCACCCTTTGAAAGTTGTACAGCAACCTATGACTAGTATGAGTCTATAATTAGTATAATCTAGTAAAAGTATAATTAGTATAAGCATCTATCAAAAACAAAAAAAACAAAGAAAAACTGACTTCCCGTAAACTTAAAGCCATAGACATTGCCTCCTTCAAAATGGATGTGACCTCTTTGCTGTTGCAACAGAGCAACACAGACGTTTTCAGCTATTACAATTCTTGCTTGAAAAAGTTGCTGGTAGCCATGCAACTCTTGTCACTCATACAGTCTCAGTTAGGCCCTCTGCACCCTGGATGACGGAAGACATAAAGACAGCCAATCTTATTCGCCGACTTGCCAAACGTACATTTCAAAAGACAGGTCTGATGATACATCGACAAATCTACAACAAAGAAAAAAACAAGGTGAACTGCATGATTAGAGACACAGGTGCTAGTGGTATTCGACAAAAAATCGAAACTTCTGATTCTTCAAAGGAGCAATTTAAGATCACCGCTGAAATGTTAGGGGGGATTCTTCATTGGCAAGATTGAGCAGATCAAAAATGATAATAATTATAAGGTGCCCCTTTCTGATCTTGTTTTCACTCCCCCCCGTATTTCAACATTATAAGTTAAGTTTAACTTTATGTACAATTGGACAGTGACAGCTTTTGATGTTGTGTAGTCATAGATTTCTAAAAAGTTATCAAAGGAAGGGAAGGGTATACCTTAAAATAAAATATACATTTTGTAAGAAATGTGAACTGTAATGTGCGCAAGTTAGTTGTGTTCACTTTCTACCCTGTTCACTTTCTACCCAGTCGTTTTTGCTTAGTCTTTCACATTTTCTACTTGTCTTATGTAAAGACATATTTAGTTGTGTTCACTTTCTACCCAGTTTCTTTGCTTAGTCTTTCACATTTTCTACTTGTCTTATGTAATAGACTTATTTAGCTAAGTGACTTACTGTAGTTGCTGGATTTTAAATGCGACATTTAGTGACATCACAGAGAGTGGGGTTTAGTTTTGTTTGTGTTATTTTATTCAGTTGGTATTAGGACTCTGAGGTGACAACATCTAGTGGTAGAAGCTAAGACTGTAGACCATTCTGCATTAAAGGTTAATTTGAATTGTTGAAGCAACTAGACTTAGTTTATCATGTTTGTATTTGTATGGTATTTACAAAGCTAGTATCAACTCACTCTGTCTGTCTGTCTGGTAAAAAGTGTGTACACATTATTTCTCCCACACCCAATCTTGGAACAAGCTGAAACTTGGCACAATTATTCATTGGTACTTTTAAAATGTATTTATTGTAGCTAACAATGCATCAATGACTAAAAAAAAAACAATAAGTCAATTAATTATTGGTAACTAATTATTTTGTTTGATATTGAATAAGGGAAATAACTTGTACATTATGGATAGATAGAGATTTTATGGTGAAATTCTTCCCCTTTAGATAAGCTATTTTAAAAAAAAAAGAGAATTTATTTATCTTGCTAGTTTGCTTATTACATTTGCATTAGTTGAAATATACCCGTACAAGACACTCAAACATCTGAGTAATTGTCAAACTCAGACACATCTCTACAGCAGTGAAACCCATTACACTTTCTGCTTAGTCTTGTACACATTATAACCAGCCTTTTTGCTAAGTGTTGCTCAACTATTATCCTGTCTTTTGTGTAATATCACAAAAGCAAACAATAAGTAACAGAATAACCTTTTTTTTCAATACAAATATTCAATATCTTTGTATTAATTTTTTTTTTATTTCTTTCAGGAGTTTTCACAGCCAATACTTACAATGACAAAGAGTGAACTTAGAAGCAGGGCCAAACATAAAATAAACAATGAAGAGACTACTGCAAAAAGTGACAAAGATGACAAACTGCCTCCTCATTGGAAACTTGATCTGTATGCCAAGTTGATTGGCATTGGTGTTCTTGTTCTGACAGTGAGCGCCATAGCTTTCTTTCGCTATCAGCAGCATTTACGGGAAATAATTATAACCCCACTAGACTCTCCTGAAATTATTCAAGACAACAGCAGCCTGCCAGGAGTGAATCCAGATAGATTTTGGGGCACCTACAGGTCAGCATTACGATAGCTTCAGTAATAAATTATATTGCACTATTCAACTTCATTCCTCTGTATATATATATAGTTCGTCCATCGTGGTTCGATGATGACCACTTTGTCATCCAGGGGGCTGAGGGCTTTGCACTGGGGTTTTATGCCTCCTCGTGTGGCTGGTGAGACCTATGTGAGCCCGGAATGTTCAGCCGCACTCTTGGCAGGTTATTCCAGCTGGAGCTAGTGTTGTTTGTCTTGCTTTTCTTTTCTGGCGTTTTTCTTCTGCCAGCATTGTTCTTTTTTCCTCAGCAACCTGTGTGCCAGTTTTCACAGCGCGACACCATGATGCTCTGTCATGTGCCTCTGTATCCCAGGTGCCTGGGTCTATGCTGAACGCCTTCAGAGACGCTTTGAGGGTGTCCCTGAAGCGCTTTCTTTGACCACCTTGCGAGCGCTTTCCTTTGCTTAGTTGGCTATACAAGAGTCGTTTAGGGATGCGGTGGTCTTCCATTCTGTAGACGTGACCTGCCCATTGCAGCTGGGACTGCATCAGGATTGTGTGGATGCTTTGCAGACACGCTCTTCGAAGGACTTCTGTATCTGGTATTTTGTCTTGCCATTTGCTATTTTTCTCAGACATGTCATGTGGGAGTGGTTTAGTTTCTTTGCATGTTTACTGTACACTGTCCATGTTTCTGAGGCATAGAGCAATGTGGGGAGGATGACGGCTCTATAGACCCCTAGCTTTGTGTTTGTGGTGATACCACGTCTGTTCCAGACATTTGTAGACAGTCTGCCATAGGATGCACTAGCCTTGGCGATACGCAGGTCGATTTCACTATCGATTTTTCCATTTCTGGAGAGATATGTGAATTTGTCCACTGCGTTTATATCCTGTCCATTTTTAGTGATGCTTGGATCCGAGTAGGCTTTCCCAGGGGCAGGTAGATGTAAGACTTCAGTCTTGTTTGTGTTGATGGTAAGGCCAAAGTCTGTGCATGCTCTTGAGAAGTCACTGACCATGCTCTGCAGATCGTTTTCAGAGCAGGCATTTAGGGCACAGTCGTCAGCAAATAGCAAGTCTCTGATAACTGCTGCATTTATTTTTGATTTTGCTTTAAACCGCCTCGGGTTGAATAGGCCACCATCAAATCTGTATGATATATTTATCCCATTGTTTTCTCTATTTGTGAATGCATCTGTCAGCATAGCGGAGAACATGATACTGAACAGTGTAGGTGCTAGGACACAGCCTTGTTTTACCCCGTTTGATACTTCGAAGGGCTCTGATGGTTCTCCACTTTCTTGGACACGAGCCTTCATGCCATCATTAAATAGTCTCACCATGGTTATGAATTTTTGTGGACAGCCATACTTTGACATGATCATCCAGAGTCCTTCTCTGCTAACAGTGTCGAATGCCTTTGTTAAGTCGACATATATTGAGAACAGGTCAGCATTTTGTTCTTGGCATTTTTCCTGGAGCTGCCTTGCTGCAAAGATCATGTCAATGGTTCCGCGCTGGCTTTCTGGTAGTAGACCATATTCTATGTGTTGCATGAGCCGATTTAGTAGGATGCGTGCAAGGACTTTCCCAGCAATAGAGAGAAGAGATATTCCTCTGTGGTTGTCGCAGATCTGACAGTTTCCTTTTCGCTTGTATAAATGAACAATTGTGGCATCTTTAAAGTCTTGTGGTATTGACTCTTTTTCCCACATAATTAAGAAGAGCTTATGAAGTCTTTCAATCAGGGCTAATCCATCTTTTTTGTAGACCTCTGCGGGAATGGAGTCAGCTCCTGGGGCTTTTCCGCTTGCGAGCTGTTGAATGGCAAGATCGGTTTCCTTTAGCATAGGGGGGTCATCCACTTTTTCATTTATTGGTACTTGCTGTAGCCTGTCTATGGCCGCTTCATTTATGAAGGAAGGTGTATTGAGAACCTTTTCGAAGTGCTCTGCCCAGCATTTTAGGATTTCTTCCTTATCTGTCAATAGGATTGTCCCATCAGCATTTAATAGAAGGGATGAGCCTGACTTTGTGGGTCCATAGATTTCGTTTATGGCATGGTAGAAGTTCTTCATATCGTTCTTGTCAGCAAATTCCTGTATTGTTTCCACTTTCTTGCTAAGCTAGGTATCTTGCATTTGGCGTAGCTGTTTTTGCACATTTTAGCGGATGTTAGTGAATGCATCTTTAGTGGACTGGGAGTATGGGTTGTTCAGATACAATTTGTGGAGCTTGTGCTTTTCATCTAATAGTTTTCTGATCTCAGTACTGTTTTCATCAAACCAGTCCTGATGCTTTCTCTCCATAGGACCGAGTATGTTTAATGCTGTGCTATAGATAGCTTCTTTGAAGCATTCCCAGCTTTTATCTACATTTGATTCAGTTAGAAGGGTGGACTTGAGGCAGTTCTGTAAAATGTTTGTAAAATGTTTTACATGTTTCGGATGTTCCTTCAGAGTTGAAGATAGTTTACTTCCTAGTCCAAACCTCCCGCAGGACGACGGGGGATGGGAGCGGGCAGGGTTTGAACCCGGGACCATCGATAAATCCGAACGACAGTCCAGCGTGCAAACCACACGACCAGGCGGCCATTCTCTATCGCATCTGCAGGCGACTTTTCAGTTTTGTCATCTGCTAAGCTGGCCATGTTTAGCCTTTTTAGGGGTTTTGATTTTTGCGGACGTCTCTTTGGTTGGATACGAATGTTTAGTTTTGTGATGATGAGGCGGTGGTCTGTTCCACATTCTGCACCACAGCAAGATTTGGTGACACGAATGTCCTGATGGTCAGATTGTCTGGTGATGACATAATCTATGAGGTGCCAGTGTCTTGAGCGGGGATGCATCCAGGAAGATCGCTTTCTCATTGGAAGACTGAATATTGTGTTCGATATGAGCAGCTTGTGTTCAGTACAGGTCTGGAGTAGTAATAATCCGTTGCTTTTGCATTGACCTATCCCAAATTTGCCTAAGACTCCTTTCCAGATGTGATGGTCAGAGCCGACTCTTGCGTTGAAGTCACTGAGAATGAGTAGCTTTTCTGTTTTTGGAATATCAAGTAAGGTGGAGTTTAGTTCTTCGTAGAACTTTGCTATGACATCATCTGGGTTGGTCATGGTGGGTGCGTAACATCTAACAATGGAAATATATTCCTCTGTAATAAATAGATGAATAATAAACGTAACTGGGCAAATATGTTGATCTTTTTAGGGAATGAAACAAATTGTTCTGATTGTAATATTTTCTTGCATGTCAATACCATTTATAAATCAGCCTTTCAAACTACTTAGTTGAGGGATAAACTATTGTCATCATAATTACAATTTTGCTGCAATACATATTTTTCAAACAAGTTTTTAATGAGTAATTTTTTAAAATAAGTAACAAATGTTTGCTATTTCACTTTATTTGTTCAGATGTTATGTAGTGTACTAAACTACCTTTGAGCAGTGTAATCTTTAATTTTTTAAATCCCAGGAAAACAAAAGTCATTCAGAACTCCTAAAATATTAGACTTTTTTTCCTGCCAACTCTATAATGTTAAATACATTTTCTTTTAATCTTTATGTACTCAATGTTTTTGACTTGAGGCTTCTTTAAATTAACTCCATATCATGATGTGTTTGATCATACAGGATGGGGCATAGAGATCTTCCAAAGTTTGAATGAATCTACTATCTAGAAAAAAAAAAAAAGCTTACAATTATAAAAAGTACATTAAAAAAAGTTCAACAGGTTTTAAAAATCATTTTCGGTCTGGTGCAGTTGCATTTGGACTGAGCACAAAACGTCGTTATTACAGATAAATTGTTTTTATTATAGATAAATTGTTTTTATTATACACTATAATAAACCATGCTGATGTTCACCTGTCCAATTCATTATGTAAAGGAAAGAAAAATTGTTATAATAATTGAAATTGGCTGGGGTGTAGCTAGGAACTTTCCTTCGTTTGGGGGCACGGGGGGGGGCTTGACCTCCATTTTGCGTAATATTTAATTTTAAATGTAAAAAACACTCATTTGGGGGCCTCTATCAAGTGGAGGCCTGGGGGGGGATTTTCAAATTCTCCCCCCTCCTCCCCCACCCTAGCTACGCCACTGGAAATCGGTAGAGCCTAGCCTATCTAATTAAACCTTCCTGTCTCTGTACTGCCACTACAGCATATGCAGTGCCCACTTCCAATGTGGACAATCTTTATGCATCACCCTTTATTTAAATTGCCGGTTTTCTCCAGGTGCCCCTTACTTACCACCATCTTCTGTCTTGATTTTCTACTTTCACTTTGACATGTCTCTCCTTTCATCTAGTTTTAGGTATACCTAATTTAATCTGTATAATATTTATGTAATATATAAAGCAGAAAGTAAGGCGTATGTATGTATGTATGTCCCAAATAAAAATCAAAACCCTTTGATCAATCTTGATGACACTTGGCATAAATGTTCCTTAGATCATGGCAAAGACAGTAGTGTATGTTTAATGCCCCTCCCACAACCGGGGGGGGGGGGGGGGGGGCTAAAAATAGACAAAAAGTACCTAATTGTATATCTATTAAAGAAAGGAAACTTTTTAACAAGTTGGGTAAACACGTTGTCTCAGAATTTTATTTTCAACATGAATATATCAGCCGAACGGGTAATTCCATTTTCACATTCTACTTTTATTTTCATGGCAAAATTTTAAAAAATGTGAAGGGAACATTCTCCATGTTTGACATAGATGTTTGTTCAATCCATTAGATCAGTAATACCCAAACTAAGACCCACAGACAGCGGGTCATATCCTTGTGAAAATGAAATTTCAGTTCTAAAAAGCTAATTGAATTTATGAGCACTTAAAGTTGAACATACTTACAAATGCGTAAAATGTTGAAATGAAAAACAAATACTATTTATTATAGTTACTGAGTTTCAGTTCTTATTATGGTATAGTGAGAAAATGTTTTTCTTCCTAGTCAGATATTGCAGGTCGTCTGTTGATCAAGTCCCCTGTCTCTTACTGTTTAGTTTGTTTTATATGTTTCAAATGTTTCTTCAGAATTGAAGGTTTTTACATTGTAGGCCAAACTGCCCATGGGTGAGGGGGAATGGCAACAAAAAGGGTTCAACCTGGAACCATAAGAACAACAGTCAGGAGCGCATACCACACAACCAGGCTGTACTGTCTTAATTTCAATATCCTTATATACCCTGTAGTTTTTTTTGTCACAGTTATATCTTTGGCTAAATTTCAATGGGCCAGCTAAATTAAATTATAGCTTTTATGTAGCACTACTTTCATGCTTATAGCATGCTCAGAGTGCTATGGTCCATTCTCATTTGTGGACCAGTTGAGGGGGTAGGGGGTATCTGGCAGAAGGTTTTCCATGCTGCCTTTAGGCGCTCAGCAAACACAACTTTGCTCAAGTTGGGTGTCGAACCTCGAGACCCCTTCATAGGTAGCCAAGCAAGTTTAAGCGTACTTAGCCTCTCGACCATGCTTCCCACACTTCTTGAAGAGTTTTTATCTTTACTATTTTCTGTGGTATTTTTCATTATTCAATGTATCACTATAATGAAGATAGGAGAATGGGGATTTAAGATCTCCATGCCTTGCTCCATTATTCTTCCGTGTTGACCAGATTTAGCTTGATTTTTTAAATGGTTTTTGGCACATATGCCTTTAGTAAGCTATTTTTGGACCGGTGAAAGATTTGGGAGAAGTATAAAGACTCAAAAAGACAAATAAGATTCAAAGCTTTATTCTGGAATTAGGGCATTTCAGAAACTAAAAGAGTTTGACTAAAAATGAGCATCACATATCTTGCTGACTAAATGTTCCTATGATGTCTTGTGGATGTAAGAATGGTGAGACAGTGCGAAGGAAGGGGAATCTACGACTTGACAGACTGTACTCAAACATGACAGACTGTTCTTAAATTGTTTTTGAAACATAAGCTTTTTGACAACCATTGAACTTCAGTGTGAAGAACCTGATAATGAAAGTTATTTTCCTACACCTAATCTTGGATTAAGCTGAAATTTTGCACATTTATTTCTTTTACCTGACAACACAAGAATCAATTTAAAAAATTAACCAATTAGTTAATTCACTTTTGGTAATAAATTATTTTGTTTGGTATCTCAAACAAGGGAAAGAAATTGTAATTGTCTGAAGTGGTGGAATAAGCTGAATTAGTCCCCTTTATAGGTCATCGTTTAAGTCTTAGTGAACACAATGTTGAAAAATAGGTCAAGTCTATAGGAACAATAGATAACTATACAATCTTCCATGTTCATAAGCTCTCCACTTGAAGAGTGGTTTCCATGTTGGCTTGAGAAGTCTGAGAAGCCTTGAGCCATTGAAGCTCTATTAGCATCTTCAGCATTGTTTATTTTATCATGAAACTGATTGTAGCATTCAATCCATATACTTTTTTTTTCCTCATAGGCCACAAGCATATTTTGGCATAAAAAGCCGCAGCAAGTACTCCCCTGTTTTTGGTTTAATGTGGATGACTGAGTTGACAGGGCAGATGCCCCCACCTCTGCGCCACTGGTGTGACCAGGGTGACAGGCTTGAAGGATATATTTGGCAGATGCATGATGGGAAAAATTTCGGCATTCAGCAGTTGCAAGAGAGAACCTATACAATAAAAACAGAATTTCTGAAGAGATCTGGTGGTGACCACGGTGGGGACTGGTCTGCAAGGATACATTTTACTCCAAAGGTAAGCAACTATCTTTGAAACACTAAAGATGTCCATTACTAGTATTGAGATTGAAAGACCGCTGGCTAAAAGTGAAAACATTTGAACTAATTTACATGCTTTGTTTATGTGTCTGTACTTTCAGATTTATATTCTGTAAATTTGTTTTGTCTTGTTCCATTATTTATAGTTAAATGTAGCTTTTTAGTTTTAGGATTTAAAAAAAAATTATATAAATAAGATTATATAATATATAGATCTTGTTCAAACAAATTTGGGATGGACTTAGGGATATCTTTAGATCTTCAGTTTAAAAAAAAATTCAAACTTGAGACTTTCACGGCTTCTGTTTGACGTCCAAGTGCCGGTACATTGTGTTCTAAATTTGAATCATTAAAAATATTTACGTTATCAGTTTTGGTCTAGATTATTTAAATTCCCTATATATCATTAAGCCCGCAAACAATATTTTATTATTTTAAGACATGGGTTTAAGAGTTTCTTTGGTTATTAAGTACAGTTTTATAATAGCAGCCTGTCCCATAAACCCTATACACACACTCACATCTAATATATAATTGAGATTTATTTGTTTTTTTTTATATTTTCAGAATCCTCAAGAACAGGTTGTTGTTTCAACTTTCTTTTATGCTGCACTAGATGAGGACTACGGAAAGTTGGAACCAATACTTGTCAAAGGCAAATTAAATTCAGTACATGGCTGGCATCAAGATGTAGGCAACTTTCACCTTATTCTTACTAATGCGGAGTCTAGCCAGCAGAAGTCCAACTACCTAGTCAGCCATGCCAAGCAGTTGGCTCAACTGAAGGATGTTTTGATGTCCAATTTGAAGGTTGATGCTTGGGACTCAGCCCGAACGCAGGCTTTTTTTAAACTGACAGGCCGCAGAGTGCCCAACGATGCACCTGGCCCAAATTTTATTGTGAAGCAAGTAACTGCACAACTGCCATTCACAATGGAGGTGATTTTTCAATCTGGAAGTGTATTGGACCGACCAAATGAGCTGTCAGGCAATGTGTTTAGCTCACTTCTAGAAGAGAGAACCAAAGAGTTTAACGATAAATTTGAAACATTATTTAAACTGAAAGAAAAAGGTTATCCTCAAGAAGCAGTCACATTTGCTCAAGCTGTAGTCAGTAACATGTTGGGCAGTATTGGCTACTTTTATGGATCATCTTTAGTCCAATCTGTGTATAACAAGGAGCCGTTAAACTACTGGGAGGCACCTTTATACACTGGTGTTCCATCAAGACCCTTTTTCCCTCGTGGTTTCTTGTGGGATGAAGGCTTTCACAACCTCTTAATTAGCTCTTGGGATGAGGACATTTCTAAAGACATTATTGGACATTGGATGGATTTGATGAACATAGAAGGTTGGATACCAAGAGAACAAATTTTAGGATCTGAGGCTCGGGCCAAAGTGCCGTCGGAGTTTGTGGTACAAAGGAATACCAATGCCAACCCTCCGACATTTTTTCTGCCACTTAAATATCTTATTAGGAATATGATAGAAAGAGGATTGCCACAGGATAAGGATTATTTATCTGCATTGTTTCCTAGATTGAAAACTTGGTTTAACTACTACAATACTACACAGATTGGCAGACAACCATTTACCTACCGCTGGCATGGGCGCGATCCCTCCAACATCAAACAGCTTAACCCATTGACCCTGACCTCAGGTTTAGATGATTATCCCCGTGCCTCTCATCCTACTGAAGATGAAAGACATTTAGACTTGCGGTGCTGGATAGCATTTGCTGCTCAAGTGATGAGCGATATCGCTAAGGTTTTGGGCCAGGACTGGCAAGAGTATGATGCCACGTTCCGCCTCTTGTCCGATAACCGATTGTTGGATCAACTTCACTGGTCTGAGAAAGGCAAGCAGTACAGCGATTATGGCTTGCACACGGAAAAAATCAAATTGGAAAAACCCAAACCACCTGCCAATATTAAAAACAGTCAGCGTCAGTTTGATCAAGACAAAATCCGTGTTGTCCTGTCCCCACCTTCTTATCAGTTTGTCGATGCCTACGGTTACGTTAGTCTTTTTCCATTTCTGCTCAAGTTAATTGACCCCAGCTCAGCCAAGCTAGAGACTATACTCCAGGACATTACAAATCCTGAGAAGCTTTGGACCAACTATGGCTTGCGATCATTGAGCAGGAGGTCCAAATTCTACGACAGATTCAATACAGAGCATGACCCTCCTTACTGGCGAGGGACTATTTGGATCAACATCAACTACATGTGTTTATCTGCTCTTCATCACTACCGCAGTGTGGAGGGACGTTTTAAGGAACTAGCAGGGACTGTGTATAGCAATTTGAGAAACAATTTAGTCAATAATATCATCAAAGAATACCAACGCACAGGATATATATGGGAGAACTACAGTGACAAAACGGGAGAGGGTAAAGGCTCCCACCCTTTCACTGGTTGGTCAGCGTTAGTTGTTCTAATGATGGCTGAAAAGTATTAACTTGTTATTTTAGGACTTGTGTTCTTTATTCAAATATGTTGTTTTATAAAATCTATCAAAATGGAGCTACGAATAACATCGACAAAGATCTCCTTCATGATTCTTATTAAAAGACATTTTATTAGTTTATTTGGCTTTTTTTTTTTTTCCACACAGCTCAAATAAATAAAATTTTTGCATTTGTTGCTTGTTATAATTATGGCAATGCTTTCGATTCCGAAGATTAAGGATGAGTGCAGTGTTTCACATGATAACGCTAAAACACTCTTGTACACAGCTATTAAAACTTTTGTATTTTTTTTATTTAATAAAAAATCCATTCATTAGGATACTTCAATACTGTTACACCGTTAAGGTATCTTTCAATACAATTATAACATATAAGTATACAAATATATATATATATATATATATTGTTAATCTTGAAATAAAAAAGTTGTTCTAAATATTGTATGCAATACATAAAGGTTGATTTATTTTCAAGTTTAGTTATAGACACTAAAGCATCTTATTGTACACCATTTGAGTAATATATTGCACATATTACATGTAAGAAGCAGATTGTGTCTGTAAGACCTTTTTAAATATATGTAACAATCAAAATGTGTTGTGGAAAAAGGTCTATCAGTATGTGTTATGGTCAGAGTGTGGTAGATAATTTTCTATAACAAAATGTTATTAGCAAAATGTGGTGAAAAAGGCATTTATAGAGAAACAGATACTAATACATGTAACAATCAGAAATTTTGATACACGTCTATAAATACATGTAATGAGCGGTTAGTGATATTAAAACCATTTTAAATATACATGTTATTGGCTCAGTGTGGAAGAGAAACTTACCAAATATGTTGTACTGAGCAGATGCATACATTAGTGGGTTAGAGGTCTAGAGGTAAGTGAGAGATGGCAAGTTAACTTTTGCTTGATAGAATACTAAAGACATGTGTATGTTTTAAATGTTTTCTATAGGCACGACGCATTCATTTCATTTGGTTAAAAGACAATCTGTATGTGTCCTCAACTCTAAAATATTTAAAAATCCAGACAGACTAGTGAACATCACTGTAAAACTAAAACTAATTTCAGCCTTGGACTTGATATCTCTAGTTGGTATATATAATAATATATAGAGAAGAAACACTTTTGAGGGACATCAACTTAAAAAATACAATCAGCGACAAAATTGTTTCGTACACCAGGTTTTTTTTTTTCACCTTCCTTTCACCTAGTCTATTGAGTCTATCTAGTCACACAAGATCTGTCAACCATCTTTCTACCTTCCTCTCTGTCCTTTGCCTTGGATAGAATTTCTTTCAATAACTGGCCTGTCCATTCTTTGATGTTTCTGAAGACATCTGGGGATGACCATGGTGGGGACTTTTTTTTTTTTAAGTATACCAGTATGTAAAAGTTGATCAAGTTTTGAATATAATTAGAATTTTTTTTTCTTTTCATTCTTTCCTCACATTCTTAGGATATTTACAGATAAAACATCTGAGTTTGAAAGAATTTTTTTTAATGTTTGTTTTCCCACGACTGGATATCTTATGAAAGGATTCGTTGTTTTTGTTTACTCTTCTATACAAGCAAGGTGATTTGCGACAATGTTGTTGTTTTAAAAAATGTATGCAATTTTTTTTTTTAAAAATTTTTTATAGATTTTTCTTATTTCTACTTTGTTTCATTGTGTTCCAAGTATTTAAGTTGAATTTTGTCACTCCATTGTGTGTGTGTATGTTTTGGCTAGTCAAAGGTAGATAACATAAAGGCATTTGTCATCAGATGGATTTTTTTGTTGTTATAGGTACTTGCACTGACCTATGTATTTGCCCACTGGCTACTATATTGTTGTACATTCACTCTATTTGTTATTAACAGAAGGATATTTTTTTTTTTAAACTTTGAAATTAGAAAATGTATGATGTTTTTGTGAGTATTAATCTTTGCCAGTTTTAAATTCCCAAATGCAGACCTGTCCAAATAGTGTAGAGAGATTCGGACGGTATGCCAGTGAAAACATTGTATTGGATCACAATGTTTAACAATTAATCATTTATCTGGTGGCTCTGCATTAAAATAAAAACAAAACTTTTCCTTTTTTTCCTCTCTTTGTGTCTGTGTAACACTCTAGTCTCCTACATTCCTAATCTAAATATAGAATACTGTAGATAATAAGGTTTTAATTGGGCCTAGTTTCATTTTGACAAAGCTTATATCAACTCACTTTTTCTGTCTGGTAAACAGTTTGTACAATTTTTTATTTTTTTTTTATATTTCCAATCATGGATCAAGTTGAAATTTTGCCCAATTATTTCCCTTGTACCTGGCAAAACAAGAATCAATAAAAAAAAAAAAAAAAGACAATTAGTTAATTAACTGTTGGGAATTAATTATTTTGATTGGCATTGAACAAGGGAAAGAAATTGTAATTGACATATGTGGTGGTGTAAATTGAGTTAGTCCCCTTTAGGACGCCGCTTTAAAGTTTGAAACTAATAATAGATTGCTATGAAACCTATTTTTATAAGCACTTCGCTGCCACAGTGGTTAGTGCATTGGCTTCAATAGGCTTGAGCCCTGATGTTCGAATTCAAGTCGTTCATCTTTATATGTATATATAAAATATATTTGAAAAGCTATCATGGTAATATTTACCCGGATACCCCCTTCTCTGTCCCCCTGTCCCTTTCAACTGGTCCAGACATGAAAGCTAAAAGCATGAAACAGCGCTCAACAAAAACAATTGGTAAAAATATTTCTAATCGTACAGATGTATTGTTGTCAGTCTAGATTGCTAGATCCATAAAAATTTAATTACTTAACTGATAATTGATAAATTACACTAAATATAAGTTGTTGTTTTTTTTAAGTATTATTAAAATATTTTTCGTCTTTTAAATCATAAACACTACTTCGTCTAATAATAATAATGCATAGCCACTAAAATTTTTTTTATTATAATGTTTTGTAATATTAGTTTTCATAAAATGTAAACAAAAAAAGTGTCATTATATCTAGATTGCGATTACGGTTTAAATGTCCCGCTAATTAAAATAGGCCTATATAGTTTTACTGTTGAAAGGATTTTGAAACATTGTGGTAAAAGCCACAGTTTCCCCTGTCAAACCTCTTTTTTAAATGTAAATCTATGTGACATACTAACTCACGAATGCCCGCAGGTTAAAGTTAGTGTGAACATAATTTTATTACGAATCGTCACAGTGGCAGTTTGTAATGGCTGGCTGGTCTTTTACTCATAATTGCATGGGTTGTCTGCGCTTGTGGTATTTCGAGGCACGCGGAACTGGTAAATAAACGCTCGATATTTGTTGCTAGTTCCCTCCTCTATAATTGACTGTTGGCTATGACGTAATGTTTCATGAGCCGACGTCATCACGTTCGCTATATATAACAGCCACGCATGTAGCGATCGTGTCTAAATTAGCCTTTGACCTAAGGTATCATTAAGGCGACGCGACATTTTTTTTTAATGCTTCAAACTGGTTCTGGACAAATAGATATTGCTATAACTTAGCAATCAACCTCAACGAAAGAGACATAAAACGGAACGTTTAATAATCAATTATAAAATACATCTAGAGCCAAACTTAGAATCACATCTCAGGCCTTCTTGTTTGCATCGCTAATCATCGGCCATCTTCCTTCCTCTGTTCTCTTAGCGTGTCCTCTGGTACACAATGTCGCGCCAAATGACAGTGCGCAATGTAGAGTCATAACAATATAAACTCTATTACCTTCATTGTGTATTGCTTCTTTATGTGTATGCCTATGTCTACTTCGTTATCTAGGTTGGCATTTGCTGATATGGTATTTCCCAAATAGACACACTTTTTTAAACATTAGCTAGTCTTGTTTTGTTTGTAAAATGTTTGACAAGTTTCGGATGTTCCTTCAGAGTTGAAGATAGCTTACTTCCTAGTCCAAACCTCCCGCAGGACGACGGGGGATGGGAGCGGGCAAAATTTGAACCCGGGACCATCGATTAATCCAAACGACAGTCCAGCGTGCAAACCGCACGACCAGGCAGCCATGCTTGTTTTATGGCCAACTATGAGAATATCTGGTTCTATGACTGGTTTATTTGGAGGAGGTTTTTGCAGCACTTCTGACTTTTTTTTACATAGATGAACACTTCAGTACCGTCCTCGACTTGCACATCAGGCAACAGCGCCGAAGCCATCGCCTGCCTGTAACAAGTCCCAATTAACAATCCACTTGCTGGTCCTCCTTGGCTCAATGAAGTAACTAAAATATTTAAGACTATCAACTGGTAAGACCCCTGGTGTAGACTCCATCCATTTGTCAGCGAGATTAAGGAAGACCCTTTTGTGTCTTACTTATTTTTGTCACATCTCACTCAGATAAAGCCATTGTCTGGCGGGGGGGGGGGGGGGTCTTGATTTAAATTTCTTCTTTTGTTGTATGCTCTTTTCATCGGCGTAGTGTTTCTGTGTTGATCTGTGTGAGGCGGTCGTCGTAGAAGTTCTTCAGTTGCCTCAGTTTTAGTAAGCAAGGCCGGTCTAAAGTAACTGGAGGCCCTATGCGAAGTGAATAGGATGTCCCGAAATTAAATTTAAAAAAAATTCAGACCAAAAAACACGCAATGAATTAAAAACCTTCATGTATCTAAATTAACAAGATAGTTAAATTCCTCAAATATAAAGATTTACTGCTGCGGGGGTAAACGACTGTCTATATGTATGTTTCTCGTATTTTCTAGTTAAATTCCGATAGCGCGAATGTTCTTCGTGGACGATTCATTAATGATCACCAGATTAGAAATAACGTTTCGACATTTCTCTTTAGTTGACGGACTTTGAACGCCTCCATTTTGTGACGTCGTGGGGTTAAGTTTGTTGACACGTTGTTTTATTGAGCTGGCGTTAGGACTTAAATTTTTGTGTTTCGCCGATTTCCATTTACGATACGCTTGTCCCCGTTGGTACCATCGACTAAAGAGAGCAGTGGAGGCGCAATAAGAAACCACGAATGAAATAAAAGAACGCACGTTGGTATCGAGTTGGGAAGAACTGTTTCAGATTCAAGACTTGGAACGGAAGTGGAGTCAAGGCAGGGATGAAACAAGAACATGCATTGGAGGCCTTCTTTTCACGAAGTATGACCTTGTACACATGTACTGAGCGGATCGTGTTCTCAAGACCTTTGTAAATATAATGAGTCATTGAAACAAGTAAGAGTTTCCCTTTCAGACCTTGCGATCTATGGGGCAGGTCATGTTAAGTTCATCTGTTTCTATGACCATTCGGTTAACGAGCAGGGCGCCAAGTGGCCAGCACAACGACCAAACGCCTTTACGTTCTCAAACAAAAGCCAGGTACCCATTAGAGTTTGGTGGATTCATGGGGGGGGGGGGGGGGGGGGGCTTAACAAAAAACCTCAGCTCTCCGTGTAATTGAAATAAGACTAAAATATCCAATAATCTTGTGTATGCCATTGTATATAGACTTTCAGAGAACTACAGAAGCTCAACAATTGGTAGCTAATAGCCGCTGTGCACATCGCTTTCCCAGACATCGATTTCATCCATTAAAAAACTAAGAACAGGAGCTACCCCCATCATCTATCGTCATAACTTTCTAAGTCTCTGCAGCTATCTTGTCATAACTTTCTAAGTCTCTGCAGCTATCATGTCATAACTATGTAAGTCTCAAGTAAAAGTCATCTGCGTGTAACAAGTCTTAACAAAGTCCTATGCGTGTATCAAGTACCTTGTAATCTCAAGTCAGCGTACTCTACCATTTTTAAAATAGTCTTCAGCTATGCTCCTTGTTAGATTTATTTAATTGTTAAAATAAACTCCGCATGGACCGTCTTCGTCTCTAGATTGGATGCCGGGTTGCCATTTCCACAATTCCACTCATTGCATGCCACTCTCCCCAACCCCAAGTCATTAGCTTGTGTTTGATCTTCTCTTCGACTGTCCTCACCATCGCTTACCCCTCCCCCCCACCCCTTATTGGTGTCGCCAAACAAATAAATAAGACCAACTCATCATCCTCTCTGTAGGAGAAGGTATCGATTAGCCCAAATAGTTCCCCCCTTCTTTCCGGACCTCCCTCCGTCCAATCTTTTTTTTTTTTTTCGTATTTCTCTCCGCCCTTTCTGGTCGGAGCTATTGAGACGTTTGTCTGTAGTAAAAACTGTGGATTGTGCTAGATGGTCGTAGCTATTGATCCAAACAAAGCTGCACTTGTCTTTCGCCTGGCCTGGGCCAGATTACGTCTCAGCCACAAGCAGCATCTACACACACACACACACACACACACACACACATCTGTCTGATCCATACGGCTGCATTTTAATTTCACTGTTTGGTAACCTCATTCCCGAAGATTTTTTCTCATCCTTCTTATTTGACGAGATGCACACCAAGTCATGTTAATTAATTTTGTTTTGTTCAAGTTTCCTATTTTGTTTAGTTAGGTTTTTGTTTTGGGAAAAAATCTGGCACATTAATAAAACAGTAGGGAGTCAGATTGCCAGCCATTATTAAGAAAGACAAAACTAAAAGTGAAAAAAAAATTGTGAAGGAAAAAGGGGATGAGAAAGTAATCACGTGACAGAATTCCGACACCAGCTATAAACAGTAACACTGATAGAAGTATCGATTTCCTTAATGTTCACGCTACGCTCATTATTAATAACAATGACGTCACAATCACTAAAAAAAAAAAAAACACGCTCATGTCATTAAAACAAAGACAAAACCAGACAACGGCTCGACTCGATAGTGTAATTGTCTGTGGTGGACGTCTGATGGTCTGGGTAAAGGGGAAATAACTTGCGTTATTAATAATAGATTTATAAAATGCAACAAAAAATGATTTCATCTGATTAACACCAGCATATAACATACAATGGTGTAAGTTATTCCATTGACTATATATATATATACAGGACTGCCAACCCTAAGGGTAACTAAGCATAATCTGAGCATTAAAAATAAAAATAAACTTTATAGAATCCTAAATGCTGCTGGTAAAATCATGGCAAAAACAAACCCCATTTGGGCAGTTGTTTGAGACAAACATCTATAAAAAAGCTAATAAGATCCTCGAAATAAAGATTCACCCTTTGTGTCAGGATTTTGTGATTTTACCATCACAAAGAGATACAAGACACCGATAGCAAAGACAAACAGACACAAACACTCTTTTGTTCCCCTGGCAATCAAATCATTAAATAAGAACAATCTGGTATAAACTTTGTCACATGTAAACTATGAGTGAGTCTGGTGTGAATGCACACTTTGGTTTCTTATAGTTATAATGTTTTTGTTTGGTGTAATGCACAAATTGTAAGACAAATTTCCATACGGACAATAAAGATTATTATTATTATTATTTAAAAAAAACAACTACGCAATGTCGTGGGTTTGATTCACAAACTCGCCCCCTTTTTTTTTTTTTTGTTCAATTATGATCCAATAGGATCAGAGCCAATTCAAACAAAAACATAAACAAAAAAAAATTTAAAAGGCAGTTTGTGTGGAAACACAAACTAAAATCGGCCCCGAAGTGGTCCACCCAGGCAGTTAAAAAGGCAGTTTTCAATATTTTCAGAAAGAATATCAGAATGAAATTCAATCAAAGGCAAACGACAGAGAAAAAATGGAGAAAGAAGGTTGACGGCTCTTGTGTGGTGCCCCAACGGTTCAACCCACTAAAGGGATAGGTAAAGGTGTGAATGTAAAGGTTACTCAAATGTGAATATTCGATAGCTATAATCGAATCATAAGTCGAAGGTACTTGCTGCAGGCCTACTTTACGTAACTTACAGCCTGACTCTTTAATTTTGTGTAACGTCAAGTTGGAGTATTTCTTCCTGACATTAGTCTATTACCCCCCCCCCCCCCTTTCTTATTCTAATTGCAATTCCACTGGCCTACTCGTCTGTCTCGTCTAATGTTTCACTTTACGGTCGTATGCATTCTTCCAGGCAGGGGCGGACTGGGTGTCAAAATTGGCCTCGGCATTTCTATAAAATTCGGCCCACAAATTCTCAATCATTTGATGGGCATCCATGTCTAGGTGTGTGGGTCCTTAAAAATCATTGTTACGTTTGATAATGTATCGATATGCATGCATACAGTGAACTCTATATCTTAATAAGCAATATAGTGTCTTTTTAAATCTGCAATTATGTAGGCCCTAAAAAGATGAAGCCTACTAGTGGCACTGTCTACATTCTACATTTTATTTTCGGAAAATGTGTTCGATTAAAAGAGTATTACACTGTAATGTCTGTGAAAGATTTTTTTAACACGACGCTCAGAGGGCCTTTTATAATAATAAGAAGAAGAATATTATAAGAATATTATAAGAATATTATAAAACCTTTAACAACTTGATTTGTGCCATAGTGACTTCGATCAGGCCATTTCTATGGCCATACCGGCCCATCTGGGTACCGGCCCACCGGGCATTTGCCCAAATGCCTATATAGCCAGTCCTCCCCTGCTTCCAGACTCGCTGTCATGGCTTGGCCTGACTGTTACTTTATGTAGTCTGGTTTTAATCCCTTATTGTCCACCATGATCTGTAGTGGTCAAGAGCTCGTTAAGTTTGCTCGAGTGACCAATGACAGATTTAAACACTGGTGTATTTCGGCGACACTGTCTCGCCCCACTTTCTAAAGCTGTTTACAAGATTCCTAGAACTTGCTACTAGGGAATTATCTCGCTTGTCGCCAGGGAATTATCTCCCTTGCTACTTGAGGTTTATAAAAATAGTTTTGTTTTTTTCCTCAACCCGAATGTTAATGGACTTAAGTAAGAAGAGAACAACAAACAAAACAAACAAACGAATATTCACATTTGACTAGGGTAACACCATTAGTAAAATCACTAAATTTAGAAAGCCTTCAGGACTGAAGACTCAAAAGTAAAGTAGCAATTATACATAAAACACTGAACCATAATCTTCAAATACAAAAACAAAATTTAATAAAATACTCTGAAAGACACAAAAATAAAGGCACATTCCTCGTCCCATATGCTAGGACAAATTTGTACAAATACTCCTTCTTCCCTAGTGCTATTAGAGCATGGAATGGGTTGCCTGAGCTAGCCAGAAAAACCAGTGACTTGGCAGAATTTAAGTCATTGGTTAATATGCATGACTAAATGCATGACGCGTAGGACGTAATCATCTTCTTTTTTGAAGTAACGTCTGTATTATATAAGATAGATGCTATCTATATATATATAGACACACAAAATCCAAATGAAAATGTACATTATTAATATACGGAAGATATAAATATGAAAGAAACCCATTCAGTTAATGCTCGCCTCTTATGAATGACGTGACGATAGATGGGCACTAACTGCCACATACAATGCTCAGTTAAGTATCTCATCCACTTTGTAATCATAAAATATAAGATAAACTTAAATGAAATAATTACTCTTTGGTTTTAAACCAGACCGCTTTGTTAAAGTTGAGGTTTATGTGCATTAAAAAAAAATGTTGGTAAAATATGTTAAAGAGCACAGAACTATATATTTTTTTTTGGTTTATCAAAGAAATCTGAGTTTTAGTTAGGACTAAATGTAACTAAATATGATAGATAATTATCCATGATCTTTCCATGAGGGGCCGGCCTGCTTCAACACATCTTTCCATTCAGATGTTTCCTGAACTTTTGGTCTTCAGGCCCGATCTGCCGCTATATCACAGTAAGTTAAGTAAAATTTACCTCTCAGAACTTGCGGGGCAGATAATGAAAAGGTCATCTGTTCCTGCGCTCCACTGTTAATGAGGATGTAGTGTGGCCAGCCCAACGACCGACCGCTGGGCAGACTCAGGACGCCCTAAAGATCTGAGGTTTTGAACCCGGGACCCTCTGGTTCGGAAGCCAAGCTCTTCACTACCCAACCACGGCGAATCCTCCTCTATATCAAGAAGCCATCTAATTCGTGGTCTGGCTTTGGGTCACCCGTCTTTTGTTTTCTGACGGTCTACTTTTTTTCATTGTGACCTGTCCAGCGAAATCTGTTCATTTCTTTTCATGTCGCTTTAGATTAATTAGAAGAGTCTCCATCTGCTTGGTAGCTCTTCTGCTTTTAGTACAAACTAATTACAAAGCTATATCAACTCACTCTGTCTGTCTGTCTGGTAAAAAAGTTTGTAAACGTTATTTCTCGAATTAATATGAAATATTGCACAATTAGTTCTATCACCTGACAACACAAGAATAAATAAATAAAAAAACAATTACTTAATTAACAACTGGTAATTAATTATTTTGTTTGGTATATCGAACGAACAAGTGAAAGAAATTGTACTTGACTGAACTGGTGGTTGAAACTGAATTAGTTCCTTTTTATGTGACAAACAATAGATAGCTATGCAATCTGGCAGTTTGGTCAGAATGTCGGCTTGAGGAGAAGAGTCAGGAGGTGGAATTCAGGTCTTTCCCACGTTTTATTTTATTAGTGCACTTAAAAAGCGAATACGGTACCTGAAAATTCACCCAGATATCCCTCCTTTTCCCCCATCTGGTCCAGACAGGATCACAGCGCATTGAGAAAGCAAAAAGCATGAAGTAGCGCTAAACTATTACAAATTTAATTACATAATCCAAACTAATTGACACAACTACACTTCGTATAAGCCTTGTTGTTTTTTTAAAGTATATTTTAAATGCTTTTCTTGATTTGTTTTTATTTAGTTGGTACCATTGATCTTTCAATATGACATTGTGTAGTTTTCAAATTTATTTCCCAGTCTTCCTCTCTTTTATTTCCTTTAATTTGTCCAAAAGTAACCAGGGAATCAGGTTCTGTTTAATTCATCTGCAAGTTGAAGAAAATAAAGAGAAGGGAAACAAACCAAAAAAATTGCAAGGTCTGAAAAGGTTTAAAAACAAAACAACAACATCCTAAACTTGAAAGATTTCTTTCTGTACAAATGTTATCTTCATGTCCAGCTAGGTTCCACTTTCAAATTTCATTCTTGTTCTGCAATAGCACACCCACAAATGTCTACACCGGATGTTATAGTCTAAAAATGGCTTCTCGGAGAAATTAGTGTTGAGCATTATGGGTAAAGAGGCTCATTTCCGTTGAAGCTTTTGATGAAAGTTTTTTTTTTTTTTGGGGGGGGGGGAGGGGCGGAGGGGGTTAACGTATGATCTTAGTTTAGAACTAAACTTTTTAGAAAGTTTTTATCCACTCATTCTGTCTGTCTGTCTGGTACAAATTTTGAACACGTTATTTCTCCCTTTTCCCATGCTCGGATTAAATTAAAACTTTGCACAATTATTTATTATCCCTAACAAAACATGAATCAATCTAAAAAAAATAACCAATCGATTAATAAAATAGTGGTAATTAATTAATTTTGTTGATAGCGACTATGAAAATAAATCTTACAGTAATAAACGATATGTCTGTAAATATGGAGTTCTTCCCCCTTTAATAATCTTTTTTTAAAATGAATTTTTATATTTTGTTTATTTTATTAACTTAACCTTTAACAACTCCTAAGCATGGTATTTTGATAAGGGAAACTTTTGAATCCACATCCTAAACGCAAGCGGCTGTAAGTTTGCTAACCACATTCATGCCATATCAATAGGGTTTTGATCTTTTTTTTTTAAATTATCTCCCCTTCCTATATCCCTTTCTTCTGTATATAAAAATAGCGAATGCTTAAAAAAAAGATATTTTAAAATTATAAAATTGGCAAAGACCTAATTGAATTTTCAGCCACATTTCAGTTAAGCCCCTATCAATGTTACTTTTGCTATCGACTACATGGGCATGTAGGCCTAAATGTAATTTCTGTTCTTAGACTACGCTTGATTCATTTATAGCTACCACAAACTTTATGTTTTCTTTAGAAGGGTTATCTTAGGTTTTAAATAAAGAGCATTTCTAGGTAACAAAGATATTTATAAGGTATCTCAGAATTACGTCATTAATACACGATGTACGGAATAATCTCAAAAGCAAATTTAAAATTTGCGAACTTAAAAAGATTTCTCCCCGTTTCGGAAATTCAGAATTACATCTTGGTTTAGAGATTATATCTTTCCTATGAGCTCTAGCTAATCAGTCGTATTTTCATGACGTCTTCAATCCAAACATTGCTCGCGATTTCGCCACGTGTGGAAGAGGTCTTCAACCACATCTTGAGGAGGTTTTAAACCTCATCTTGAGCAGGATCTCACTATTAAAATAAATCGATATTCATGTTTCCATACACGGACTTCGGGACTTTGGCGGCAATTAATCGCTAGCAGACGACAGGAATAGCCTTCGGATCTCAGACGACTTAAATGGCATTGCGTTGGCATTTTTTGAGATTCTAAAATGATAAAGAGAGAGAGAAAAAAAGTGTGGATTTTTTTCTTTTATTTTATACGCCACCCAATGCAATTGAAAAGAAACAGAAAACAGGAGTTGAAACAGCGAATAAAAAACAGGAGGGGGTGGGGTAGTCTTTATCCAATGTTTGATTTTAGGCAAGAAGACTTGGTTCTTTACTTTTTTACAAAGCTCTGTCTGTCTGGTAAAAAGTGTGTACACATTATTTTTTCCACACCCAATTTCTGTTCAGGCTGAAATTTCGCACAATTATTTCGAATACTTGACAACTCAAGAATCAATAAAAGAAATTACTCAATGGACCTCATTCACCAATCGTAAATAAACATATTTAGACACATCATAATATTGCTAAAACAATGAAAAATACGTTTCACGTGACAGCCTTTATGGATTACATAATTTGTATAGAAGATATATAGAATCACGTGGCTAAATGTTGTTTGTTTACGATTGGTGAATGAGGTCCATTAGGTAATTAGCTATTGGTATCTCGATCAAGGGAAAGAAATTGTAATTGACTGAAGTGGTGGTATAAGCTGAATTAGTTCCCTTTATAGGTCGTCGTCTGAGTCTTTGTGAACCAATATCCATCCCAGTGGCCCTACAGCCAATGGAGGGCCCTGGCCTGCTTTAGCACATCTCTCCTTTCTGATCTATCCAGTGCTTTACGTCTCTATGCATGACATTTAGTTGTTATACAATCTTCCATTTTCATAAGCTCTCCAGCAGCCAAGTAATTACCGTGTAGGCTCGGCACCTTCTACATAATGTCACGGAGGTCACGGTTGGCTTGAGAAGCCTGAGAAGGCTTGAGTCATGAGTTCGGATTCAGGTCGTTCACCCTCTTTATTTTAAATTTTATAAATGCTTTTTAATTGTTAGTCTAGATATATTCAAAATTTAATTACATGACTTCCAAACTAATTGATACAAGTACGCTTAATTTAAGCTTTGTTTTTTTTTGTAAATATTAGTATTAATAAATGGATACTTAACAAATCTTTTGAAAAAAAAGTGTAGTGGCCTCCACCTAAGTCCTGCTCATGCCTCCACTTACTTAAATTCGGCCCTGCTGGAAGTTCAGATTATGTGTACCTTTGTAAGCTTTATGCTTTTCATGAACAGCAAGTTTGAAGTATACAAATATAAAATACTAGACTAGATGTATATTCTAGATTAACGATTGTGAGAGCTCTCTTAAAAGACACTTTATAAGATAAGATAATAAATGAATAGAATTAGAAATCATAGATCAAGTACCTTGAAGGATGACTTTTGACATGCCACCAGCGTACCCAATGCTGCCCCCAGCTTTCGCCATTTTACATTACAGAGGAGCCCCCCCCCCCCCTTTTTTTTTTGTTTGCCTGCTAAATTATGTATCAGGAGGTGAGCCTTCTCTTTTTTTTTCTTCTTTCCCAGTATCACAAGCACTCACACACACACACACACACATTCAGTTCTAGAGCGGTACTCTCTAACCCAGGCACACTATCTCCCAGCATTCAATATTTTGTTTACACGGTTGTCAAGGAAAGAAAGCACCAATTAATAGGTTGACAAATATTGATACAAATCATCAGGTCTATGAACTTCGACAGCACAACGTTTTTATCCGAAAGTTTGGGGGGGGGGGAGGAGATAAATGGAAGGATTTGAACCTCTCAAGCCTTTACTAAAACGAAATTTTAATAACCACAATGGTGCTAAGACCCGTCAATGTGGGCATGTACCAGGTAGTTCATTTACTTATATACTTAGCAGGTTTCTTCTGGGGATTTTCTTTTTTTTTCTGATAAGGGAAAATATGGGGACAATATAAGGGAACTTAAAAAAAAAAAGCGAAACAAAATGAAAAGAGGAAGACAGAGATAAATGGACAAAATGAACAAGGTCAAGGACTCTAGATACAAAGATTACTGCTGCCAACTATATCATAAAAATTACATTGTGCTGCAAAAGCTTCACGGAACAGATAATTGTTCTTTGCACCTTTTGTCAATTACAGTCATTTCGATAATAAAACTGAATGGAATTCTTCCTACCGGGGTTAGGATAACATTGAAAAACGCTGCCGAGGAGGACAGATGCAGACGGGGAAAAGAAAATCTTAATCGACCACCGGCGGACAAAAGTTATGCTTGCCCTGAATGTGGCAAAATATGTAGGTCACAGCTGGGGATGCGTTGTCACGGGAAATACTGCATTCCTCATTAATCTTCAGACTCGAAGACAAGCCTTATTGTAATATGCAAGTTGAAAATTAAAACCATTAGAGTCAGGAGATCAAACGTAAAAGTCGCAATTACTTTGAACACGTAGAAGACAGAGAGAGAGTGAACACAATAGCCTTTAAGTGTAGAGACAGACAGAAATGACAGACAGACTGATTGACAGATACAAGAACTATCATCTAAGATTTATGTCAATATTAGATGCTGTTTTTTTTTTGTTTTTTTTCTGTGTTAGCGACGTGGTCATTAATTTCTTCTGGCTCGCTGTTCTCCAATTAAATCATTTTTCACAGGCATTCCCTTCGTATCAAATGATAATTAGAGCACGAGAGCGGTGAGAGACAGAGAGAGAGAGAGAGAGAGAGACAGAGAGAGAGAGAGAGACAGAGAGAGAAATCGTTCTTTTCATTTCCCCTGTAAGAAAAAAAAATCCGTTATTGGTTTTGTTCAGTCTGCCTGTTTGTAACTCTGTCACGTTTAAATCTCAAAAACAAAGAGCCTTGTCCACAGTTTGACGATGACAAGGTTAAACTTGCCAACATAGAATTGCTCGATTATCCGAAATTGTTTTGGCGAAACATGTCCTGGGAAACTTCGACATTACAACAAATTTTATATCTATGATAAACAACCACTATATCATTAAATGGAGATTGAGTGGAACATTATATAGGTCCTCTAGAGTATTAATGTTTTGTCTTGTATAATAAATAAATAGTAAGACAAATTTCCTTATAAAGATTATTATTATTATGATTATTATGATTACGCCTCTAAAAACGTACAAATTTATGTTATAAAACTGTCAGTCAGGTCAGGAGGAATTCACTCTCGGAGATCATGTTGGTTGTTTTGTCTTCTGTCTTAAATAAAGCAAATGCAATCAATCTTTAAACGTCATTTAAAACAACTTTTTTTTTTATTCTTTAGCTTGTAGCTATTAATCAAATAGATGTTAACTATAAAAAAAAACATAAATAAAATGTTTAAAGAAGTCCTTTCAGCACACTTCAGTTTATTAAAGCGAAGTAGTTAGTCAACATATTTGACACGTAATTTCTTCCACTTCTAATTCTCAGATAAACTTAAGACACAGCACAATGTCGATGACAACACATGAATAGATACAATGAAAAGTGTACCAATACATTGATCAACTTGTCGTAAGTAATAAAAGTTGTTTTATATAGAAACTGCATTAAGATGATTAAGCTAACGGGAGATAAGCCTTCCAATAATGACAGCTATGGAAGCGATTGAACGGTGGTCTCCCCCCAAAGCGCGAAAGGTACTCCAGTGAACATACAGAGGAGCAGACGCGTAAAAGTCGCAAGACCAGGAGAGTAGCTTACGCCATTGTGTGCAGTGTACAGTTATGATTGACTTAAAATAATTGATGTCATTTCACTCACTGTGAGCGACATTAAAAAAAAAAGATTTTTTTATATGTAAAACTTGTGTTATAAAAACTAAGTATCAATGCTTTTTTTAAAAACAAGATTTATTGGGCAGATCGTATTGGCCTTCAACACTAGAGCACATTTAAAACAAAAGAGTGAAAAGCAATGTGTGATTATAAATGAACAGCACGGGGCCGTCCACTAGACAAGGAGGAAGGAAGGTGATACATCAAGAGAGAGAAAGAGAGCGAGAGAGAGAAAGAGAGCGAGGAGAGAAACAGAGAGAGAGATAGAAAGAGAGTGAGAGAGAAACAGAAAGTAAGAAAAAGACAGAAAAAGTGAGAGAGAGAGAGAGAGATAAAGAAAGAGTGCAAGAGAAATAGCGAGAGAGAGAGAGAACGAAAGATAGAAAAAAAAGAGCGTGCGAAAGAGAGAGAGAGAGCTAGAGAACGAGAGAGAGAGAGAGAAGCAAGTGGCAATTACATAATTACTTGTATTGTGAAATATCCGCACATTAGTATTTAGTAATATTTATAAATAGTAATATGTTTTGATCTATTTAATCATAATTTCTAAACACTTGATCGGTAACGCTTGCTAATATCACACTGACATCTTTTAGTGCCTTCCAGTGGTCAATGCGAGACCAACAACTTACCATTTGTTCTTCTTCTTCGTCATTCTACCCCAGAATTTCTCTCCACTCTCTAGCCAACTAACTCTTTCTTCGCGTCTGCTATCTCAAACACTCTGGATCGATTCTACCCACCTTGCCTCTCACGTGGACCAGATTTTTCTCGTTTGACTGGGTAAATTTTTTTCCCAAACAAGATAGGGTTTGGCCGCGCGGCAAAAGCGTCTGAGATTGAGAAAGTGCCACAAGCGCAGACTGGCAGGTAGCAAAAAAAAAAAGAGGAGCTCACTCGACGGCCAGTCTCTTCAGGTAGACAACTCGAAACATTTGCCAGATTGATCTTTAATTTGTATTTCTTTTTAATTCCACATTTCTGTATGGATTGATTTCAACTGTATTTTGTTTCTTCTTAATGTTGGCAGTAGGATCAATACATTTAAATGCCAAGATAATATTCACATCGACAGGTAAAAAAAAAAAGCGTATATGTACGTGTAAATAATTAATTGTTCTCTAGATTATATCTACATCAACTGATTCACTCTGTAATAAATTCTGTGGCGCTTATTTCTAGTTGATATTTTGATGATTTAGATTTGAACATAACCAGTGGCATAGCTAGAATGAGGGGAGGGGGGAGAATTTAGAAATCCCCCTGGGGCCCTTTTGAGTAGGGCCCTTAAATGGGTGTTCAAAATATTTTGTACATTAATATTAAAAATTATGCAAAATGCAGGGGCCCCCCAGAGGTCAAGCCCCCCGGCCCCAAAATGATGGCTGATTCCTAGCTACGCCACTGGACATAACCATACACCGTGTAACAAATCAGAACTGGTAATTTTTTGTTTCTTTTGAAATCCTGGTGGTGGTAAAATTGAGGCCTAATCTAGTTCTAGATCTAGAGCCCAAGGAAGAGAGATGAAAGAAGAGTACTTAAGTAAGAAAAAGAGTGTTTAAAGATTTCCTTGATAGGCCCTACGTCCGTGGACTCGTACGTTTGTGAGAACATAAATTACATGCTTGCTTCCCTTCTAGTGCGGTGTTGATGCGCTATAGTCTCGGGTTCAATACCTTATAGTCGAGACCTGTCTTTCCTGCAACGCTTGTATCAACTCTGTCTGGTAAAAATGTTGAGCATGTTAATCTCATCCACTTGCAATTCTCGGACGAAGTTACAACATGGCACAATTATTCATTGTTTATAACAAAACAAGGAATCAATCTAGAAATCAACCAATTAATCTGTGGTAATTAATTACTTTAGTTTAATATTGATTAAGGGAAATAACTCTTACAGCATTGAGAAGTATGGCTGTAATTGTGGCGTTTTCCCCCTTAAATAAGCTTCGTTTTTTTAAAGTAATTTTTTTTTTAAATTGCTTGTTTCATGGTTCTTTTATAAAAATAAAAAGATTAAATATGTGTATTGCTGTCACTTTTTTTTAAAATTTGATATTCTTTTTCAAAGTACCCTTTTCATGCCTTCTGATGTATAGAGCGGATGATATAAAGGTCATCTGTTAGCTTAAAATTAAACACTTCCCACATATTGTGTTCATGATCGGTCGTTGCTTTGTAGCTCCAGACTTCTAGTACAATTAAGCCAATCTAATCCTATTATATTTTTTTTATAATAAAATTTAAATAGCTAATTCACCTCAAAAACATGTTTTTACTCTCTCAAATGTCTGTGTAGTCTGCCGTCCATAGCATCAAATATGACAGAGCCTGTTATCATCATTCTCCAAGACCAACAATTAATGCTCCCTTTCTTCATTATAACCTTGGTAACACACACACACACACTCCATAACATATAGAATGCTCAGTGCGCTGTGGTTGACTTTCTTTTTTGAACATGCAAGGGGAGGGGGGGTATCTGGGAGAAGGTTTCCGTGTTGCCTTTAGCAAACTCAACTCAGCTCGAGTCGGGATTCGAACTCGGGCCTCCTCGATAGGGAGACAAGTGGTTTTCGCCACTCTACCGCACATCCTACGTGTAAAAATTCAAGTGAAACAAACATGTCAAGAAATTTTAATTAAAAATGCTTTCTTTTAAAGACTTTTATAGTAAGCAGAAGTATGTTATTTACTGTAGAGTACAGCGACCTTTCAAGAGAGTAAATGAATTCTTATCTTATAAATTACAGACGTTCCTCCAAACTTAGGTCCTACGCATATTGTTAATTGAGTCGTGCATGTTAATTAGAGACTTTAAGTCTGCTAAATCATCGGTTTCCCTGGCTGATTCAGAATCATATAACGATTCCTAAATTTAGGGCGTAGACTGTAACAGAAAACTAAGTACTAACAAGAAAAACATTAAAAAATACTTTTAAAAAACAAAATTTGTATTAAGTGTAATTGTATCAATTAGTTTGGATCAGTCATGTAATTAAATTTATAATAGATCTAGACTTAGAATAATAAATCTGGTCGATTATAAATATTTTTACCAATTATTTTTGTGTAGCGCGATTTCACGCTATTAGCTTTCTCAATGTGCTATAGTTCTATCACCAGTTTGTAAAGGTGGGGGTGAAGAAGAGGTATCATTGTGAATGTTACAGTGATCGCCTTTTTAATGCATAAAAAAAATTGTTCACTCAGGGCTCAAGCCTCCTCAGGAGGACTTATTTAACTTACACCACCACACCTGTCAAGTACGATTTCTTTCCCTTCTTCGATACCAAACAAAATAGTTAATTACCAATAGTTAATTAACTAATTAGTTATTTAGATTTGGCCATATGGTATGGGAGAAATAACGTGTACACACTTTTTACCAGACAGAGTGAGTTAATATAAGCTTTGTAAAAAATTATGGTGGGTTCTCACAAACATACGATGGGGAAAAATTACCGTGGTCATTAATGGTGTCAACACGATACCATAGTATAACTTGACTTAGAAGTTGGTGATCTTGACTTGGTAAACACTCGGTACACAGAACACGGTCAGGTCAAGCCTATCAAAACAAAAGAAGACGACACAGCCACCCTATAACTCATATCTTCTAGACATCTCCCCTTCCATACCCATGGGGAACGATCCAGGGCAGGGAAACACGGACTTGTCTGGCAGACCTGTGACATTCCGGTGGCCATTAGCGGGATTGATGTCAGTGTGTGCGTGAGTGTGCGCTACGGAGGGAGAGGGGGTGAGTGGGTGTAATGTCACTTTGGTGGCACTGCAATAACAACACTGTGACATGACAATGGGTGGCCTTGGCAGTGGAGGGAACATGATGGTGTAGAGAAAATATAACAATGATGTGACCTAATTGTTTGTGTGACGGTAAGAAGAAGCTTTAGAATGTCTTTAATTAGTGTCTGTATGCAATCATTTCTCGAAAACACTAAATTTGTAGTGTGCCTGTCATTTCATTGGTTTTGCTCTTAAATGGCCCTAAGTTGATTGGATACACAATATTTTTAAATACATAAGTAGTTGTTTGTTTTTTTTACAAAGCTTATATCAAACTCACTTTGTCTGTCTGTCTGGTAAAAATATTGTACACATAAATTTTGCAAAATTATTTCTTTTACCTGACAACACAAGAATCAATAAAAACAAAATTAACCAGTTTGGTAATTATTTATTTTGTTTGGTATCTTGAACAAGAGAAAGAAATAGCTCTTGACAGATGTGGTGGAATAAGCTGAATTATTCCCCTTGAGCCCTAAGTGAACATTTTTTTCTCATGTAAATATTCAACAAGATACCCTTCTTCCCTTCCCCTTTCCCAACTGGTCCAGACAAGTGATAGAATCATAACGCATGGAGAAAGCTAAAAGCTAAACAAAAACAATTTAGTAAAATATTTCAGATCTCGCAGATTTATTATATGTAGGTCACATCGTCATAGACTATATCACTGATCCAAACTAATTGATACAATTACGTTTAAGTAAAGCTTTGTTTTTTAAAAGAGTATTTTCATATGTTTTTATTGTTTTAAATTTTTAAAATTGGTTTCTACTTTTAATCACGGAGAACGGGAGACAACTCCGTGAACATAACAGCGTACCACTTCTTGGCTTTCATTCTTTTGCTCCTCTCCGAGCTAGGTCCATACCTTCTCTTCAAACTCTATAATCTCCAAGGCAGGGGTTCTCAACCTGTGGGTTGCGACCCCTTTGGGGGTCGATTGACGATTTGCCAGGGGTCGCCTAAGACCATCGAAAATATGGATTGTTATTGTCTACTCTTTTATTGCTGTGTGTAAGGAGGGGGGGGGGGTGGGTCGCGGCAAAGTGAGGAATTGTAAAAAGGGGTCGCCGAGCTTAAAAGTTGAGAACCGCTGCTCTAAGGAGTCATAAAAGATGCTGTCAATGAATGTTTGACCTGTTTCCGATGTTCCTTCAGAGTTGAAGATAGTTTACTTCCTAGTCCAAACCTCCCGCAGGACGACGGGGGGATGGGAGCGGGCAGGGTTTGAACCCTGAACCATCGATAAATTCAAACGACAGTCCAGTGCGCAAACCGCACGACCAGGCAGCCATCACCATGGCACACGTGTAGGCTAATTGAAAAGATGCAGTGACAAAATGCGTCACACAGGAAATTTCAATCCAAAATGCGTCACGCAGGAAGGTCATGGACGAAATGTGTCACACAGGAAGTTCATAAACGTGTGCATTTAAACAGCTTAAATATGCGTTCGATTCTACTGTTGTATGTTTTTCTGTATTAAAATTGGTATTTGAATTCTTGTTTTCATGTTATTATCGCTGACACTGTTATTTCCAGACGATAAATCAGCTGTATTTCACATTTTGTTGTGTTGGATTAGCTGTGTCGTACTATGGAATGTTCCGAGACTGAAATGTATTCGATTTTCTAATGCAGATCTAAACAGCAGGGTATATTTATATCTAATGTATTTTTCTGTTGTTTGTTTTCTTCGTTTGATTATAGCTAATGAAGGCCTAGTGGCCCAAACTTTCTTTATTTAAACAGCTTTTATGTAGCGCAACTTTAATGCTAGTGGGGAGAGGGGGTTTCTGAGAAGGTTTCTCCGTGCTGCCTTTGGGCGCCCGGCAAACATAACTCTTCTAGAACCGGGTTTCGAACTTGAGCCCCTTTAATAGGTAGCCAATTATAAGCCATACGACTTAAGCCTCTCGGCCACACATCCCACTTTAGTAGGGTTTCCTATATTTATTCATCCATCTATCCCAGTAGCGCTACAACCCTGCACATCCCTCCATACAGAAATGTACTGAGCCTATATTTAAATCTATTGTACTTTTCTTAACAACTTGACTTGTTTAGAGTGACAAGTGACAAAAGGGCCTACACACTTTTGTCATGATTTTCTTTTGATGGTATACACTTGAAGAATACAAAGGGACTAAACTAGTTTATCCGATGTATTTCTGTATCAAAGGATGGTGTCTTGTTTGTGCGAACTGTATTATGGGAAGTGTTTCATGCTATTAAAACTCATTTTAAAACTTCGCCTCAAATCATACAAATCGTATTGTTACGTTCTTCTCTATCAGGCCTTCTGCAAACACTGCTAAACACAACAGCACATCTAACACAAGAACTTGACAACAATAAACAAGGTGGCGGTTTATTTACAATTACATGAAAAGCCAATACAACACAATTGGCCACATCAAATTCGAAAGCTTTCTTGTACAATAGAACTGCCTACTAAACACTACAAGTCTTTCTGTCTACTTCTAGACTCGTACAGCTACAATTTTAAGGACTCACTTTGTAGCACACTGTCCTTACTGCTTGCTGTCCTGGACTCTACTGTCTATTGTTACACACTGTCGCTAGTCCGTGAAGGCTCTCGATCACATGACCACAACTTGGGTCATATTTGCGTGAACTAGCAGTAATGTCCCTTGTTCAACAGCCCTTGACCTGTGTAATTGGTCTGAATCATGTGTGTCAGTAGGCCGCACACACATTAACCCTTTCAGTCCGCCACTAGGGTTATAACAGTATTTTTCAATAATAATTTTCTTAAATCTTATATGTTTGACACATTTATTTTAACTCTTTCTGTATCACAACATTTGAAATAAGTATACACATTTGGACCGTATTACCCAGCATGTTATATTTGTAGTTACAATATTGCCATATGAAATCAATAAATAGTAGCTCTATAAATCTCCCCTGATTCGTTCTGATACAGCGATAGGATCGACCAATGACCTATGACCTCGTCATAGCTCATGTCTTTTGTTTGCCTTCGACAGAAGATAGACTTAATGGCAATACAATAGCCCAATAAACAAATCTGACATTAGGAAGGTAAGCAAAGACTCAAGACATCGACAGAATGTAGATTGTATAATTGTTCCGATAACTTATCAGTTCATTGAAGTCTTGTTTTTTTATTTTCCTCGGAGGAAGTGCGCGGGTTAAATAAAAAGAAGAAATGACGTAGATTGAATGTACCTCTTCCTCAATGATGTCCAAATTACGGCCTGCGGGCCATATCGGACCCGTAATGCGGTGCTATTTTTCCCCTCGAAACGCCTTTCCGTAATGAAGACACTGACGCTCGGTTCCACAGGAGTTGAAGTTTCGATGTTAGGAACTTTGTCCCCAGACTGACAATGGTTTGTTACCACTGTTCTACTTAATGAATAGTCGTAAGTTGATGTACGCAGAGGCGTAACTCACAATTCCGCTAAGAGAATGAGTAGGGGCGTCAGTATATTCGAAACTAGTTTTTCTATTTAACAAGCCCGTATTACAATCTCATTGATCTATTCAAATTTGAAATTTGTCAATTAGAAATATTTTTTGTTTGTTTGTTTTTTTTTGTTTACGATATATGCATTGAAAGAGGCGGGTGGGTTAAACAGTCAATGGCTCCGCAGACCCCTAGTCCTGGTCATAAGCAAATATGGATTATTTCCATTTTAAATACGTTATTTTTTGCTTAAGTTTAAAATTGTGACGATCTTTATGTTTATACCTTAATTTTTTTCATTACATTCATGCATATGTAATGGCTGAATTGCTTTCAATTGAAGATGGAAAACAGATTGTATTTCTACAATATAATTTTTTTTATCAATATTTCTACTTTTTAAAACCACGCCCACGCGCGCGCACACGCACACACACATATTTAAAGGCGGTTGGTCATTGTGCTGGCTACATGAAACCCTCGTTAAACGTGGGGCACAGAAATAGATTACCTTTATATCATCTGCCTCATAGATCGCAATGTCTGAGAGGGTAACTTATGTATATATATATATATAGGTGTGTGTGTGTGTGTGTACTCTTTCCCTTTCTTTCTCTCTCTATTATATATCTATCTATATATATATATATATATATATATATATATAAGGAGAAAGAAAGGGAGAGAGTGGTAGAGAGTAAGAGGGTGAGATAGTGTGTGTGTGTAAGAGATATGAAAGATTACTTAGAGACAACTTAACTGACGTCAGAAAGGACAGCTACGTGTTCACGGGGAGTCACGGCGACTTTTACTACATTTTCGCTTATTCTAAAAATGTGTTTGTTTAATCAGACCTAGACGTCACTAATGTGTCGCGCGTTCTGATTCCGCTGCGCACTCATGCGTACCGGTCTAAAAAGGCGTCTACCAACCTTAACAATTGAAGAATCCATATGCGGCAGCGGTCCACAAACTATTTCTTTCCGTCGCATATATTGGATGGTCGAGTGTAATGTGCTTCACACTATCGAGTCTGTCTGCTGTCATCCTTAAAGGGAGTCTATTCTTGGACGGTAAGCAAGAAGTATAGTATTCTTAGCGTGTTGGACCAAGGCCATTGGTTATAGAAGTTGCCACGTCGTACAAGTGACGTACAGACCTGTGAAGTGGCGAGGAGCTATAGATCTAAACTGCCCACAAGTTGTGACGTTGCAGGTCAGTGTAGAGGCCTTCTGTAACGATAGGTTGGACCTACGGATTCCGGAGCATACGAATGAGTCGTCATTTTTTAGCCAGCTTATATCAACTCGGTCTTCGTCTGTCTGGGTGGAATCTTGTACACGGTATTTCTCCCACTCTCGATTCTAAGATCAACTTGAAAACTGATTGAATATTTATGGCAGTGATTTTGCGACAATTATTCAGTGTCGATGACAACGCATAAAAAAAGAACGATTAATTAATAAATTTTGTTTCTGTAGACAGTGCCAGCCTTGGGTAATTGCAGATTTATGGGCAGTCGCGAAGCCTGGGCATTAGCTGTGGTAGGAACGATGCCGCTCACACATCAGCTCCCCCCTCTCCACGCAGCTGATGTATCCAGAGGAGCGGCTGTGCCGATACAGTTTGGGGTCAACGGCGTCGCAGGTTCTGCCTGAGTGCAGCACTGGGTGCTGCAAAATGCCTTAGGGTCGCCAGCTCCTGATTTTTCCTCAGGGTTGACTCCCGAAGCCTTTTCCCATGATTGGGTATAGCTGCAAGGCAACAGAGGTTTGAATTCAGAGTTTTCCTTCTCCTAGGTGGGTAGCCAGCCATGGCTAACGAGCCCCTCCTGCCCGAAGCTTAATGGTTAAGGCGCCAGTTACTCGCCTTTGCCCCTTCTCCTGTTAGTGAGAATAGTTCCACCGGACTCAATATCTGAGCCACACGTGAAGGCCAGGAGTTGGACTGGTTGTCAGAGGCTATTCGAGACGCTTGCCATTTGGAAGCATTTTATAGGTAGTGGAGTGCTTACATCCATTACCACTTCCGGCAATGACAACCTTGCGGAAATAATTGCTGATACACAATAAAATAAAAACATTGCTGTTTCTATATCTAAATAAACAAATAAGTTTAATTCATAAAGCACATATTTCGTAGTGTTCTGTAAGCTTGTTAAACATATTCAGATGTCAAAAAACGATTTTCAGCTAAATCCATGAACGATTCATGATCATCAGACTAGACTGTCACTAGTCACAAGGTTTCGACATTTCACCAAATGACACAAACAAAGGTCTTCTAACATATGTAGTCTAACCAACATTTGTAAAATGACCTTCAATCGTAGAAGAGATTATCAGAGCTAGGCTAGTAGACAAAGAGCCGCAGAATTCTGCTATGGTTGAGATTTGATCCATGTTTCTCAATTTTTTTCCCCCCAAAAAATATTTTTTGAGCCCTGTGCGAGTTTCCCCCCCCCCCCCAAATCGGAGGCCCTAGGCCTTTTTATCCAGTTTGATTCCGATGATACCCCTAAGGAATAAATGACTATTACTATGGTATGTCCCACATTAGCTTGAACACGGGAGTCTTTTGATATACTCTTGTTTTGTTTGACATGTTCAGGGTGTTCCTTCAGACTTGAAGATTATTAAATCCTATCCCAAACCTCCACAGGACTATGAGGTTCGAGCCTGGAACCGTCAAGACGACAGTCTAGAAGGCCTACCACTCGACCAAGCACCCATCCTTATTAAAGAAGAAATTGCCTTCTTAATTATTCTTTACAGCAACTACTAGTGACCGGGGTTGTATCCCCTTAACTTTTAAACCCAGCTAGAAATAGTCTCAAGGCAAAGCCAGCCGAGTGTTTAGCTTCAAGGCAAAACATGTCATTGTTTCTCTTCATATAAAAAAGGCGCAGAGTTTGGAAGAATCAAAAAAAAAATTTGCGAAAGTAAAATGAGTTTCTGCACTACAGAGTTTAGCAAAGCTTTGCGAAAGAGGTAGGTCACCTTAACACTTGCGCACAGACGAGGTCCAGTAGTCTCACTTATATAGCAAAAGTACATTTGTATTGAGTTCAATGAAGTGAGATCCTACCAGTTAAGTTTGCTGTAGTTTGAATGGCCTGACTTCACTACAGTCTGCTTTTACACTATATTTGTACACTATGTTTGTGTTTGGCCGTGATTAGTACTTCAGAGGCGGCGTTAGCGTTGTGTGGGGGGTCCTCTGCGAGTGCCACATTAGGGGCTACGAATATTTCGTACGATGGGTCGTCGATGAAAAAAGATTGTCTTTATCGCGGGGGCTCCCCTCCCCTCTAAAGTGCGGGGGGGGGGGGTAGGGCGGTTTGCTTCACTCGCCTCCCCCTAAGGGCCGCCTCTGCAGAGAATATTGAAACCATATTTAGGGCCCATTCATATGACTAGATGTAGGCTACAAACAAAGTACTTAACAAAGGAGGCGGTGGGAAAGGAAGTAAAGTAGAGTTCCCCTTTCAGACCTTGCGATCTATAGGGCAGATGATGTTAAGGTCATCTGTTTCTTTGGCCAACGGTTAACGGGCAGGGTGTCATGTGGCCAACACAACGACCAACCGCCTTTACTTTCCCCAACTAAAGTCAGGTACCCATTAGAGTTAGGTGGACTCAGGGGCGCCCTAAAAATCCCGAAATTCAAAATCTTCACCGGGATTCGAACCCAGGACCTCAGGTTCGGAAGCCAAGCGCTTAACCACTTCACCACCGCGCCCCACAGTGGGAACGGAAAGATTTTAAAAAATCAGATGTGGAGAACTGGGGAGGTCGCTGCAGCTTAAAACTTAATATGCGTTTAGTTATAGTTTAGTAATAGTTTTAATACAGGCCAGCATTAGACCTGACACTAGGAAACATTCATATTACACTGGGCAACATTAACCTAAATACAGATCGACCCTAGTCTTGACATTGGTCTATATAAACTTTAATACAGGCCAGCATTAGACCTGACACTAGGAAACATTAATATTACACTGGCCAACAAATCCTAACAAAGGCCAACATAAATGCTGACGGTGGCCAATTTAAAACTTGACAATGGCCATCAAAAACCCTGACAATCACCCTAACAATGGCCAATATAAACACCGATAATGGCCAATGTAAACTCAGACATATACCTTTTCATGAAATAAAATCTTTAGGTAATCTTACATTCCGATCTAAGTTACTAAAAAAAAAAAAAGAAAGAAACTGAAAAACAAAGGTTATGTTTGTTGTGGGTGCTAAAAATAGAACTTCAAGAAAAAAAGACCTCTTTAAAAACAACAATAACAGGGTAGGTAATTACAAAAGTATTCTTGGTAATAAAAAGGTAGATAACTCATTTTTTCAAAACGATGTCTCCCTTTTACCCGCCTAGCCACAATGTTGCAGACGTCAATGGTATAGTCACATGAAGAAGCGATTCGTTCCACAGTACAAAAACGGACTACGCTTGGCCAATAACACGAATGTCACTTTACAACAGGGCAAAAACAACAAGACCAGAGACATTTTCTTTTGAGGTGACTGTCGTGCTCCCGATGCGTTAGGGATGCTGAAATACTAGGAGACATCTGCGTTCATAACAGCATAAGTGGCGTAGCTAAGATGGAGGATGGGGGGGGGGGGAATTTGAAAATCCCCTCGGGCTCCTTCTTGAGAGAAGCCCCTAAATGAGTGCTCTAAATTTTTTTTTATCATGTCATGATGTCGAATGTCAAAATGCAGGGGCCCCTAAAGAGGTCTGTTTCCTTCATAGATCACAATCGATAGCAAGAATTACCCAATTGTTAAATCTATCTTCGTGAATTGTTTATCTCAAAGTAATTCTTGATTAGTTTGAGGCGTGAAAAACTTCTTTCATCAGATGCCACAGTTTTTTAAATCGTGCGTATGATTAGCGTTTTTCATATTGAATGACACCCCAAAATGACGATTCTGTCTATATTTCAGGACATTTTAATATTAATAATTTCAGGAGATTTCCAGGACTTTTTCGTATATTTTGCAATTTCAGGAGATTTCCATAGCTCTTGGAAAATCTTGAGGCCGCGGGAATACAAATTATAATGGTTTACTTTAATAATTTATACCTAAACTATGTGCGTGGCCCACTGCGGTCGCATAGGCTGCAGTGGCTTAAGGCCGGCCTTGGAGGAAAGTAGCTGGCAGCAGAAGGTATCTGAAAAAGACAGTTGAGGAGCTCTCACGAAGGCCGGGGGAGACCAATATGATGTCCAAGGAAAACTCTTGCTAAAGACAGGCGCAGAAGACGAAAACTTAAATAGACCCCCCGACGGACGACTTTGTCTGCTCTAGAAGTGACAAAATATGTAGGTCGAAACTGGGTTTGCGTAATCATATGAAATACTGCACTCATTCTTAATCTTCTTAATAGAAAACATTGTATGATTTTAAGTTGCATTCATTTCTTTCTTGCGAGCGTGGTGCCTAATTGGTAAGGGCTTGGTTTTTTAACCGAGAGTTCCCGGGTTCAAATCTCTGAAAACTGGATTTTGAATCTCGAAACTTTTAGGACGCTCCTGAGTCTAACTCTAATGGGTACCTGACATCAACTGGATAAAGTAATGGCAGTAGGTCGTTGTGCTGGCCACCCTCGTTAACCGTCTTCCATAGATCTGCCCTAAAGATCGCAAGGTTTGAAAGGGGTACTATTCATTTCTACTTTTATGAAGTCAGCATACAAATAGTTTCGGCCATAGAAACAAATGATCGCCTGCCCTATAGATCGCAAGGTACTTTTATGATTTCAGCATAGAAATATTTTCTGATTCCCTCTCCTTGTACAGACGTGTTCATATTTTTTCCGAATCATCTCCCTTTGTAAACGTCCTCTTATCGACAACTTGGTTTTGCAAATTTAAATAATAAATAGCAATTATATGACACAATTAACTGATGATGGCACCTCTTCAAAGCCTAGTTTTAATTAAATTTGATGTTTGGAATATAAATATTTTTAACAATGTTAGTTTCTAATTGTTTCTGATGTTAAATACTAGGCTAATTGTGGTTGATTTTATCTGATTGTTTCAATATGACAGTACTCACATGTGGTCCACATATGTCCACTTAAATGTGACTCCACTAACCCATTCACCCTATCCCCTCTCCGATGGATCGATGATCCCCAAAACTTGGGTTGTGTCTGGTGTTCACTAATAGGGATCCATAACGACTATATGGCGTCATAAAATCAAGCAGACGACGGAATTGACATTTAACACGGTCTCATTACAACGGACTCAAGCTTAATTCAAAATAGAAAAGAAAAACCACAAGCCACAAAACAAAAATATCAACCTCAAACTAAACGAAAGACTAAACCTTTTTCCGTTGTTCAAGATTATTAAGGTCTGATATCTCTTACAGTGAAAGGTAAATTGATATATTATATCCTCCCTACTCCCTGCTCGTAATTATCTGGTCCAGTCTGTGGGAGAATTTGTTAATTACATTTTAAGGCTTAGCTCGCTTGACGTCAACTTTCTCTCGGCACGAAGGACATCACGTGACGGAAGTACGGCAGAGGTGCACTTGTGCACACAGATACGACCGGTTCTCTGAGCATGGTCTGGTGTTTGAGAGGAAGGGGTGGGCAATGGTGAAGGCCGACAGTGCCGCGCTCCCCCCCTACCAAACTGACAGGTGAGGTACCGGGTGTGTTGCGAGATGAAGAAATTATACTCTCGAGTCAAAGAGGGGCAGCCAGGTACACGATTTGGCGCATGTTTTATCAACCTGGTCTCAAATATCTTTGCACAATGGCATGTTTGTTTTGTAGAAGGAATGGAAATAAGGTACTCCAACAACAGGAACGGGGGCGTAACGGGGAGAGGACAACAGGAAGTGGTCGTAGAGGTGGGGGGTTGTTACTTTTGCTTTCTTCGAAAAGATTTGTTGTTGGGAGGGGAATAGTATTTCACTGACAAAACAAAGCAAAACAAAATTACTTCTCGACCATCTTGTTTATGGCCCAGAATAAAAATATGTACGCTATGCATGTAATTGTGTTTATATTTTATCTATGTTTTTTTGTAGGCATTATTTTTAAAAAGCGTACATCAACTCACCCATCTGTCTGTATGTGCGTCTGTCTGTCTGTGTGTATGTGCGTCTGTCTGTCTGTGTGTCTGTCTGTATGTCTGTCTGTGTGTCTGTCTGTGTGTCTGTCTGTGTGTCTGTCTGTATGTGTGTCTGTCTGTATGTGTGTCTGTCTGTATGTGTGTCTGTCTGTATGTGTGTCTGTCTGTATGGTCAAGATCTTTTACATGTTTTTTCTTCCACTTCCTGTTCCTGAATCACGTTCGAGCCTTTGCACTGTTATTCATTGTCCCCAACAAAACATGAATCATTTAAAAATTAACCAATTAATTGATAATTCGGATGCGCGGTGGCTGAGCGGTAAAGTGCTTGGCTTCTGTACCTGGGGTCCCGGGTTCGAATCCTGGTGAAGACTGGGATTTTTTATTTCGGGATCTTTGGGCGCCTCTGAGTCCACCCAGCTCTAATGGGTACCTGGCATTAGTTAGGGAAAGTAAAGGCGGTTGGTTGTTGTACTGGCTGGCCACATGACATCCTCGTTAACCGTAGGCCACAGAATAAGATGACCTTTACATCATCTGCCCTATAGACCACAAGGTCTAAAAGGGCAACTTTACTTTAATTGATAAATCAACGGTAATTAATTAATTTTTGTTTCCTCTATTGTATCTTACCTTTGTGTTTTTTAATTACTATTTAAAAGATTTGTTAAAAATATGAAATAAGAGTTATTTTTAATTTGTGATCGTGCAACTAGTGGAATGTAAGGCAGAGATTGATAATAGACAGAATTGTCACAGAATATACAAAAAGATTATTACATTAAACGGTAGTATTAAGATAAGGGAAACAACTTTCGAGTTTGCGAACAGCTAAGCGTTAAAAAAATACATTTCTCAAAATGTGATCCTCCGTTACAGATGTCCATTTATGTATACAATTGCTGCTCACAGTAAACAAAGCAATCTCGAAAGCTTGGAAGACACTAGATCTAGTGATTTAACCCAAGACTGTCCAGCTAATTAGCCGCGCTATGACGCTGGTCGTGACCAGGTTTTTAATTCCCTCTGGGTCAATACTTTCTCTATTCTCTTCTTAGACTCTGAACCAGTGTTTCCCAAACTGTGTTCCGCGGAACCCTAGAGTTTCGCGAGGCCTGAACTGAACGATAATGTAAACATTCACAACGTCGTGATTGACGAACTAGAGTAGGCCTCCACGTGAATAAATATCTCTAAAACATAAGCAAAATGTTCCCTAAACAATCAGAATGTGCGAAGTGTCCCATAAAGGAAAAAATTTGGGAACCACCGCTTTAAACTATAATACAAAACTGTAAATGGGCGGCTCGGATTGACTGCTTGATTCAAACCAATAACATTCCATTAACTCTTTCGCTCCTAAATGACGATACCAACGTTGATTTCACCTGAATGTGGTAAATAATTACGGAGAGGGGTTAAGGTTAAGGGGTGCCTCTTCTATGCTGCAAGAACAATATCACTAAAAGGAAGTTGATTATACCTTTAACTGACGTCTGCTTATAGTATTAGAAAGCAGGAATGCTGTCTGCCATTTATTTAGCCCTTTGCAGTGAATAGAGTTCTATCTTTATAGAAGGTCTCAACACTATCCTGCGACATCGCAACCTTTGTGCAATTTAGGCTCGTTGCTATGTCACAGGTCTGATGACACGACTTGTGACGTGGCAACAAGCTATAGGCCTAAACTGCACATAGGTTGTGACGTCGCATATCAGTGTTCAGGCCTTCTATAAAGAACGGTCTCGAGTAAATCCTCTTAAAATCAAAACGAGTTCGGTTCAACTTCAAGGGCTCGTTTAACTTGTTCCTTTATAAGAGACTCCTTTTTGTCACAACAGCCTCAGTATATAGACGATTTATATATTTATATATATTTAACTGATCCATAGTAAGTGATACAATTACACTTAATATAAGCTTGGTTTTTTTTGTTGTATTTTTTTTTGAGTATTTTTTCCTATATGTTTTCGTGTTTTTACTATTACGTTTATGTTATTTTTAACCTAGCTGAATCATTTGATGAGTGTGTTCAGTAGAGTGAGCCTCTCTCTCTCTCTCTCTCTCTCTCTCTCGCTCCCACACACACACATACACAGCCTGGAGTTAATGCCCCCCCCCCTTAAAGAGACAATCTTTTTGAAGTCGGGTAAAATCCTCCCTAAGACAGAGCCTCGACACCTTTAGCTAATGAGTTTATGTTCAAGTCGACATGATCAATACACCACTCGGGTCTGGCAATAGCATTTGGCTCAGACTAAAAGCTTGTTTGTCGTCTGGAGCAGGGGCGTAGTCAGGGTGCGTTTTTTTCGTGAGCGTCGTCGGTGTGAAGTCAAGATGTGCAACTAGTACATTATAAATATGAAGTGTTGAACTCGGAAGACATGCCTTGAAGTAGATTATACCAACTATTTCATCATTATTTTACAAAGCTTCTATCAACTCACTCTGTCTGTCTGCTGGTAAAAAGTTTGTACAGGTTAGTTTCTCCCACACTCAATATTGGATTAAGCCAAAATTTAGCACAATCATTTCTTTAACAAGGCAACACAACAATCAAAAAAATTAACCAATTAGTTAATTAACTATTGGTGATTAGTTCTTGTGTTTGGTATCTTGAACAAGGGAATGAAATCGTACTAGACAGATGTCGGGGTATAAGCTGAATTAGTCCCCTAGAGAAATCTTGAGTGAACATTTTTTTTTATGTATTAAAAAAGGATCATGTAAACATTCACCCTTCTTCCTTCTCCTTTCACAACTGGTCCAGACAGGGGATAGCGCATTTAGAATGCTAAATTGTATAGAAGATTTATATGTCTAGGTCAATATTATATATATATAATTACATGACTGATCCAAACTAACTGATACAATTATACTTAATATAAGCTTTTTTTTTTAAAGTATTTTTTTTTAATTGTTTTTCTGCTTTAATTTCTGATTTAGTCTTTAGCGAGCATTCGTTCTCGCCAAATAAATTCTCACACAATTGTATTGAATTAAGTTTCCCCTAAGTCATTGAAATAAAGAAATGTAACGGCTTGAGAACTATCATTCGTAATCACCTAAACTCTGTTCTATGAGATTAGCATGGGAAGAACGGAGCCCCAGAATGTGTTACCTCTTCTGATAACATGGGCGTTTTTGTATACTAGTGTCTATCAGCACGTACTTCTACTTCACTTATTGACATAAGACTACTCAAACGGATTAACATGAGATCAAATGTATGTATTCTATTGATCCGGCATGAGAGAAGTTTGGATAGACAATACCTCTGAACAGGCAGCTGAAAAGAGAAAGAAAAACAAATATTTAAGCCAAATAACTCCCTCATATCCTGTGATCTTGATCTATATGTTTAATCTGATTCTTTATGCAGCGTGTTTGACAAAACAACATAAGGGGAGACGAGACGACATGTGCGAGCATTCAATAACTTTCAACACGTATTGGGGATTTTCTTAATATATTTTGAAACACAGTTATCTCCCCTTTGTTTAGTATATTTTTTAAATATATTTTTATCATCCGATTTATATTATGGAAGCAATAAAATACAATAATAAAAAAAATACTTAAAAAAAAACAACAACACAAAGCTTATATAAGGGGAAGAACTCCACATAAAACTAAAATATCTTTCAAAATGTAGGATTTATTTCCCTTTATCAATATCATTCCACCATGACTTCCGAGCATGCTTTGTGAATAAGAAGCAGTTTTTTTTATACAAAGCTAATATTAACACACTCTGTCTGTCTGTCTGGTAAAACGTTAGTGCACGTTATTTCTCCGACACCCAATGTCGAATGAAGCTGAAATTTTACACAATTAATTCTTTTCCCTGACATCACAAGAATCAATTTAAAAAATAACCAATTAATTAATTGACTAGTCGTAATTAATAATTTTGTTTGGTATCTCGAACAAGAGAAAGAAATAGCATTTTACTGTGATGGTGGTATAAGCTGAATCAATCCCCTTTATAGGTCGCTGCTTTAAACAAACAATAGTTAGCTATACAATTGTTGTTTGACGCGTAGGACGTAATCATCTTCTTTTTTGAAGTAACGCCTGTATTATATAAGATAAGATACAATCTTCTATTTTCATACACACCTCACTAGCAGAGTGGTTAGAATGTAGGCTTGAGTCATGGGTTCAACTTGAGGTCGTTCGTTGTTGTTGTTTTTTTTGTTTTACACAAAATTCACCCAGATATCCCTTTCTTTCTCCCCCCTCCTTTTAACATTTTCCCAGCTGGTCCAGATAAAAGATAAGATGTTTTGAGAAAGCATGAAATAGCGCAAACAAAAACAATTGGTAAAAATATTTCTAATCTCACAGATTTATTGTTGCTGGTCAATTACAAATTTAATGACATGACTGATATGAATTCATACAACTAAACTTCATACAAGCTTTTTTTAAAAAAGTATTTTTTTTAATGTTTTTATTGTCTTAATTGTAAAATTAAATTGTATAGCGCATCTGGCACAACGGTTCCCGCGCTGTAGTTAGGTGTTCAGTAAAAAAAAAAAAAAAAATTGGATCGAGTCAGGATTCAAACTTGAGCCCCCTTGATAGGTACCAATCAGTCACACATAATCCTTTACCCATTATAAATGAAAACGTCAGAAATAAAGAGCGATGACGAAATATATATATATACAAATAGATGGATAGATAGATAGATAGGTAGATAGATAGACAGATAGATAGATAGATCAATAGATAGATAGATAGATAGATGGATAGATAGATAGATAGATAGACCTAGAAATTAGAGAGAAAGTGAAATAAACGAGAGAGAGAGTAGGAGAGAGCGATGGAGAGATGAAAGAAAGAGGGAGACAGAAAAACAGACTTTTATAGTGTCGGTTCCCCATTACACCAACCATCGCTAGAACTAGTTCATGACAAGCTTCAAGTTATACACATCTACTTCCCTAATCCTACATGCAAATGGTGCAGAAACTTAAAAGTACTACAGAGATTAGTATTAATCCTTCACTACGAACTAGCCTTCAGATTGGATTTTTTTTTTATAAGCCCTCTTCCCTTCCTCGGTATCGTAAACACAACCTGGGTGCTGGCGTGCACGTGGGGTGCTGTATGTCAACACTGGCCTGGGCGCACACCTGACAGGACGTCACTTGATGTCACACGAGCTAAAAAAAAAAACAAAAAAAAACTGGCGTGTCATATGTCAGTGCAGATATTCGATCTATTACCCTGGCAGTAAAATCACTCGATTGTTACAGTTCGTGTGTTTGTGTGTATCAATAAAAGCGATACTTGTAACACGTCTGGCACAATGGCTGTGTGCAATATATATATATATATATGTATATAGTTCTTTAATATAAATGTGCAGTATTAAGCTTCTATCATCATAGGATATAAATGAAACTTTTATCAAATGTGTTAAAGACTTATTGTATTGATTTCTACTCAAATGTGTTCGACTGTAAGTATTAAATTACAAAGCTTATATCAACTCACTCCGTCTGTCTGTCTGTCTGGTACATGTTATTTCTCCCACTTCACATTTTGGATCAAGTTGAAACTTATTCATTGTGCCTAACAAAATATAAACTTTAAAAAAATTAACAATTCATTAATTAATAAGTGGTTATTAATTAATTTTGTTGAATAAAAAAGGAAAATAAATCTTACATGATTGATATATACGGCTTTAAATGCGAAGTTCTTTCTCTTATATAATTAGTGTTTTTATTTTGAAGTATTAATTTTTATTCTACTTGTGTGTTATATTTAAGTTACCCGGTATACTTAAGTGCTCTGGTCTTCCCAGCTTCTAGGTCGAGTTGCAACGGAACTCAGCACTCACTTTTGAATGGGGATATATGCCTGTGTCCCTAAGATATCTAATTGGGATGGAGGGCGTTGGAGGGTGTTTTAATGACTTCAATTGCCCTTGTACACATTTAAAAACTTGCAACCATTGTTGATAGGAGAATTTATATCTATAGTTTGGGGAATCTTTTAGAACAACTTAGCAGTCAGTAGCTCAAGGAGTGATTCAATAGAATCAGTGTGATTAATTTATCATCTGGTAATTCTAGTTGATGGAAGGGGGTGTACCAGTCGTTGACTTATAGCACCAAACTGCTGGTAGACAACTAAACAGTTGTAGGCGTAATGTATCTTAACTTATAAAACTTCAAATAACTTGAATAACTTCCCTTTTGTAAACATAACTAAATAGAACATTATTTCTCAAATAGAAAAAAAAATCAAGTTGATAAAATGAAATAAATGTAGCAAACTTGAGTAATAATATCTAACTAATAATCTATCTTCAGTAACACAATCTTTCAGTCTCACAGCAATTCTTTCAGCAATCCATAGGTTTTGGCATTACGCAATCCACATTGTAGCATTCACTTCTCTCTTGGGGATTATTGCATCAAAAAGCTATGAGCTTAGCGAAAGGGCGTTTTGAGTTTAAACACCCTTTCACCATGGTTTGATGCTAAAAAAAATACCTCTTCAATTTAAAAAAAGCAAATTACACACTCAAAATTCTTTGAGCGTAGTCAAAAGGGGTTTTGAGTTTAAAGTTTGAATTTTAAGTTTGAATGTATTAGAACTTCAGGTATTCTATTTCATTTTGTCATCTAAGCTGACATACTTGTTTAATAATTAGTATTCGTTGGATACGTACACATGATACAGAACAACACGTTCTGTTTGCTGGAGTTCTGAAGGTAAACATCCATGGCTCAGATTTGTACAGAATATATTTTCTTTGTGAACTTAATGATCAATAGTGTGTATCTATTGAGGTGTACGGGCGTTTGATTTCTACAAAACAAATTACACAAAGCTTGAGTCTGCCAACTTTTCTCTTTCCTTGCGCATTCCAATCAAGTGTTTGCCTTGCAACATTGGTAGCTGGTTTTCGCAGCTCAACTTTCGTTTTGTGATGTCTTGGGCTATGGGATTTTGTCTAGTTCTCTCCCACAAATTGACAATAGTTATCTTTTCTGGCCACCTAATTCCTAATATCCGGCGTAGGCATCTGTTAACAAAGGTCTGGAGATTTTCCATATTTGTTTTAGTGACTCTCCATCTTCTGATAGAGAGCCTCTAAGTTTGACATGTTGCATTCACTCATTATAAGCATATCGATCATTTAATCGCTATCTAGCTCTTCAACCTACACTGAAATTATCATTATCGATCTGTTATTTGAATTCAATTTTAAACTGCATTTTCGATCATATGTTGTATTAAAGTTCTAACTCATTAAAAACGTATTCATCTCTTTCTATATTGGATTGTTCCGTTGTGAATTCAAAAAGTTTTATTTTCCTTGGTCCTTATTATGTTTTGTTTCGTTATGGTTTTAAAAAAAATGTTTAATATTTTTCATTTGCCTTTTTTTAAATTTGTAGTCTCCTTAGTTTCGAAAAACAACCTTTGAATGTTTGCCCTTAAAGTCTGTTGATTGAACAATGCATGTTTCTTAAAGTCTGTTGATTGAACAATGCATGTTTCTTAAAGTTTTGATGAATATTGCATGTTTCTTAAAGTCTGTTGATTGAACAATGCATGTCTCTTAAAGTCTGTTGATTAAACAATGCATGTCTCTTAAAGTCTGTTGATTGAACAATGCATGTTTCTTAAAGTCTGTTGATTAAACAATGCATGTCTCTTAAAGTCTGTTGATTGAACAATGCATGTTTCTTAAAGTCTGTTGATTGAGCAATGCATGTCTCTTAAAGTCTCTTGATTGCATGTTTCTTAAAGTCCCTAGATTGTGCAATGCATGTCTCTTAAAGTCCCTAGATTGAGCAATGCATGTTTCTTAAAGTCCCTAGATTGAATAATGCATGTCTCTTAAAGTCCCTAGATTGAGCAATGCATGTTTCTTAAAGTCCCTAGATTGAGCAATGCATGTCTCTTAAAGTCCCTAGATTGAGCAATGCATGTCTCTTAAAGTCCCTAGATTGAGCAATGCATGTCTCTTAAAGTCCCTTGATTGAGCAATGCATGTTTAGTGATTGCATCTTCAACACCAGCAAGGGACAGCTTCAACTACCTGGCCACTGCCATGTCCCTAAATCTCTGAAACGTTATTTGATAAAGCTCACAGAGGGGTTGGTGTAAAACAAAGGTCCCCCCCCCCCCATGACCAAATGTTGTGTTTACACTTCAAAGTTTTACAAATTTAGAGCCAAAATCAATTTGAACATGTTCAAAAATCCATGGCTTCGGAATGATTGTGTGAGCGAGCGGGGAGAGAGCGGGAGAAGAGACCGTGGGGGGAGGGGGGGTAGAGAGTGCCTCTTGAGAGATGTTAATCACGTTGACGCAAGCCGTTAAATCTTAGTCCATTTTAAAAAAATAGAATTAATTGAAAAGTTGTCTTCATACATTATATAAGATTATTTTACAAAGCAAAACTAAGAAATAATATTGAAAGAGATAAGAGAGGGAGATTGAAAGAGAGAGAAGGAGGAGAGAAAGAGAGATGAAAGAGAGAGATGGAGGAAAAGAGGAGAAAAAAGAAAATGAAAGAGCTGGAGAGAGAAAGATATGGAAGGGGGGGGGGGAAGAGAATGAGAAAAAGAGTTGGAAAGAGAGGGAGAGAGTGAAAGAGTATGGGAGAGATAGAGAGAGAGGGGGGAAGAAGAGAAAAAGAGAGAGAGAGAGAGAGAGAAGGAAGAGATTTGTAGACATATTTACCAATGACCACTCCCCCTTCACTTTCAGCGACCTCCTTTCCTTTGCCCCATAGGGTAACGCCGCTGTTCTAGTGCTATCCATCTGTTTGTACGTCTCTTTGTCAGTCACATTTCGATCTCACAAACTAGAAGCGCTAAAGACAATCTGGTTTCACCATCGCCTCCAGTGAACTGGAAAACCCAAGTCTCTGTTTTAAAAACTCCTTTAAAAAAAAACAACAACAGTTTTAAAACAAGTCAGGGTTTTGGAAAGAAAGGCAAAACTAAACGATGATATACAATGCCAGTTTCTACTTGTTATTTTTTTCTTTTTTTTTTTTAATTCCGACAGCCATCGACTTTTCGCCTCTCCTTAATTGAGTGCCTTAACAGTTGATAAGAGAGGCTCGACTGAGAAGGCGTGAGCTCCAAGCGTAGCCTAGATTTGTTGTTGATTTGTTCACTCCCCAAATTGATCAATAATGAATGAATTAATAGATTGACATTTTTCTTTTTCATTAAGATCTCTTAAAAAGTTGATTTTATTTTTAAATTAATCATCAATACTGCAGATTATTTTTTTTTATTGGATTAAATCATATATGATTAACAAATGACACGCGTATGACGTAATTATCTACCCTTTTGAAGTAGTGTCTGTAATTTATAAGATAATATTTATAAGAATTTGTTTAGAAGAGCTCGTAATGTTTGTTAAGGAAAGGGACTGCACTCTGTTTCGGTTGTCGAGCTAGGCAATGTCAGAATTCTTTCGTCACTCTGTCTCCCTCTATCTCTCTATGTCTTTCTCGCCTACTCTTCTTTCTCTCTCTCTCTCTCTCTCTAATTTGGAGCAAGGAGCGCGTGACGTGACGCCATCGTCCAAACAACAAAGTAAGGCATTCAACCGAGACATACATCTTTCATACATTTATTTTGATCCCTGTCCTAAAGGATAAGATTGAAAGCGAGAGTCTATATAAGACGTATTTTTCAGCTTTACATTCGCTACTCAGTTACCCTATCATATTGTTACGATCTTCTCTATCAGGCCTTCTGCAAACACTGCTAAACACAACACAGCGCATGTAAAACAAGAACTTGACAACAAGAACTTCAATAAACAGTGTGGCGGTTTTAATTACAATTACACCGACAGCCAATTCAACACAATTGGCAACACTAACTGCAAATGCTTTCTTGTACTTAACAGAACTGCCTAACTTAACATTACAGGTCTCTCTAGCTCGCACAGCTACATTCTTGAGACTCAAAGGTACCACACGGTCCTTACTGCTTTTGGTGTCCTGGACTCTATTGTCTTTTCTTACACATTGTCTCTCGACATTAAAGGCTCTCGGTCACATGACCACAACACAGTTCATACTTGCGTGTACAAGCAGTAATGTCCCTTGTTCAACAGCCCTTGACTTGTGTAATTGGCCTGAGTCGTGTGTATCAGTAGGCCGCACACACATTAAGCCTTTCAGTCCGCCACTGGAGTTACAACAATATTCTACCGAATATCAACCGAAAGTTGTTTTTTTCTATTTTTTTGTATGATTCCGAAATTTCAGTGAGCGACACATTCGCGAGCCAAAATCAAAAACTCTTTAAATGGATTGACGCGCTACAACATCTCATTACATCTCAATGTTCTATTTCATTCCTATTTTAATAGCGTTAGCTAAATAACACATTCCTCGTTCCATATCCTAGGACAAATTTGTACAAATGCTCCTTCTTCCCTAGTGCCATTAGAGCATAGAATGGGGTTGCATTAGCTAGCCAGGCAGGTAATCATCTTATTTTAAGTAACGTCTGTATTTTATAAGATTAGATAAAAGACATGACACACGTGGTTCCAGCGCAGCTCAAATGATCCGAAATCAAATAGATAAAAATTACGGGACGTGGGATCTGATTAAATCAATATATATCAATAAATCATTCCAATTTTGGTACTAACTTACTTAGACCCTCACGCGCCTTTCGGTGCACACGAAAGTGTTGCGCCAATTTTGCACCAGTATTCATAGTCAATACTTGAATCAGTAAAAAAAAAAACACAATCAGTGGAGATTAATTAAATTTGTTTTTATAGAGAAAAGGGGAACTTATTTCTGCAGAAGTTAATATTTGTGGCAGTGATATTGCTGTTCTTCCCTTGGATAAACTTTGCTGAGTTTTGCTTGTTTATCTATTCATCTGCATCAATCCGCTGTCATGGCAACATCTGAATACATCAGTCACTATAAGCACTCCAACACGCACTCAACAACACCTTGTAATAGTATCGTGTCTTATGAGTTAGCTTGTTTATAAGAGCCTCTGATGCGCTCTAATCCAGGGACTCTCAACCTGTGGGTCGCGACCCCCTTTGGGGTCGATTGACGATTTGCCAGGGGGTCGCCTAAGATCATAGAAAATATGGATTATTATTGTTTATTCTTCTATTGCTGTATGTGTGTGTGTGGGGGGGGTGGGGGTCGCGGCAGAGTGGGGTATTGTAAAAAGGGGTCGCCGAGCATAAAAGGTTGAGAACTGCTGCCTGAATCGTTAATCGACATCTGACCTCGGCTGGGAATGTGAAGGTTGTTGATCGTTGACCTGGCCTCTTAACACCCTCGTTAACGACACTACTAACATCGTCTGGTTTGTGGTCTCAGATCTCGAATAGAATCTTTTTTTTTTCTAACTCCTCTGTTGCATCTTTCAGTAATTTCCATTTTTTTTTCTTTCAATCTAGATCAGTGCTTTTCAAACGTTTTCCTTAGCTGAACAGTTAGCGTATTCTGTGTATTTAGCGCAGTGATGCCCAAATTACGGCCCGCGGTCCAGATCCGACTCGCGACGTGGTTCTAAACGGCCCGCCAAAAAGTCGGCACAAAGTGTTAAAAAAAATCCCCCCCCCCCCCCCCCAATCTAAAATTTTTTTAAAAAGGTTGAAAAATATATCTTTACCTACGTTAGGACCCTCAATTTTTCTGTAATGGATTGGTTCCATGGCCTTTAACTTTTGTGCGTTTATAAAACTGGGACTCTGAATGTAGAATCTACCAGGAAAAGTGAACGGATCTTTACTTTTCCCAACCTATTTGTGTCATCAAGGAAGTGTGACTGTTAAAAAAAAAGGAAAAATATAAAGACGGTATTATAAAACAAATATGATGGCCGCGAATAAAAGATTCTTAAACTACGTCTAGAGATGTGAGGATCGATGGGAATGTTTACCAAAAAGAGACAAGAAAATGAGTCGGTTGTAAAACTACATACAGTGCAGCTCATATTTTAAGTAGAGAAAAGCAGCCATGTTCTGAGGCATGGGAAAAAAAAATTAAATTTCAAATATTCTTTTGATTAATGAAATACTGGATCTACTGGTTTCAAATCAAATCATTTGGTTTTTGCACCTGTTTGTTCACGTGGCCCGCGACACGAGTGTCGGAAATCAAATTGGCCCGCAGGTCGAATTAGGTTGGGCATCACTGAATTTTAGCGGAACACTTTGATTATTTTTTTAGAGAGATTAATTCACATGATAGCCTAGTAGTTTATTATTCCAGTAGAACACATATTCAGGCCTCGCGGAACACTAGGGTTCCGCGGAGCATAGTTTGGGAAACACTGATCTAGACTTAAGTTTATCCATTCTACTAAGATGTAAACATACAAAAGCGGACAGACCATACACCTGAAATAAACTAGATCTAAGTTCTTTGGTGTATTTCTTCCACTCTTTCTAACGAAATATAAACAAGAACATACCTAAATGGACAGACTGTACACCAGAAATAAGCTAGATCTAAGTTTCTTGGTTTATACTTGACTGGTACATTCTCCATCCAATCTGTTTCTTCTACCTATAGAATAGCAATATAGATTCTCCATGTAGGATACTGTGTGGGCAGCGGCAGATAACTCCGTGTACTTTAAACATTCCATCACAAAATAAAAAAACAACTGATGAATATTTGCCCAGGATATTTTAAACAAGAAAAAAATTCTGGTATTTTTATTTGAACTCTAAAGAAAGTAATTAGCTATTTTAAGTCAGTAATTTTTTTTATTTTTTTTTGTAGTATTAGATTTTTTTTTTAAATGATAGTCATTGCTGCTGGTTTAGAGAATGTGAACTATTACAGCAGTTGTCGTTCGTTCTGTCGGCATGTGTTTGAACTCTGTCCTGAGAATGTGATCATTGGTGTAGTGTGCTATTCTCTATGTATATTTGTCACACAGTGCCTTTAGCATGGAATGGGTTGCCTGAATCAGCCAGGAAAACCAACGACTAAGTAGAGTTTAAGTCACTGATTAAGATGTTTTACTAGATTGACACATGAATACGCGAAGGACGGAATTATCTCCACTTTTGAAGTAACGTCTGTAATTTAAAAGATAAGATTAAGTCACAGTGCGTCCTTTAAGTATAATTAAGTCTTATGTTAGGTTACTCTGACATTTGTAAACATTTAATTGGCAGTGTTTGTTTTTATCATTAGTGTCTAATGAAACTTTAATGTAATCATCATTGGAATCACTTGACTTTGAAGCGCTAATAGTTAACAGGTCATTCAAAGTGTACTTTCTCTCATGGTGTGAAGCTCGAGAGTCTCGAGATTTAAAGCAAGAAGAGTGGCCAGCGTACCCATGCCACGTAAGCGGCCGACTTTTTAAAGTTTAAAGTGAAGAATGGACTTTACAGTCATCTTCGAGTTCATAGGATATGAGAAATGTGCTCATCTTCGACCACAAAGGAGGATCTATATACAGGTCACAAAGTGTACTTTCTTTTCAAGTCACTCAAAGTGTACTTTCTTTTCAAGTCACTCAAAGTGTACTTTCTTTTCAAGTCACTCAAAGTGTACTTTTTTTTCAGGTCATTCAAAGTGTACTTTTTTTTCTGCAGGTCATTCAAAGAGGTTTTTTTCTGCAGGTCATTCAAAGAGTTTTTTTCTGCAGGTCATTCAAAGAGGTTTTTTTCTGCTGGTCATTCAAATAGGTTTTTTTTCTGCAGGTCATTCAAAGTGTACTTTTTTTTCTGCAGGTCATTCAAAGTGTACTTTTTCTTTCTGCAGGGCATTCAAAGTGTACTTTTTCTGCAGGTCATTCAAAGTGTACTTTTTCTGCAGGTCATTCAAAGTGTACTTTTTCTGCAGGTTATTCAAAGTGTACTTATTCTGCGGGTCATTCAAAGTGTACTTTTTTCTGCAGGTCATTCAAAGTGTACTTTTTCTGCAGGTCATTCAAAGTATACTTTTTCTGTAGGTCATTCAAAGTGTACTTACTTTTTCAATGTCATTTCAAGAATAAAAAAAACAACTTTTCATTTCAGACCTTGTGGTCTTTAAACACATTGGCTTCATGCTCGGCATTTCTGCCAGAACTAAGGCAACGACAACAACAATAAACTAAGGCAACGACAACAACAATAACAACAATAAATGCATACAACAATTTTTTTCCTGTAATTTCAATACAATACAGGGGATGTCACTCAATACTACATTCATTGTCAACTAATTGAATTATGTCCCCTTGGAACCACCCACCCACCACTGATCCCACTCCTACGATACACTGAAATCATTGCGAAGATAAATTATTTTAGACACACATTTGAAACTAACCAAAGCTTAAGATCTAGTTTGACAGATGGGGAAATAAAAAAAAAAAAGGTTTTGAAATGTAGAACTGGTAGAGAATCCGGAAGTAGAAGGATAAATGCTACCAAAAGCTTCTACAGTGAGACAAATACACCAAAACATACAGTGGCGTATCCCACACATACACTGTAGCGTATCCCATACATTCACAGTGGTGTATCTCCCACATACGTAGTGGCGTATCCCAAGCATACATAGTGGCGTATCCCACACATTTACACTGGCATATCTCACATATAGTGGCGTATCCATCGTCACCTCAGTTGCATATCGCACTAACACACAGTGGTATACTCTCATTCACAGATTTGTATATCATATCACAGATACACGCGTTGGTGTGTCACAGTTACACACAGTGGTTTAACACACACACACAGTGGTTTAAACCACACACAGTGGTTTGAAAAACATTCACACAGTAGTTTAGTAAACGTACACACAGTGGTTTAACAGACTTACACGCAGTTATTTAGCACACTTTTACCCTGTGGTACACTCACATTCACATATTAGTATATCGCAGATATGTCACACTTATACACAGTGGTTTAACACACACAGAGTGGTTTAGCACACTTACACACAGTGGTTTAGTACACTTACACACATTGATATGTCACAGTTACACACAGTGATTTAGCACGCTTACACACATAGTTACACACAGTGGCTTTGCACACGTACACACAGTGGTTTATCACACTTACACACAGTGGTTTGGCATACATTGGTTTAGCACACTTACACACAGTGGTTTAGCACACACTGGTTTAGCACACTTACACACAGTGGTTTATCACACTTACACACAGTGGTTTAGCACACTTACACACAGTGGTTTAGCACACTTACACACAGTGGTTTAACACAGGTACACACAGTGACTTAACATACTTACACACAATGGCTTATATCTCTTCAATAGCTCATATGCCCGGCGCGTAGAAGACTTTCTGTTTACAAGAAAAGGAAAAAAAAACACTTCTACCTACACCACGTGACCAGCTGTTTAAAACTCGTCTAATTTGAAGCAATTTTGAAAACAGCTCTTTACTTTACAAGGAAAAACCTTAAAAATACTATTTTTATGTTTTGTTTTCTCTTTACAACTAATGAATGTTAGTTTAAAAAAAAACAATGGAACATTTTTTAACCCTCCCAATCCTCCCCGCCCCCCCCCCCCCCCACCTCCGAAATAATCCTGAAGCGAATGTATAGATCTACTACACTTTATAATATTCCACTGATAGGCCTTAAGATCTAGACTTAGAAGACGAAGCGCACAATTTGTCTGAACGTAAAAGCCTTAAATTCGGAACTTCGCGAACGCGATAGTCCTTTTAAGAACGAGATAGTCCTTTCAAAACCGACGCTGGATCAGGATCTAGTTCTAGGTCTAGTTCTCAAGCCAAATTTAAATTTCTTTTTTACTTTGAAAAATTATAACGGTCTAACTATAGTTTTCGCCGTGAGTCCAACAAGTTATTAATTCTTTTCTAAGCGATATGCATTAACTGTTAAATTTCTAGGAAAATCGTTAGAGACGTTTTTGAGATCATCGTCCAGGTTCTTCCCGCCCAGCCACCCTCCATAAAATTCTGACTTGAGTAGAAATGTAAAAAGTAAGGGTTTAAAAAGTTGAGTATTATGTAAAAAGTAAGGGTTGAAAAAGTAGTGTATTATGTCAAAAGTAAAGGTTGAAAAAGTTGTGTATTATGTCAAAAGTAAGGGTTGAAAAAGTAGTGTATTATGTCAAAAGTAAAGGTTGAAAAAGTTGTGTATTATGTCAAAAGTAAAGGTTGAAAAAGTTGTGTATTATGTCAAAAGTAAGGGTTGAAAAAGTAGTGTATTATGTCAAAAGTAAAGGTTGAAAAAGTTGGGTATTATGTAAAAAGTAAAGGTTGAAAAAGTTGCGTATTATGTAAAAAGTAAGGGTTGAAAATGTCGTATATTCCTAGTTTTAATAAATTCTTAACAAACACAAATCTACGTTATTCTATCTAATACTAAGGTTTGTCTTCGAGTCCAAAGATTAATGAGGAATGCAGTATTTCACGTAGCCCCATCTGCGCCCTACATATTTTGCCACTTGCAGCGCAGAGATAACAACTGTCCGCCGGTTGTTGATTTAAATTCTCCTTTCGCCGTCTACGTCTTTCCTTGGCAGTGGTTTTTCTTTTGGCCTTAAATGTGCCAACCGCAGCCTTTGCAAGTGACCTCCAGCTGTCTCGTTCCGAGGCCGCCTGCAAAGAGGTGCTCTCTTTTATGTCAGTTAAAGCAAGTTGGCGCCTAGGCTGGCCTTTAAAGCTTTTCCGTGGGCACCTCTGTTATGTCGACCACCTTTCATGTCACCAAAAAGGACTGCTTTCGGCATACTTTTGTCCCATATAGGACCTACAGCGTAACTGTCGGACCTTAAGAAGTCTCTCTAATAACATCTGAACAGAAACAGCTAACAATGCTGTTCAAACTACCAAATAGAGAAAGTGAAGAGCAACTAACCATACAGGGGCGTGCACTTTCCACCTTTCCTTCGCCATCATACCCAAATACACACGCAATAGATCTACGCCGAAAGGATGCAGCAGATCTGGCCTCGTGCAATTAATTTTATCTCCTTTCGTTTTTTGTCCGAGACACTCTGAGGAGGGAAAAAAAATACGAAGGATAACTCTGATTTGTATTTTCTAATCAAGGTCGATAACTCACAGCATTTGTCCAGACATCATGCTAGACATCATTATTGTAAAACCAATTTTCTTCAACTCTTTTTATTTTATTCTGTCAGTTTTGTAGAAACGCAAGCTGGAAACATTTTGCAACTAATGAGTTGTTGAGTTCTAAATAAAGAGAAGGATTTTGTATCAGAATTATGGACTTTCTGTGCTGAGCAACTTTCAACTACATGCAGTTTTTTTTTCATTCACACATGTTCAAATAATGCGCCGTGGTACACGCCATAAGAGCACTTTCAGTATCTTTGCATGTCCGGTATGATATGAAATATGATGCAGACATACACTTCATTTATCCTTTTTTAAAAGTACTCAGGTTTGCCGGTGTGGCTTTTAAATGTATATATTTATATTTTTATTTGAATTATATGTTTACGTACGGCGCTATAACCCCATATGAATTTTCTTAATATTGTTGGTGAAATAGACCGTTTATAATATTCCACATTTGGTTATCCGGACGACTGATTATCTGGACAGACCTCTTTCCCAAATGATCCGGATAATCGATCTTCTATAGTGTTTTCCTACTTTTTGCTGTCTTCATGTTTCACTCTACTTACCGACTTTGGAAAACGTAGACTGAACAAATGGTCGGTTTTAGGGCTTTAAGGGGCCCGAGGCATGGAGTGTCCATGTGTGTTCAATGGAAAACTCTTCATAGTTGAATGTTTCATTGGTCACTTTATTCCAATACGCCATCCCGTGTTGTTGTATGAGTTACAACTAACATCCTAATCTATATAAATACTTCTGATGTATAGACTTCTTTGTATACGAATGAACATCATTCACCAATCGTAAACAAACGACATTTAGCCACGTGGTGCTCTATCTCTTCTATGTAATTTACGATCTCATGTTTAATTCATGATGGTTGTCACGTGCCAGTTTTTTTTTCGTTGTTTTATCACGTGACCAAATGTTGTTTGTTTACGATTGGCGAATGAGGTCCATTGTTTACATCCGGATATCTACATGAATACATAATTATCCTTTTATCCGTAGTTACTTATAAAATGAATGCGTCCCAAAGACAATGTGTAGATGCCAAATAAATGGCCCTAAAGTAGCTGACTATTAGCAAACAATAACAATAACAGTAATAATTAAATGAAAACTCCTGCTCATGTTTCTGACCGTTAGGGCGTGTTGGATTACTTCTGCTTAAAAATGCGCAAAAGGCTCATTCAATGTAAACTCTATAGTGACAGTATAGTCAGACCCCTATAAACGGCATTGCTCACAAGGGATTATTGGCAGAAACTGGCTTTCTTGATGGACAGCTGGGGGGCTTTAAAAGACCGCAGCACAAAGACCGGATCTAGGAATTTACATTTAAGATTCAAAGATGTCCAGAAAGCTGCAGATGAAGAAAAGTGAAATTAAATGTACACCCCCCGCTCCTTACCAGTTTTCTCTCTGACCTTTTAGCCAGGAGAGTACAAGGATGTTAAAAATAAAGCTAGACTTCGCATTCAGCCGAAACTGGTTTCTAGAACCAAGATCTGAAGCATAAATATGAGGAGACAATGGGTTAATCCAGTCACTTGTATGTTGTGCAAGGTGGAATTATTAACTTTGTTAATTTATGTTGTGCCTTAGATCGGCTTACAAATACCACCTGAGTAGTAATACATGTATTATACAAATAGATAGATAGATAGATAGATAGATAGATAGATAGATAGATAGATAGATAGATTAGATAGATAGATTAGATAGATAGATAGCTAGATAGATAGACAGATAGATAGATAGATAGATAGATAGATAGATAGATAGATAGATAGATAGATAGATAGATAGATAGATAGATTAGATAGATAGATTAGATAGATAGATAGATAGATAGATAGATAGATAGATAGAGTTTTTTATTTAACATTTCGGTCAACATATTCATAAAAATGTGAATACTTAAACTAAGAGGATTAATTGAAGATGACAGCAGACGATAACAGACTTTGTTCGATACGGCTGGCGGTGTTGATGTCAAAAAAGATTCCCATGATAAAATGAAAACACTGGCTGGCTAGAGTTTGTTGAACTACCAGGACTGCAAGAAGTGGACGGTGTAATTTCACAGCTGGTGGCTTGAAACTTCCGAGTGTTGAAAACACCACGATGTGATGGAAGATTTTTTAATGCCAATATCCTGAATATTTACTGCTAGCAGACTAGTTGCTAGTTATATATACTGGTTGATACAGACAACTAGTTGGCATATAGATCTTCATATTAACGGTCATTTTGTAGACACATCGGTGTACCTGCTTTTCTAGCAGAACGTATATATTTAATGTGGAAGCTGGTTATATGGTGAGAATAGAACCGTTTATGAAGATCTAAAACTGGTGTATTGTGGGTATATGGTGTTTTAGTTAGATAACAAAAAAAAGTGGGGTGGGGTAGCTTAAAAATAATAAAGAACTGCCTGGTCAATGGTTGCCTTGTCAATGGTAGCCTTGTCAATGACTACCTTGTCAATAGCTGCCTAGTCAATGGCTGCCTTGTCAATGGTTGCTTTGTCAATGGTTGCCTGGTCGTGTGGTATTATCTTCGGACTGTCATCTCGATAGTCCTGAGTCTCGCTGCCACCGTCTGCAGTCCTGCAGGATGTTAGAGCTATTACGGAAAACTTTATTTCTGAAGGAACATTCCGAAACGTATAAATCAAATCCAACTTTTGGTTCAGTTTGAAACTACGAAACAATGTTGAACGACAGCAGAAAATTGTAAAAGTAAATTTGATTTTATTCGTATTTTGACTTACATTTGTAGTACGTGCTGCGCAAAGAGAAACGCTGATGTAATCCATCAGAAACGAAACTTTTGAAGTCTGCTGTCTTTGACCTAATTAAAAGAGCGGGCAGAAAAGTCACTTCCGTTGCAGACCGAAATGTTCACGTGACTCGGAAGTGGGTGAACTTGACGTCACGTGGATCGCTGAGTCGTCCTCCCCCCCCCCCCACACACACACACGCCCACACGTAACATTGTAAGCTGTATTGGATCGCGGTTTCTTTTGAAATACAAATACAAAATGTCTCTGTCTAGAAGACCGAAGTGTCTATTATCAAGTTTGGACATGATCAAGTCGCTATTATCACTTTGTTATGTTCTATATTTTGTTTTATTATACGCTGGGGCGTTCCTTCACAAATGTAGTACCTTCAAGCCTAAATCTTTTACAGGAAGTCGGAGTGGGAGCAGGCAGGATATGAATTTGGGTCCATCACTATGGTAGTTGGAGGCGCGGTGGCTGCGTGGTAAAGTGCTTGGCTTCTAAAGTAAGGGGTCCCGGATTCGAATCCTGGAGAAGACCGGGCTTTTAATTTTGGGATTTTTAAGGCGTCTCTGAGTTTACTCAGCTCTAAGGGGTATCTGACTTTACTTTGGGGAATGTTAAGGCGGTTGGTCGTTGTGCTGGCCCCATGCCACCCTCGTTAACCTTAAGCCACATACATCATCTGCCCCATAGATCACAAGGTTCGAAAGGGAACTTTACTTTTTTTTATGGCAGTTCGAAGCTGCATGACCATTTAGCCATTATTACTATTTTGTTTTTGTTTTTTAAAGAAGGGTTGGAAACGTTGGTGGCTTTGAAATAAATTCAATTTCATTAAAATTATGTATTATATTATATTATTATTGTATTATATAAGATAAGATAAGAATTAAAATCTAGCAAGATTATCTTTAATACGTTTGTAACATAAAAGATTATACAACGTTATACATGTCTCAGATTATACAACGCTATACATGTCTCAAATTATACAACGCTATACATGTCTCAGATTATACAACGCTACACTTGTCTCAGGTGGACAAAATCTATGCCATATTTTTAAAAAAAGTCCCAACTACGATGCACTGGTCATGTAATCCATATACCTGATTGACGAGCTTCCTATCATTTTTTTTTATTGAGAGCTGTGCATCGGAAGGTATTTTGAAAAGGAAAAAGGGGGGGGGGGGTGTCAATATACAAGATATAAAGATACTCTAAAGCAGAGGTCATCAACCTGTGGATCGCGACTCCTTGGGGGTCGATTGACGATTTGCCAGTGGTCGCCTAAGACCATCGAAAAAATGAATTGTTTTTTGTCCATTCTTCTATTGCTGTGTGTGGGTGTGTGCGGGGGGGGGGGGGGGAGTCGCGGCAGTGTGGGGGATTTGTAAAAAGGGGTCGCCGAGCCTAAAATGTTGAGAACCGCTGTCTAAAGAGTTCCTCCTAGGCATATGGAATCGACTCCAATGACATGGAGAAATTAGCCCATCATTTCTTTTCTTTCTATTGGGGCGGGGGGGGGGGTAGCCAGGCAAGGCTAACGAGCCCCCTCCTGCCCGAAGATAACTGGTTAAGGCGCCCCTTTCTGTCACTAATAACAGTTCAGCCGGACCAATATCTAAGCCATATGTGATGGGCTGGTTGTATGATGTTATTTGAGACACATCCCTTTGGAATTATTTTATAGGTGCTTATATTCATTATTACTTTCAAAATCAACATTTAAAATTAAATTAGCGAGCTGATAAAAAATGTATACAAGAATGGACATCGTTGTTACACGAGAACAGGCTTCATACTTCAAATAAATTAGAACAGTAAATACTTTTAACTTTTTTTTTTCATCATTGATTTCTACAGGCTAAAAAAGTTATCTGTCATTAAACAAGGTTACAAAAGACAGTTTGTGTGGAAAAACAAAGTCGAAATCGGCCCCCGAAGTGGTCCACCCAGGCAGGCTTCAATATTTTCAGAAAGAACATCCAAATGAAATTATTTCAAAGACAAATGAGAGATAAGTATGGAGAAAGAAGGTTAACAGATCTTGTGTAGTGGCCCAACGGTCCCGCGGATCAAAGAATAGGTGAAAGTGAATGTAAATTTAGATGTGAAACTGGCCTAACTAGTTCCCCTTTTAGACCTTGTGGAAGATGATGTAAAGTTCATCTGTTTTTGTGGCCTACGGTTAACGAGGGTGTCATGAAGCCAGCACAACGAACAACCGCCTTTACTTTTCCCCAACTAATGTCAGGTACCCATAAGAGCTGAGTGGACTCAGAGGCTCACAAAGTTTCCAAAGTTGAAAACCCCAGTCTTCACCAGGATTCGAACCCAGGACCCCCGTTCGGAAGCCAAGCACTTTACGGCTCTGCCGCCATAACTCCCCTGGCCTTTTGAACTTCACTTATTGATCTTATAGGGAAATGAAGTTTTAAATTAGGTCTAACTTATAATGCATACTAATTAGCTTTTTCTCTTTAAAAAACTGCTTGCATGACTGATTTTAAAAATTAGATTTTTCGCTTTCAGAAAAAAAAAGTAGCCGTTGCATCAGAACTTTGAATTGTCTAAAATATTGTGATGTCGGATTTTCAATATCTTTTCTAGTTTACGAGATCTAAACGGGACGGGCGGAAGGCGGACAGACATTTCGCACAAAACTAATAGCGTCTTTTTCCCTTTCGGGGGCCGCTAAAAAATGATTTACAAAAACGCAATTTCATAATTTGACTTTGAATTTAATTTTTCTTGACATTAATAACAATGAGTCATTGAGCTGGATTTCCTTTCGTCGGATCGAGCACATTCTCCTGCTTGGGCGAAAAAAAAAGGTTTGCGTGATTAGAACTAGTCAGAATAAGCATTTACCTTGAGAGTTTAATGAACTATTCTATTTTTTTGAAGCAAATAGAAATCATATTATGATAGTTACGAGAATAGTTTTATATAGCAAAGAAATTGTCGGGTCTGTCAGCCATTTGATAAAAAAAAAAGATGTGTTGTCTCTCTCACCGCATTTCTGAAGTAGTTCAATTTTGTTATTTTTATATTTTTAATTAGAAATTGTTCTATCCTAATTAAATAATTATTTTACAGCAGTAGTAGTGCCCAAAAGTTTTTAGCCCAGGGTCTGCTGTATAATTTCCATCACGCTTGTAACGGACCGCATCAGCGGCATAAAAAACAAAATCCTCGAGTCCATTGGAACTTAACCGCTGCAGTTTCATTATTCACTGTGCGTTTTGATGAGCCGTACAGAACCCCGACCGTGGCCAGATATGCCCCGCGGGTAGTAGTTTGGGCATCACTGTTCTAGGGCATGGCAATGATTCATGACCTAGATTTCTAAGTACAAAGTTATTTACTGAACAATCAATTGACGGAATTCATTTATGAGCTGAAGACCGTTTTGAGGATAAATACAGTAGGAAAAACGTCGGTACATTCCTGTACATTTCCGTACATTCCCGTACATTTCCGTACATTCCCGTAATTCCCGTACATTTCCGTACATTCCGAGAGATTCTAATCACTTCGTTGAAAGTGTAAAATGATTCAAATATCTTTGATGCTTGTTTCGACAGAATATCTGGCTGTCACTTCCATTATTTAAGTAGTTCTGCGTTCCAGAAGACGAAAAGAAAACTTAAATAGACCGCTGACGGACAATAGCTTTGTCTGCACCAGATGCTGAAAAAATATGCAGATCGCATCTGGGTTCGCGCTGTCATGTGAAACACTGCACTCTTTAATCTTCGAAATCGAAGACGTTGCCATTATTACATCACTCAACATACACACATACTCACGCACTAACACACACACAGAGAGAGAGAGAGAGAGAGAGGAAGAGATAGTATTAACGCGTTTAGAGAAACATATTTTGTAAGAAACATGAAGAAATGTCAGAAACACGAACTTATGGTGTCAGAAGCAAGTCGTAAATCTACTCAAAGCATATTTCTTTGTTATCTCCCCTCAACACAACAAAAAGACAAGAAAAAGCAAATTTTTATGAGAGCATATACGCTGCCAACTATCAATTAGTGAATATCCTCTATCAAATGATTAGATGTACATTTGAAGGTCGACCTCACGTCTATCTATTAAACGATCAGATTTACACTTGCTGGTTGACAAAATGTCTCAGAGGCACATAAAAATAAATAATTCAGTATGTGAAATAAGCAGCCCCTTGTCATAGTTATCTTGTTAAGTGTTTTCGTAGATGTCGAGTCAATGCTTACTTTAATTGTTGATTGCTTACTTACTTTATTTGAAACAACGAAAAGAATAACCAATGTTTCTTTTTAAAGTAGCTGTAGCGATTAGTATATTTATTCACCTCTAGATATTTCCTAAATTTTAGGATTGTGTTCGTATCTATGTAGGCTATTTATATACATTAAATCTGTTTGACCAACTTGGCGGGAATATTTCTTAGTTCATCTTAGTTTGTTGCCACGTCTGAACTTTGCGCCACCTCCCGGAAGTCTAAAACAAGTTGTAAACTTTCAGTTTTATTGGGTGGATCAACTTTAGCAACGCCGGGTGTATCTGCTAGTTTATTGTGTCGGGAAATTACAGCAATAGTATCGTTTGTAGAGTGGCTCTCAACTGTCCCTGGTTGCTGTATCTTGACAAATCTGTTTAGTAAACTCTTAAGCAAGGTTGGTGTTGTGGTTTGATGGTATCGGGGGGGGGGTTTGAAAGGGGTTGGCATTGTTAAAGTTAGAGTAGGGGGTAGGGAATAATTTCGTCAAGACAGAGAGTATGTATGAATCAAATTAGCAGGGAGGATCATAAAAAGTGAATGCGGAGGTCAAAGCAAGAACGTGGCAAGTTGATTAGAAAAATCTTGGAAGTATTGCAGGATTCTTTAATTTCGTATAAAAACAATAGGCCTATAAAATTGTGATGTTTTTTTTCTTCAAATGGCTGAGAAGGATATTTATGATATAGCAAAAATACTTGCGCGGGCTGTAGTATGCCGAGCTTTGAAGCACATATAAACTAATGCATATGTATTCAATTTCTTCCACGTTAAAGGGAAACTCCGATGGTTTTGACAATTTTTGATATAAAATGTGTTTTGATTTATAGATAATGAACATATTATTCTTTTTTTTTATTATTTGCAAGAATAACTTAGTAATGGATGTTTTTGTGACATAATTTTTCTGCGCATCCAAAACGGTCAGATTTTCACCGAATTTCTGTGTGACGTCACGAGGGTGCACTCAAATCCTATAATTGAATTCTTTGGCCTGGAAATCCAATGTATTGTTGGTACTGCACCTGGTATTAGCTTCATTTTTTTTTTAAATCCAATTTCCACAGCAATGAATTTGCTGAAACAGCTTCTCTCAAAATGGTTTGAGCATAAATAGGAATTAGCTAATGCCTTTGTAAAATATTTGCTCTTCAGAAGAATAAATTTTTCCTATTTTCCTTTTAAAACTTCATCTCTTGGAAACAAATGAAAGAGACATTAATTTCTGTGTCAGCATACTTGCTGATTTTATCTTTGTGATTGGAACTACTGCAACAAGCTGAAGAACAGTATTTCATTTTCTTCAAGTAGAAATAGAGGTTTAGAATATTATTTATAAACAAAGACCGATTATAAATCAACGTGGAGACTACATCTAGCTGTGAAGCGTAACAATAAATGCGATCCTAGATCTAGAGAGTTTATCGGTTATATAGGTCTAGATCTAAATTTAGTCACGTTTTTAAAAACTAAAAACATCTCGTAGAACCACGTTTTTTTTGGGACGTGAAAAATTTTCTGTCTAATTTATTAAATATAAAATTTTCTGAGCATTTAAATAAAAAATGATATAATGTTTACTATTACAACTTTTTACGCAGAATTTAAATAAGTCAATAACTAAAATTTGAAAAACTATCGGAGTTTCCCTTTAATGTTTCTAGGATAATCTGTAGCTTCGTTTTATACAAATTGTAGATTGATTAATGGAACTTTTTATAATTCCTCAGATGAAGATGATCTGCAGATGACGTCATCGCGTGACGTCACAGGGAAGACTTTCAGCTGGAATCCTTGCCGGTTTGGCTGTAGATCTTCTAGCGAGAAAGTCTTCAGATTGTGACCAAGTAGTTGTCTTCACGCGTTTTACTTTCAGCCTTAAGGATAAACTAAACTGTTGTTTTTTTTAGAAGCGACAAAATTGTCGAAATTCTGGTCAGTTGGCCATGACGACCATAACAGAAGACGACGTTGACCAGTACCTCAGAGAGCATCCTCAGTTTCTGGCTACCTGGCTCTTGGAAAACGCAGACGATGACACGCTGCGAGTGGTGGCCAGAAAGTTTAAACAAGACGCGCTCTCACAGTTCACACACCAAAATGGACAGGCTGGCAAATCCATGCCGGCCGTCGAGGAAAAAGAATCGACGGGCTCCCTGTCCGAAGACTCCATGACCATTGAACAGAATGAGGACAGAAATCTGCAGACGTACCGAACTTTCTCGAAAGTTGGCAGGAACTCCATCACAAGCATGATCTTCCGGAAATATCTGGACGGCGACCGGACACGTCGCTCGAGCGTAAAGAAAGATCTGGATGACTTGAAAAGGATGTCCGAGGAGGAGCTCTTCATGGAGCTCATTCGAGACATCGCCAGCGAGCTGGACGTCAACGTTTTATGTCATAAAATATTACAGGTAGGTTGTTCTATCTACTGCTTAACCCGTGCACTTTCTATTTCTAGACACAGGTGTAAATTTTTTTTTTGAAATTAAGGGAAAGAATATGGGGTGCGCTTGGCTTTCGAGCCTGGCGTCCTGGATTCGAATCTCGGTGAAGACTGGGATTTCTAATTTCGGAATTTTTAGGGCACCCCTGAGTTCACCCAACAATAGAATATGCATCCTCTCTTTGGGACCCCCCAACTCAAGAAAACATTAAGAAACTGGAACAGACACAAAATAGAGCAGTGAGATTAATAACAAACAAATATTCACATTTTGAGTAACACCTTCAGTAAAATCACTAAATTTAGAAAGCCTTCAGGACAGAAGACTCAAAAGTAAAGTAGCAATTATACATAAAACACTGAACCATAATCTTCAAATACAAAAACAAAATTTAATAAAATACTCAGAAAGACACAAAAATAAAGGTACATTCCTCATCCCATATGCTAGGACAAATGTGTACAAATACTCCTTCTTCCCTAGTGCTATTAGAGCATGGATGGGTTGCCTGAGCTAGCCAGGAAAACCAGTGACTTGGCAGAATTTAAGTCATTGGTTAATATGCATGACTGAATGCATGACGCGTAGGACGTAATCATCTTCTTTTTTGAAGTAACGTCTGTATTATATAAGATAAGATAACTCTGATAGGTACCCGACATTAGCTGGGGAAAAGTAAAGGCGGCTGGCCACGTAACACAGTTGGCTAAAGAATCAGATGACCTTAACATCATCTGTAGATTCTGTACTAGAGATTTCAAGGTCTGAAAGGGGAAACCTTTTTAACGGAAGGAAAATACATTGACCTTACAGAAAAATGATTCACAGTAATTGCAAAGCGCAGGATAATTCGTGAGGACATTGGCGAATCGCTTGGCATCAGAAGAAAGACTTACCGTTTGTCCTTTTACTTCTTTCTATGACTGTTAGGGTCACCTCAATCAAATATTCTACAGGCACCATTAACAAGGGATAGATAGTATAGCTCAGAGATGAAATGGATGAATATTTTACAAGGTTTGCGTCTCGGTAAAAATATTTCATTGCAATTTGTGTCATTTAGAACGAGAAAGCCAGAAAGTTTTTTTTTCTTAATCAGGCGCAGCTTTTATTTTAAAGTCTAACAAAAACAAAATCCTATTGATATAAAGCTTGGGTGGTCAGAAAGTTCTTTGTACCAGTCCATGTTACTATCTAGAAATCGATGTTGACCAGGTAATGGCGCTAAGGCTTAGCGTCTGAAAACGCTTGTCTTTCTATGGACAAACATTTACAACTATGTATACTTACACACGGAGGCGCGGTGGCTGAGCGGATTAAAACGCTTGGCTTGGTTCGAATCCTAGTCAAGACTAGGATTTTTAATTTCGGGATATTCAGGCGCCTCTGAGTCCACCCAGCTCTAATGGGTACCTGACATTAGTTAGGGGAAAAGTAAAGGCGGTTGATCGTTGTGCTGGCCACATGACACCCTTGTTAACCGTAGGCCACAGAAACAGACATCACTTACGAGCAAATGACATCAGTTGTTGACAATAAATCATCTCCATTGCACAAACGACCTCTGTTGTAAATCTGCCCTATAGACCACAAGGTCTGAAAGGGGGAACTTTACTATACTTTTTTATACTTACACACGCTTCCCAGTAGTCACACACACACATTCAGTAGTCATACACACACTTAAACCGCATAGCAAATAACCTCAGACACACACTTCACACTCACGCACAAGTCACAGACTTTAAACATAGACACACTCAACACAACACTTACAAACTTATTACTTACGTATTTACACATATAGCACCCACATTCATGATACGTTTACGCCAAGCTAAAAAAAAAAAATTACAACCCATAAATAAGAGGTCGAAAATGGAAAAAAAAAAGTCTTTAAAAAAAATGTCCCTCCCCCGTAGGGCGCTGACAAATGTTGACCTTAGAAATGTCACATTCGCATGTTATTTAACTCACCGACACTGCATGTCTAAATTTAGCTCGTCTATTTCTGGGCTCACCTTAACTCTGGAGATTCTGTCAATAAGGTGTCTTTCCACGGAGTACATCTGTCACGGTCAATTGACTTTTTCTTAAACTGAACGTACCTAACTGCACGCGTCTCGCGCATTGATCGTCAGGGCTAGGCTTCGTTATCTGTCTCTAATTAATGGTGGAATCCAATCAAACTCTAGGGATACACTACAGAGATATTTTTGTTTTGAATGGAGTTTTGTTTTTTTTTCGCCCTACGTGGTTCCGAGGATTATACTTTAACTGTTTTTCTTTTCTTTTTTTTTGCGCTGACGTTCTATGCCCACCCTGATCTAAAATATATGTGACAACTGTATGACATCTATAAGATAACAATATAACATCTATATGACAACTGTATGACTTCTAGATGATAACAATTTGACATCTATATGACAATTATGTGACATCTATGACATATTCCTGACATCTACGTGTATTCATGTGAAAGAGATGGGCAGATACGTATTTATTCAACAGACATCACTTACGAGCAAAGGACATCAGTTGTTGACAATAAATCATCTCCATTGCACAAACGACCTCTGTTGTAAAGAGAAATCTTACTAGTGTATTTTAAGACGTTGGATCGTAGTGCTAGTCCTATAAAATTCTCGTTAGTTGCATAGTTTTCTTTCACTAACTTTAAATATTTGAATATTTAGGTCAACTTTTTGATAAATTCTCATGCCTATGCTATGTTAATTTATAAATTGGCCATGCGTTAGTAGAACTGATGGGGGAGGGTTTAAATGTAAATACATGGAATAATAGATAGTCCTCCCTTCAGAATTTGCGAAGGTTTAAAGGTCATCTGTGGACCCACGGTTAACGAGGGTGTGTCATGTGGTCATCACAGCGACCAACCGCCTTTACTTTTTCCCCAACTAATGTCAGGTACCCATTAGAGCTGGGGGAACCCAGAGGAGCCCTTAAGATCCCGACATTAACAATCCCAGTCTTCACCAGGATTCGAACCCGGGACCTTTCGGTTCGGAAGCCAAGTGCTTTACTAGTCAGCCATCGCGCCCTCTTAGATGATGGATAAAGATAAAGAAGTATAATGGCCGTGTCTGTTTCGTTCTATAACTAATTAATCTTAATCTTTATCCACCTTGTTTTGAGAGCCCGCAAGACCTCTACCACGCTTCTTATTTAGAAGATTGATTGCGTCATTCTAAATTGATTCTTTTAACTGCATCCTTGAGTTTCCCTTTCAGACCTTGCGATCTACAGGGCAGATGATGTTAAGGCCATCCATTCCTTTGGCCAACGAGTAGAGTGGCCAGCACAACGACCAACCGTCTTTACTTTCACCAACTAATCTCCAGTACCCATTAGAGTTGGGCTCAGGGGCACCCTAAAAAATCCCAAAAATCAAAATCTCAGGCTTCACCGAGATTCGAACTAAGGATCTCAGGTTCGAAAGACAAGAACCTAACCACTCAGCTACCGCCCCCCCCCCCTCAATCTGCATTCTTAATGCTCTTCCTAAATAGCCTCATCAAGTGGGCACGTGGAGTTGGTGGTTTAAAACGTTTTAGCATGTGGTAACGTGAATAACGCAAAAACGATTGACTATTTCAGTGGGCAAATGATCCCCACGGTGGTAAAAATGTGAAGTCTCCCCTTCTCCCAATATAAACAAAAAAAGTAATGACGCCTCTGCAATGAAATGTAAATCAACATTATTTTTTAAATTTGTTTTTATGAGCTCCGTTATTGTCTAAGAATAGCTCAATATTCTCGACTTCATGTAGATCTGATTTTGAAGGAACAAAATAAATTGGTTGCTATGGTAACAGCTGCACTCTTAAATTAAAAAAAAAAAATCGTTAAAACATTTCTTATTTTGTCTTTACAAACTATTTTTTTTTTCTAAAAATTAAAAAAAAAAAAAAAAAAACAAACATAGAAATAGGAAACAAATCTTTTTATGACAAAAATTTGTTTCATTAAAAAGTGCACTTTTTCTTTGTCATACTTTTTTAACCTGAAATAACTTTAACAATGCCTTAAACTAGTACTATAGAAATTAGATAATAGAAATTTCTTTTAATTGAAAGAAATCACTAACAAAAAAAAAGACATTACAAAGAAATCAAAGAAATGTTTCATTATGAAGCCCAAGCCTAAGAGCTAAAATATTTTTTTGGGGAAAAATCCTGGATATACCAAGATAAACCTAGGTTAATATAACTTGGAGTAACAAGGAATAACATACTCCCAGATAAACCCATCTCCTCCTAGATAGGGCCAGAGCGCTCTAATCAAGCTTATAGCATGAGGGATGAGGTCTACAAGAGTATTTTAAAAGAAAAATCAAGGACATTTACGTTTCGTGTAAAAATGCATTATTTGTTGAAAATTATTATCATAAAACTGTGTATTGCTCAGTACCAATTAGATTTTAGTCTATGACGGACAACTCTTTCTTTTCCAGACAAGACTAGATCATCTGTTTGGGATCCCTCGACTTAAGAAAGAATTGAAAAACTAGAACAAACACAAAACAGAGCATTGAGATTTATAATAAACAAATATTCCAATTAGATTAAAGTTACACCATATGTAAAATCACTAAACTTAGAGACACTTCAAGACAGAAGAATAAAAAGTCAAGTAGCTATAATACATAAAACACTGAACCATAATTTACAAATAGAAAAACAAAACATAATGAAATACTCAGAAATACACAAAGAGAGAGATACATTTCTTATTCCTTACGCTACAACAAATTTGTACAGGTGCTACTTCTTCCCTAGTGTAATAGACAATGGAATGGGTTGCCTGAATCAGCCAGGAAAACTATCGACTTGGCAAAGTTTATGTCATTAAAATTAACATGCATGAATAGATTGAGACATGAAATGCCTAGGTCGTAATTATCTTATTTTTGAAGTTATATATATAAGATAAGATGATAAGAAAATAAGATAAGACTTAAATATCCTGATGTGTGCATTTCTCAGTGTCAAGAGCTACAGAACAGATAGTCACTATTAGGGACAACTCTATCGTTATAGACAAGACTGGACCATCCTGATGTGTGCATTGCTTAGTGCCAAAAGCTACGGAACAGCTATTTAGTGACAGACTACGACGGACAGCTCTATCGTTATAGACAAGACTGGACCATCCTAATTACTTTCTCTCACTGCCTTGTGTCAACGTTCAGAAAAAAATAATCCCTTAGTTACGTCGCTACCAAACAGACACGCCCCCTCCCCTTTTCCCTGGTAGCCTGTCATCTGTTATGGAGGAAAATATTCACCCCACCTCCTCCACTTTTCTGATCAAATAGATGAAAGTTCAAAGAGATTTATTGATCACTTGGTAATATAGCTCCGACTCTGTTGTGTGGTTTACGTATTCCATTAAATGATATAATTTATAGTAATTTTCTAGAGTTCTATGTTTAGCTAGAACCTCAGGTCCTTGTATAAACGTCGATTGAATCCTTGTATTCTGTTATGGGTCTATGTTTAGCTAGAATCTCAGGTCCTTGTATAAGTGAAGCTTGAATCCTTGTATTCTGTTATGGCTCTATGTTTAGCTAGAATCTCAGGTCCTTGTATAAGTGAAGCTTGAATCCTTGTATTCTGTTATGGGTCTATGTTTAGCTAGAATCTCAGGTCCTTGTATAAGTGAAGCTTGAATCCTTGTATTCTGTTATGGCTCTATGTTTAGCTAGAATCTCAGGTCCTTGTATAAGTGTAGCTTGAATCCTTGTATTCTGTTATTGCTCTATGTTTAGCTAGAATCTCAGGTCCTTGTATAAGTGAAGCTTGAATCCTTGTATTCTGTTATGGCTCTATGTTAAGCTAGAATCTCAGGTCCTTGTATAAGTGTAGCTTGAATCTTTGTATTCTGTTATGGCTCTATGTTTAGCTAGAATCTTAGGTCCTTGTATAAACATAACTTGAATCCTTGTATTCTGTTATGGCTCTATGTTTAGCTAAAATCTTAGGTCCTTGTATAAACGTAACTTGAATTTTTGTATTCTGTTATGGCTCTATGTTAAGCTAGAATCTCAGGTCCTTTTATAGCCTAAACGTAGCTTGAATCCATGCTTTCTCCATATATTATGATTTGGCTCTATGTTTGGTTCAAATCTCAGGTTCTTGTATCAACGTAGTTTTAATCAATGATAGGTACTTTTCAAGGACACATTCTTATATGCTTACGAATCTTGGACGCTGACTGCAGATCTCGAGAAGAGGATCTTAGCAATGAAACTAAGGTGCTATAGAAAGATCATAGTTGTCAATTACAAAGACCGCAACACGAATGAAGAGATTAGAAACAGGATTAGTACAGAAATCGGACACCACGATGACCTGCTAACCACTGTCAAAAAACGTAAACTCAAACTCTATGGCCACACCACAATGTCCTCATGGTTCGCAAAGACCTTCCTTCAGAGAGTAGTACCAGGAAAAAGAAGAGTTAGACACCATCAAAGAATAGACAGGCCTGTCAGTGAATGAAATTCTATCCGAGGCAAAGGGACAGAGAGGAATGGAGAAAGACGGTTGACAGATCTTGTGTGGTGCCCCAACGGTCAAACAGACTAAGTGATAGGTGAAGGGGATATAATGTAAACTGGTTTGGCCGTATGTAAAGTTCAGAAACTCAATTTCTTGTTGTAGTATTGTGGCTAGTAAGAATCAAAGTTCCTTGTCCGCAGTTTTTAGCTGAAATTATGGTTAGAATATCAGCTCCACGCTTATATTTATGGCTGTAAGCAATGACGTAGGTAGGGTGGGGGAGGAAGTCCTAATTCAAAAGTCACCCAGGGCCCCACTTCTCTAAAAAAAAATTGAGTTCTTTGCGAGGGCCCCACCAATTGAGGTCCCTATGCTGCCACTGAACATTTTTTTTTTTAAATGTATGCCAATATTGCGAGATGTGTCTGCAGCAAATATCAATTCAAAACATTTTTTAAAAATACATCTTAAAACGTCTACGCTAACGCGATTCTTCTGGGCTTTTATGTAAGAGCGGTCGGACTTCTGTCAAATGTTTGTTGAACATCGTTTTGCTGACCATATTTGTGACATGAAAAAATAAGACTACGAACTTAAAACGATCACGGCCATGACAGACGCACGTACGCTTTATTTATGTATGTGTACATATCGTATAGTAGTAATGTCCGGTGTAGCCTCTGTCTTTATTAGACTAACTTTTACCAGAGTATTTTTTTTAGGATGAATTGTGCGCTCAGGGCTACTACAGAATGCTTTTTGCATCCCTGATTGCAAGACAATAACTTCAAAATTGCCAAGTCCCAACCATTTTGACTTTAAGCCTTGTTTACATGCCTACGACTACGACAAAAAAATTTAGGGCGCTCCTGAGTCCATCCGACTCTGATGGGGAAAGTAAAGGTGGTTGGTCTTTGTGGTGGTACCCTGCTCGTTAACCGTTGGCCAAAGAAACAGATGACCTTAGCATCAGCTGCCCTATAGGGCTGAAGGGAAACTTTACATCCATTCTTCTGACTTCGAGAAAAAAGTGCGTCGAATACGCCAGGTGAATGAATTCCTGAAGCTCAGAACACATAAGACAATCTTAGATCCCGGAACTTGTTGAGGTAGTGGGTTTGTGTAATTTTGGGGGTGGGTAAAATAAAATGAAAAAGTGCCATACAGAAGACATAGTGCTAGATAAACTGTCTTAACCTTGTGAAAGGAGAGAGATGTAACCAGCTTTAAAACAAGTTCTACATCGAAATTAAGAAACTGCAAAATTATTTTTTTTTATGTTTATTCAGTACTGAAGAGATTACATTGCCAACAACACATAAGACACTAACATAAGTTTACGGTTTACACCACAGGTCACGTTGAAATTGTTCATAAACTGTCCAAACTTGACGATCATTGGGTTGTCCATTGTCCTTTGCTGTAGACGAACGAAGTTTCTGGGATTCTTTCGGAAGGATCTGTCCTTATTTCCTGTGGAAGCCCAAAGATTCCAAGAAATATAAATGGTTATTCAGTACTGAAGCGATTACCTTGCCAACAACACATAAGACACTACCGTAATTTTACGGTTTACACAATTTCAAAATTTAGCATTGAGCGCAGAGACACATGCATAAGAATAAAAGAGACTGTTTAGAAAAATATATATTCTCAATAAAAGTATCTTGAAATAGGTTACCTTGTTTATCAATTACATTTATACCTTTTGTAAATCAATATTTAAAATATACATATTTCTCAAATATATATATATAATATATATATATATATATCATGGGCGTAGCCGGGGGGGGGGGATCGGAATTTAGTGATTGATTTTTTGCTTGATTTTGTTTAATTTTAGGTGAGATTTTAATACTAAACTATCACTTGCCCCAGCACAACCAAAAGGGTTTTGAGTTTAAAACCCCCTACCAGGGGGTTTTGAGTTTAAAACCCCTTACCAGGGGTGTTCGAGTTTAAAAACCCCTACCAGGGGGGTTCGAGTTTAAAACCCCTACCAGAGGGGTTCGAGTTTAAAAACCTCTACCTTGGGTTTTGAGTCTTAAACCCCCTACCTGGGGTTTTTGCAGTTAACTCCCCCTCTTCTATAAAACAAAAAAAATGCAAACGACAATCCCCTAATTCCAAGAGCACAGTTAATAAAGATTTTGATTTTAAAACCCCCCTCTAAAATTTACGATAAACTCACTCTTCAATATAAAAAAAGCTAATTACGCACTCAAAATATGAGCGTAGCTAAATGGGTTTTGACTCAGTTTTGAGTTTAAACCCCACTTCAGCGAGGTTTGAAGGTAAAAAAAATCCTCTTTAATAATAAAAACAAAGCAAATTATACACTCAAAATGTTACGAGTGTAGTCAAAGGGGTTTTGAGTTTAAACTCCCCTCCAGTGGAGTTTGAAGCTAAAAAGTACATCTTCAATATAAATAAAATCAAATTACTCACTCTAAAATCTATGAGCGTAGCTAATGGGGTTTTGAGTTTAAACCCCCAGCCAGGGGGGTTTCAGGCTAAAAAATACATCTTCAGTGTAAGAAAAAAAGCAAATTACGCACTCAAAATGCCATGAGCGTTGCCAAAAGGGGTTTTGTGTTTAAACCCCCATTCAGAGTGATTTGATGCTAAAAATACCTGTTCAATATAAAAAAAAAGCAAATTACACACTAAAATTATTTGAGCGTAGCCAATCCAATAGGGGGTTTTGAGTTTAAACCCCTCTTCTACAGATGGCTTTTTAAAAAAGTTTAAAACCCTTCCAGATGGTTTTGAGTTTAAGATTCCCCTACAGATGATTTTGACGATAAAACTTCTCTTTTCGATATAAAATCTAAAGCAAACAACAGTCACTAAATTCAAAAAGTGTATTCAAGAGAGGTTACACATATTTACCAGTGGCTTGGCTCCATTAATAAACTGCAGTGAATAGTCATCTGCCGAAATTGAAAAACACTAAATGTGCTCAACAAAGATGGCTAAGACAGATTTTAGGAGTGAGTTATAGAGATCGAGTCTAAATCAAGGAAATCCTATGCCGAACTGGGAGTCGACCCCTAAGTAAGATTGTGAGAGAGCGACGCATGAGGTTTGCGGGACATGTTCTCCGACAAAATGAATTACGCATAAGAAGAGTTGCAATGATATCTTAGTACAACTTGACGCCACTCATTCATGGAGGTCCTCATGGCAGGTGGGAAGAGGCTTCAGACATTACCAGTGACAGATTTTTATATAAACAGCTTCACGTCAAATGCTCCGAACGGCGCGGGAGGGTCTAAGTCAGTAAGAATAGCACATTAGGTTTATGAAATAAAACTTTTTAATAGCAGGAAAATGCAGTGTAGATACCTCAGAATATGCATTTTGTTGGCTTTCAATACCAGAAATAGTGCTTGGCGGCGGGGCTGCGCCCCGCGCTGGGGGAACTCCTAGCGCTCCCCGAGACCCCTTTGCTGGTAATGGCGGGGAATCTACAATTTTTCCACTAACTCATGGAAGAACCTATTCTAGGGCACAATAAACGTCTTCCGAAAGTATGAAAGGTCAGAATGTAATAAAGATTATGTACACACACACACACATAAATACATATAGTTGTTTTCCGCTGGGGAGGGGGGGATCGGGGGGGGGGGGGAGAAAAAATCCCCCAAACCCCCCCCCCCCCCGAAAAAAAATCCTGGCTACGCCCATGATATATATATGTGGCATTTGAAACAACAAAGATTTTAGGTTTATATTATGGAACAAGTTAGATGTCTTTATTTTCGACATTTCCACCACTAGATCGACTATTTCTAAGTCAATGATTATAGTAATAATAAGTCACTATAAACCAGTGTTAATGTCATTGGGGGATTGTACGTTTTAAAGAGATGGGGAGAGTAAGGAATATGAAAATGAATATTAAATGGGTGGGGAAGGGAAAAGGTTTGTTTTTTGTTTTGTTTTTGTTTTGGAGAAGAGAAGAAGGAGAGACTAAACACTCAAAATATCTAGGTCAATCTAGGTGTAATTATAAATGAAACATTGACATAGAGAAATAAATTTTTAAAAAATCATGCAAAACATTAAGGCTTATTAAAAGAAATGGGGATAAATCAAACAAGAACATAAAACAAAAATGCTATTTTACTTAAGCTAGGCCAATATTAGAATATGCATCCTCTGTTTTGGATCCCTCAACTCAAGAAAAGAAGAAAGAAACTAGAACAAATACAAACTAGAGCAGCGAGATTTATATAACAAACGAATAGTTAAATCAGAGTAACACCTTAAGTTAAATCACTAAACTTAGAGACACTTCAGGACAGAAGAATCAAAAGTAAACTAGCTATAATACATAAAACACTGAACCATAATTTACTCAAGAAAAACAAAACCTAATGAAATACTCAAAAAGACACAAAGAAGTACATCTCTAATGCCATACGTAAAGTCTGTAGTATACAAGAAAAGATAGAGAAAATGAGAGGTAGAGAAGATTGTGCTTCAAATGATTCACAGACAACAGGTTCAATGACAAATGGTTCTAAGTCAACTGTTACACTGACAATTGGTTTTTTAGTTTATTCAACAAATGGTTCTAAATCAACTGTTACACTGACAACTGGTTTTTAGTTTATTCAACTAATAGGTCTAAGTCAATAGACAACTGTTTTTTTTAGTTTACTCAACAAATGGTTCTAAGTCAACTGTTATACTGACAACTATTTTTTAGTTAACTGAACAAATGGTTCTAGGTCAACTTTTTCACTGACAGTTGGCTCACGACAATTATTTCACGCGACAAATGGCTCACTGACAGTTGGCTCACGACAAATATGTCAGGCGATAAATGGCTCACTGACAGTTGGCTCACGACAAATATATCACCCGACAAATGGCTCACTGACAGTTGATTCCCCAACGAGTATATTGTTAATAATCTTCCTCGTACTTGTGAACGAAATTATATTCGTCTAGGGTGGAGGACACCACTGGTAAATGTTTGAGAAACACTGACATAAGATACATGTATACAAATGTAATACTGTCCATGTCTTTCACAATTTAAGATATCCAAAATCTCACGTTGTCACAGTGTAATTTGCTTGATTAAAAATAGGTCTAGACATAAGCGAATATTCAAAATATTGGTTCCATTTATTGTTATTTTTTAAAACATAAACGTGAAGGAAAAAAAATGAACCGAGGAGGGAAGTAACTCCAATTTGTCTGGAGCTATTTGAGAGGCGTCGTTTTATTTGTTTATCTGAAACTCGATTGGACAAATATGAGTTGATTTAATTTTGTAATTCTGAAACATTTAATGTAGTTACATCAATTATCTTTCCCTCACCACGTGATTTAGTCTCATCCAATCAGGAATAAGTGCTTCGCGTGTAGGGATTTATGTGCTCTGCGTTAGTTTGCCATAAATGTTTATAAATGTGTGTGTGTGGTTGCGTGTATGTTTGAACTGTCAGTGTTTGAGTGGGTTGGTGACTGTGTCGCTGTAAACAATTTCCTCTGAAAGCGTGCTGAAGTATTTACTCTGTTAAATTAATTTCTTCCTACAACGGTTCTATGCACTTTCTTGTTTTTTGGTTGGGGTATCTGGTCAAATGGTAGGATATCAATAAGACAGTCTCGAGTTTGAATCCCAGCAGACTTTGGCAGTTTAGGATGCTCCTGAAACTTAACTCTCATCGGTACTTCCAGGGGCGGACTGGGTATCAAAATCGGCTTTACCGGTATCATATAAACCGACCCACAAATTAATGGCATGTCATATCATGGGCGTAGCAAGGATTTTTTCGGTGGGGGGGGGGATTTTTGTTTACCCCCCCCCCTCTGCAATCTATATGTATATTTAATTAAACTTCATGACCTTATGACCTTTCATTCTTTCTGGCGTTTTTTTTTTTAAAGTTGTCTGCATTGGGAAAAAAAATGTCTTTGGTCGCGACCAGACCGGCCCATTTGGTACCGACCCACCAGGCATTTGCCCGTTTGCCCAAATAGCCAGTCCGCCCCTGGGTACTTCACAATGATTTTGTTTGGCGTTGTGCTGGCAACGTGATACCCTGGTAAACAAAAAAGAATATATATATATATATATATATATATATATATAAACTGCATATTGACAATTACGTCCAAAGAAAGTTCACTTTCCAGACCTTGAACTAGTGGAAATATAAATTACAATCAAACCAACGGCGAAATATGTGAAGCTATTCTGAATATGAATTTTATTCGAACCCTAGTTCAACACACCGAACATAGGAGAAAATGAATTGGAATCGAACCAAAATTTAACACATTAAAAAAACTGAGTCACTACCTGTCACAGTGATTCTCAAACGATGCTGTGACCTGCAGCCAATCTTGCTATGACCCTCAACCCCTCATCCTAATGTGTATGTCTAAAACTATAAAAAAAATGACACTAATTTTCTTTTATCCCGCTTTTTTATTTTTGCAGAATGTAAGTATACTGACCAACAGTGACCGCGGCAGTCTGTTCCTGGTCAGAGGCAGCAGAGACAATAAGTACCTTGTGTCCAAGCTGTTTGACGTCACAGAGTCCAGCACACTGGAACAGTCCATCCACACGGAGGCCAACGAGATTATCGTCCCTTTCGGCGTGGGCATAGCGGGAAATGTGGCTCTGTCGAGGGAACCAATCAACATAAAGGATGTCTACGCAGTAAGGGGAAATAATCTTACTTCCCGTGAAAGGTTTTTATGTCGGCTAAGAGCAGACAATTAGGCCTTCCCCCCCTGTATTGATAATGATATTTGTATAATCAATGCTGTAGAGGAGAAAAAATATAAGTGGAAATAATAATTATATCCGGCAAACGGATTTTTAAAAAAAAAATATTTCTATTGCAGCTAAATGGGATTTTAAAAAAAATTACGTTTTTAAAATTAAAGACAGCTTGAGCCGCCATAATGTGTGTTCGTGAGAAAAAAAGTAGGCACTCTATATTGTCCATAGCACACATCAATACACAGAGACCGCAATAGTAAGACGTTATGGAAGTGATGGTCCATTAAAAATCGAAGGGTAAATAACTTAATTAATTCTATTTTAAATTTTTTTTTAAATAATTGCGATTCTTTTAAAAATGAACTTACAAAAACAACACCAACAACAAATAAAGTTAATTTAACAAAATTGTATCAATTTAGTAAATAACTAATGCATTGGAAGTTATAGACGCCATGTATTAAAACATAAGTTATCTGCGTTGCGAAGCAACAAGTGGTTATAATCAAGTATAATTCTAATGCAGACTGTAATGTGAATCCGATCACACTTATAAACTAATTTAGCCTGTAATATATATCTTCAATGCAATCTTTTGATTGTGATATACAGTCGTCTGACATAAGACTTTGCCCTCTATTACTTGTGCTATGGATAGGGGTTACTAAACGTCCGACAAAAGAAAGACATGCCCTCTTTTTTTAGGGTTACGTTCGTCCGGCAGGTGCTGAAAATGTCCGGATGTCACTCTGTTCTTTACTCCTGTTAGTTTGTATTTATCAAAACGAACTCAACTCTTTCCATTTGTCTGGACCTCACAAAGTCGATCATAAATAATAAGAAGAAGAACGGTTTAGTCCGCTTTTTGTCCTCCTTTGTTTGTCCTCTTTATTCTCATGTGTCCTCATTAAGTCCTCCTTTTGTTTTAGCCTGGTGTATTATTTTTGTTCCGCAAGCTCGGTCTAGAGTACATACCAATGGCTTAGAACGCCATGTCAAGAAATAATTATGTCACAAAACATGGTTTAGTCTCTTTGAATAGAGTTGCATTAGGCATCGTGCCGCTTAAATTAAAGACATATTATCTCTGCATTTAGAAAATATGCATCAAAATGTCTTGTCGTCTGCTAGGACCCCAGGTTCAACCAGGAAGTGGATAAAAAGACGGGATACAGGACTCACAGCATCCTTTCCATGCCAATAGTCAATTTTGAAGGGGAGGTCATCGGAGTTGCTCAGATCATCAACAAAATTTCCGGAAACCATGAGTTCAGCAAACAGGACGAAGATGTAAGCCTAATTATGTCCCTTAGATAGCCAGTCTTCTGTAGTTCAGTTCAAAACAATGCACATGTGATACTGACATTAAAACTATTTTGCTCTAAAATTTCCATAGTGGCTATAATCTATATTTCTATAATCGTATTCCTCAAACAAAAAAAACAACAAAAAAAGTAAAGTAGTAATGCATTCCTTTCAGGCCTTGCGAGCTATAGGTTTGTTCTACAGTTGTAAGCTTCTAAGTAAAGTGATATTGATTTTATTTGTCTTACCTAGTCTATGCAATTGTAAATGTTGGTCTAGTTATAGCAATTATATTTGAAAAATAATTACTAGACAGCTAGTGTTCTTTGAACGAATGAAGATACACAGTAAAATTTTCTAATTACACAACCTTTTTTTCTGGAGTACTGAACAATATTCATTAATATGCTACAGGCAAAGTGCGACATACGGCACTGTATAGAATGCCTGAAATGTCCAGGCAGAGTAAGAAATGATTTCTCCATTTTCTACTTTGCTTAGAAATTCCAAACAGTGACTACAAATGCTTCAGGCAATGTGTTAAATGATGATTTTAAGTATTTTATTAATAATATAATTTTCTCGACTGTCTAAGTGTACAAGCTTTGTACAACTTCATTGTACTAGGTAAATAGTGGATACATAAGATGTTTCATATTGTTTTGTACGAAAGTCGAAAGAAATAGATCTATTATGGAATCAAGGCAAATACGACTACTTAGAAGGAATCACTTGACTAGATATTGATAAGAAGGAATCACTTGACTAGATATTGATAAGAAGGAATCACTTGACTAGATATTGATAAGAAGGAATCACTTGACTAGATATTGATAAGAAGGAATCACTTGACTAGATATTGATAAGAAGGAATCACTTGACTAGATATTGATAAGAAGGAATCACTTGACTAGATATTGATGGAAAACATTAGTTAATTTATCATGTTAAACAAGGTTGCAGTGTGAAATATTGACACATGTTCCACTATTGAAAAAAAGAATAAGCTTATATCCGTAAATAATATACTCGTCTTGAAATTGAACTTTATAATCAACTCAGTGGCTGTTTAAAAAACTGAAATAATGTTTAAAATAATTATAATAAGGTCTTTTCTCCTTTACATTACTATTTTAAAATACGACTAGTTGATTCAAAGAATTATTTGATTATTTAAAAATCAAAATTACACTTAGCATAGGGTATAAAGACATTGGATACAAATGTATTTTTAGTCTTAAGAAATCTTGTTTACACAATCATGTTTGTTTTTTTTTCATTCATGTACGTTTCCTTCTTCTTCTCCTTCGTTCTCATTGTTATGTTGGAGTGTTCAGATGACTGGACCAATACATGAGATGAACTGGGCAGTGGTCTCCTTCATCTTCTCCTTCGTTCTCATTGTTATGTTGGAGTGTTCAGATGACTGGACCAATACATGAGATGAACTGGGCAGTGGTTTCCTTCTTCTTCTCCTTTGTTCTCATTGTTATGTTGGAGTGTTCAGATGACTGGACCAATACATTAGATGAACTGGGCAGTGGTTTCCAAATCAGGGAGCTCTCCATATAGTTTTCTTTCTATTGGGGTGATCTGGGGCCAGTGTCTTATACGGGCCTCTTGGTTAAGAGAGCAGTTTTGGAGGACGTGGTCGGCATTCTCTGGTGATACTCCACATGGGCAGATTTCACTGGTTCCAATTTTGAGTTTCCGGTACATGCTTTGTCATATTCTGTTGTGTCCGGACCTGAGTCGAAAGATTAGACGTTGGTCTTGTCGGGATAGCTTATAGAAAGCGTCATCTTTCTTGTGATTTGGTTGAGAGCTCGTCCAGTTATCATGTATTTAATTTACAATTAATTTCTTCAATTCTTCTGGATAGAGTGCAGAGTTTACATTTACTGTATAAATATCTGTCTAAATAAAGCATTTTCTACTTTGCCTGACTCAGAATTTGTCGTTCCATAGAATGCCTAGGCAAAGTGGAAAATCCATTCGCATTTTGCCGGTAACAAATAAACAAATATGTTACATTTCCTGCCTTTAATTTACTATTTTATTTGTGTTTTTTAATTTAATTAATTAATTTTTTCCAGCTGTTTCGCAAATATCTGACATTTTGTGGTATCGGTATCACCAATGCACAGCTCTTTGAGATGTCAGTGAATGAATTCAAGCGAAACCAGGTAATAAACTGGGGTCAAGCTATACAGTGAACCCTAATCTCTGCTCGAACTGTTGAAATTTTTTTTTTGTTGTTTTTTTTTGTTTTTTTTTATCTTTTTGACGGATCGCGCAAATGTTAGTTTAGCTTTGATTGAACAGCCCTTTGCAGAAGTGAACAGTTCAGATCTGCTTTATCTGTGAACCTTTATCTCTTAATCTGTTCTATAGACACCCAATTCCCTGCAAATGCTTGGACAGTGCTGTCTGCTGGATTCCAAAGTGGAGCCTCGTTTTATTTCCTGCCCTGATTTAAATGCTTCCGGTAGAAAACAAGAGAAGATAACTACACGTTGTTTTTTTTTTCTGTGTGTGTTTTTTTTTTCCAGCATTTCACGGCACGCCAGTAGCCCATCGAACTGGACATTGTGGAGAGTTAATGTCCCATGGCCAACTGTTCATCCTTGATCTAGGCCAGGAGTGAACTCTGGGCTTCTGAAAAGGCTCGCGAACTGAAGAGATAATGCTATTGATTTATTTTGGTCTGAGCTTCTAGTTGAGATGTACAGCCAAGAAAATTTCTTTAATTTCGTGGTGGAGCTTAAAAGAGACCCAACAAAACTTCTATAGACCCAAGACATTTTATGAACGTTTCAAATAGAAACTACCTAGACTTATGTTTTAACGTCTAGAAATCTACTCAGCCCCCAAAGATGTTTTGCTTCGATTCCAGCAAAAAATGTTAAATAGTTGTAAGAATAATGCTGAAAATTATAGTAATAAATATTAGACTTGACTGCGAGTCAGAAGATTAATGAGGAATGCAGTATTGTACTTTGCTTTCAAGTCCTAGCTGTGATCTACATCTTTTGCCACATCCAGCGATATCCGTTGTTTACCGGCGGTCAGTATGAGTGTCACGGATGAATGTGTGTATTTATGTATAATCTATTTTTACATTCTGCGCGAATGACCGGAAGTGTGTTTTGTTGTCAGAGGTTGATCAGAGAGAGAGAGAGACCAGCGTGTGTGATATGCAGTAAAGCTGATTAAAGTTTATGTGTTTGATCTAGTGGTTCAATTGTTTTATTTCGTTAACTACAACTGAACCAGGGACATCTAGACGTATCGGACTCTTTCATCAAGTTGTAATCCAGAACTCATTTACAATGTTGTAAGTCAGAACTCTTTCATCAAGTTGAAATCCAGAACTTATTTACAATGTTGTAAGTCAGAACTCTTTCATCAAGTTGTAATCCAGAACCTATTTACAATGTTGTAAGTCAGAACTCTTTTATCAAGTTGTAATCCAGAACTCATTTACAATGTTGTAAGTCAAAATCCACGTTTTAACCCTCAGCTCCTTCTCCATCTTGCTCGAGGCATGTTTGAGGAACAGAGTAACCTGGAGAAGCTCGTTCAGAAGATTATGCTGGACGCTCAGGATCTTCTCAAGTGCGAAAGATGCTCTGTCTACCTCCTGGATGACTCCTTTCAGAGGGTAAGTCTTCAATGGCGTCATTGGTTTTCTTTTTTGTTTCAAGTTGTTTTGTGAGGTCGTGAGCGTAGGCGTAGATTTAGTGTTTGTGTCTTGTGTGTAGTATTGACCTAGTTTATGTGTGTCATGTTTAGCATCGACCTAGTACAATTAAGGAGTGTGCCATTGACCTAATTTATTTTATGCCATGATTATTTATTGTTAGGATATCTGCATTTGATTGTCATTAAGTATCACTTAATAAATCACAAAATGATGTTTTGATGTACATAGAATAAAAAGACTAAGACTTTATTTGATGCCGTG
>JASAOG010000278.1:212500-365000 GCA_030265305.1 Biomphalaria pfeifferi
TAAGTCAAGTATCGACTTATTGTAAGTCAAGTATCGACTTATTGTAAGTCAAGTATCGACTTATTGTAAGTCAAGTATCGACTTATTGTAAGTCAAGTATCGACTTATTGTAAGTCAAGTATCGACTTATTGTAAGTCAAGTATCGACTTATTGTAAGTCAAGTATCGATATTTTAACTTCGCGTGTGGTCGTTTTTTTAGTTGTTTTTTTCTTTGGTCTGTCACTGTATGTGTCAGAGAGAGAGCTAGAGAGAGGTAGAGAGAGAGAGAGAGCTAGAGAGAGAGAGAGAGAGAGTGAGTTATTTTTCTTGTCTAAAATGTGTAATTGTTTTGTCAAATTTCCTTTCAACTTTTCAATATTTTTTATTGAAGGTCAGAAAACAATGAGCTCGACACGTCAAGGTTTTTCTAAGTTTTTTTTTAAAACAGTTCTATGTTTCAAATCCTTGGTTTTAAACCACAGACTATGACCCACGAACAACCTTTTTCATCTCTAGCATTTATACCATAAGTAATATACCAATGTGTTGCCAACTTCAATCAATTGTGAAATAAGTTAATTAAAGTAGCCATTTTAATTTAAAATTTCCTTAGTAATGAAGTCCAGCTAGAAGCTTCTTAAAATAATTTATTCAAATTAAAAACTCCTTATAATAACGTAGGCCTATTCAAATCAAAAGTTACTAGTAATACTTTATTCAAATTAAAATCTACTAAATGTAAGTTGTTGTTTTTTCACTGACTAGTTTCTTAAATAAGTCTGTTTCGTTGTACATAGCACATTGTCATGGCTATTTATAATATCATATAAAAATGTAACATAAAATTATCTCTTTAAGGGACAGTTGTTTTAGCAAAATTATGTTATAATCTTATTTCTGAATGTATTATTGTCTTTATTTATTGCAAGAAGGGCCTCGTCTTTAAGACCGCTTGTCCGGGCCATAAATTATGAAGACTTTTAAAAAATATGTATAAATTATTATTTAATTTTATTATTATTATTGTTATTAATTTTTGCCAATGTTTTGATATATTGAATATTACGTGCAATACTAGTAGTGGTACAAACTCTCGGAATAGACTCGGAATAGACTCAGAATAGATTGGTTATGGACTTTTTAGCAGTAAATAAATTTGGCAGTGCTCTAAGGCTGCAGGCTACGAATAAAAGAAAATGTCTCATGTCTTTTAAAAAAAAAGATAGTTTGATTTTTAAGAAAAAGTTTGTTCTCTTTAAAAAAAAAAAAAAGTTTTTATTCGTTTAAATTTTTTTTTATTTATTTATTAAGGCGACTTTTTTTTTTTTTTTTTTTTTTTTTTTTTTTTTAAAGACCCACGGCCTTGACCTCTTTTCTTCTTTCCACTTCCACACCCCGTTTGTCTTTTTGTGTTGACAGGACATCATGAGCTACACCAGCCGCTTCCTGAACCGTCTCAGCAGCTACTCCAGGACCGGCAACCTGGTGGTTGCTATGCAGGTAGTCATGGACGCCAGAATTAGATCGTCTGCATGTGTTGTTGTCCCTCTTCTGTCCTTCCCCGCCCATCCTTTGCGCCTTTACCATCGTAACACTCTCATTATCTGTCCCACCCAGCAACCCCCTCACCCTTTACCATTCTTTGACCTTTGTTCTATAGATTTCTAATTATAGCAACATCTTTGAGCTAAATAAAAATAGAGTTGTAGAGCTTTGATTTTAAGATTGACAAAATTATTTTTAAGAATTATGCCCCTTTAATATGGTATTCCGTAAAGCGCCAATTGGTCTGTTTATTTCTAGGTTTAAATTTATCATTGAGTTTAGATGAAGCTAAGTCGGTTACGAACGTAGGTCTTTTTCATTTAAGAAATAAATTAAGAAATATGCACTAGCTGACCGAAAAAATGTTCTTTAATAAAAATACATACTATTTTTTTGTATGTCTTTCGCTATTATTTCACATTATATACTTCGTATTCTATTAAGCAGAAATGAATAACAAAATCTAATATAAAACAGGAGTGCATGTAATCTTATATTACATTCCGTTTTAATAAATGTTAAATACTTTAGAAAAAAATATGTAGAGATAGAAAAAAAGGTTAAGATCTGTTTAAAACCTAATTAGATATACTAATAATATTATTTAAATGAATGACAACAAACTGCTTGATTGGCTTCAGGGGTGGATAGAAGTTGGGAACACTGTGTCTTCTAAGCTTCGGACTATTATTGAAATGAAGAATAGAAAGCAGAGCCGGTCCTACAGATTGCGGAGCCCTATGCAAAACGAATTGCGCGGGGAGGAAAATAAGTAAAAATTAAGATTTTTTTCATTTTTTTTTTTTTTTTGAAAAATAATACGTCATTGTATTTTGTTTATACATTACTAAGTACAAAATCACGGTCAAATTAAATTACGAGCCATCTGCAATAAGCCGATAAACATTCAGATCTGCCTTTTAGATTTACTATCGACTAGCAAAATATCGGAGGAAAATCAGGAGGCAGCGGAAACCCTGTTTAGTTAAAATGGTTTAATTTAATAATTAGCGCGGGGCCTATGAAAGTGCGTGGCCCACTGCGGCTGCATAGGATGCAGTGCCATAAGGCCGGCCCTGATAGAAAGTTACAGTCTAAACCTCAGTGGAAGGAAGCAGGGCAGGGTTCGAGCTCCGTCCGATAGTGATGATAGCCCTAAGCGTTAACCCCCACGACCTGGCAGCCGTCCGATTCATCCCCGGAGCTATTTTATTTTATCGTTGTTGTTTTTATGAGTTTACCATCGGTATCAATAATTCGTTATCGATCTGCCAATACTCGTGTGTTTCTCTCTACTACGGTTGACTAACCAAACTCCTTAGAGGGGGCTGGCGTGCACATCCTACCACTGTTTCAATCTTCCTGGCGCCCTCCCCTTCCCCCCCCCCCACGCCCCTACCTTCTTGTAAACGTACAGATTTAAATTGCACCCAAGGTAGTGTCGGTCATGTTCACTGTAAACACGCTTAAATCACGTGACTTGGTGCACGTGAAGACATCATCAGTCGAATGTTGTTGCTTTTTTTTAATTTTTGGAGCATTAAAAATAGCCCTGTCCATCAGGGTACGTAACTCCTGTCTTGCAGAGTTACTTTTGAAAATAACAGCTGTGTGTAGTGTTTATTATAACCGAGCCGATGAGCTGAGTAGACAACTTGAATATAAAGTCTATCTATAAGAAAGTAAGCATTCCTGTTTTAAGTAAGGAAAAGTAAATATTTAAAAAAAAGACATTGTGAATACAACAGCGTTAAAAGAAAATACGTACATCAACAATGTCATTAATATTGAAAGAAACAGAAGTTCTAGATATTATGCAAATGTACAAAGACTTATTTCTAGTTATAAGTCTAATAATATAATAATAATGTAAGGTAACGTAAATTTTTTTGCAGCGGAACGCAAACCATCAATTTGAGACTTACAAATTGTAAACTGAGGTTTCCTTTAAAAATAAATAGTAAATTTATGTTGAATTGTACACATTAGTGAGGTAGTTCTTTATTGGCGAACTTTAACGAAATAGCCAATTATGCATAATTTGTATATTTATCTCTTTGCGTACTTCAGTTAATACGAACAGCACTTTAATTGCGCTGTTTTTATTTTTCAAATGTTTTGCAGCTGAAGTTTTCGGAGTAAACATATGACCAAGCTTGGTCTTCCTTTTTGTTTCTCTTGATCTGGATGTTGTGTTTCTAGTCTCTGTTTTAGTTCTCACGTTCTTACATTCATCGAACAACATTTCCTGCCTCTAATTATAACGAAATTGTATATGTTATGATGGCCACATTCCTTCCAATCTTGCATACTAGCAGCAACTTTGGAAAAACAGTCGGGAAATAGCCAGGTACCTCGTACATGAGGACACCATAACCGGGGCAATAGGTTCAAGTAGTCTCATGAGCAGTGCGAAAATCTCCGGTGGTATGCTATCTTACAGGAATCTCTGGTGGTATGCTATCTTACAGGAATCTCTGGTGGTATGCCTTCTTACAAGAATCTCTGGTGGTATGCCTTCTTACAAGAATCCCTGGTGGTATGCCATCTTACAAAAATATCTGGTTGTATGCCATCTTAAGGAAATCTCTGGTGGTATGCTATGTTACAGGAATCTCAAAATGGCGCGTGCCTCAATTATAATGAGAGAAGAACAAAATAGACGATAAAGAAAAATGTGAAGGCTACGTTTTAAATGTTAAAAGACAGAAGTGTAAAGAAATAGCCAATCAAAAAGGTCAAATTTGATTGGCTGAAAACATTAAAACCGACCGAGACCAATCGACATGAAAGGCCACAACACTGACCTGCGGTGTCGCAGCCTGTGGGCAGTGGAAACCAACAGCACGTTGCCACGCCGTACAGACCTGTGACGTGGCAATCAGCTTTTGGTCTTCACTGCCCACAGGTTGCGACGTAGCAGCTTAGTGTTCAGGCCTTTCATGTCGATTGGTCTCGGTCTGAGGAAAAGGCATTATGACCCCCCCCCCCCCTTCAGCTCTAACTACCCATCACCCTAGGAGACCTGGGTCTCCCTGCCTTGCCACCAATTGCAGTTCGTCTCAGATGCGGGGGGGGGGGGGATGTCTCCAAGACAAGATGGTAACACAAGAAGAGCGGCAAATGAAATCCCATTTTAATATAGTGCCTCTGCTACCCCCCCCCCCCTTTTCTCTTCACTTTCTATTAAAGGCCCACTCCCCCAAACTGTCCAGAAGGTAATGTCCCTAACTCACCTCCAAGGTAAAACATAAACGTTTATTTTTCTTCTTCAAGGTACAAATCGCACACTATGATATAGCCTGTGTATAACGTTCTGCTCTTTAACCTCTGTATGAGCACAGCTCTGTGCTAACTATGGTGTTGTGTCTATAACACAGTGAATGTTTTGTTTACTCACTACATTACACTGGCCAGTGGTAACTGACCAACACATTCTGTTGCTTTCACTCATCCATTGTACACCGCCAGAAAAAAAGTTTAGATGCTAGCGCTGTGATAATGTAACGATTATTCATGTGTTGTTGTTTGTTTTTTGTTTTTTTTTTGTTATTTGTACACTTTAAGCTCATAACTCAATACTATAACTTTGTATAATAACACTGTCGACGTAACCTTGTGGATACGCTTGTATATGTGTGTATGTTTGTCACCAGTTAACAATTGTTTGTAAGACACCGCATTGTTTTTATGCCTGACTAACCGAGGCCGATTGTCATGGCAGGCCTGAACGCTGACCTGCAACGTCGCAACCTGTGGGCAGTGGAGACCTACAGCTCGTTGCAACGTCACCGATCCATACGCTTCCTTCACTTCGCTTCCTCTCCACTTCCTTCAAGTTGCAACGTCACAGGTCAGTGTTGAGGTCTTCTATAACGATTGGTCTTGGACTAACCCAGCAAACAGTGCCGGATTTTCTCCTGTGCTCGCCCTATGAAACTTTGTACCAGGTTATATGAGTAGAACTGGGAGCACTATGACACAACAAGGAAAATTTGCTAAGCCCTAGCATTTTTTATAAATCAAGACCTTATCTGTCTATATCCGGCACTGTTGGTCAAGCAGTTCTATACTACTAACACCAAGGCACCTTTTCTATAACAGCTGTGTTGTTTACATTTCTTGTATGTTTTGAATACAATAACTTAAATGCAAAGAGACTTAACAAAACTAAGCTAATAAGTGTCCGGTTTTAGTTCTATGTTTATGTAAGAATCATTTTACGTATCAGTGGTGTGGTAAACATCTTCATCAGTTGACCTTCAGAGAATAACATCCAAATCTGATCGGTTTGAGAACCTTGGACGTTCAAGTTATTGATTGGGAAATGTTAATTAAAACTAAACTAATCGTTTTCTTTTCAATATTGAAGCATTTTTGTCTGTCTATGTACCATAAGAAATACATAGGTCAGTGATTCTGTGTAATGTAAATACTTTATTAGCGTCGTAAATAGTGCTTACGAATTTTGTGGCATTTCTTATAAGCTAAATATATGTTAGAAAATAAAGTTTCTGAAATATTCATGTTTTTGAAAATAAAAAAATTCCATAAAATTACACAGTAGTATGATACAAATTACTTTAAATATCTTAATCCGTTATAGACTTATACCCAAAGGTACTAGATACAACAGATCCATGTTATGCGTAATAGAAAGTATTAAATTCAACAAAGCTTTACTATTCTATAATATAAAGTACATAGTACAAAAAAACTATGCTATTCTATAATATAAAGTACTGAATACATTAGCACTGTGTTATTCTTTAATCAAAAGTACTTAATACGAAAAGCCAACGTAAGCCACACTAAAGTACTTAATATAACAAATCTATGCTACTGCATTGTCTAAAGTACTTAACAAGTACTTAATGACATAGCTATGCCGTTGTATAGTCTAAAGTACTTAATATGACAAATCTATGCTATTGTATAGTCTAAAGTACTTAATGTATCAGATTTGTGCTAGCTTATAATTAGCCTTACACACTAAAGTACGCAATGTGAATAGGGCTGTGCATGGATCTAATGCTAGTGAATACGTTGATCACTATGAGTGAAAACTTTGTGGTCAATATTTATTAGCAAATTAAATACAGCCCAAACTCTAGCAGCCAAATATCGCCTTTAGCAAGTTTTAGCCAAGTCAAGGCCATTTTCTATTTATTTTTTATACTTCATTACTTTTTTTCGCTTCACTCGTTGACTAGTAAAACTTTGAATCTACTATTACCACCACTCTTTTAATATGAATTATAATAACACTCTCGTATTAATCATTAGCACACTTGTAGCATTGAGTCTATCTCTATAATATACATACTTTGAACATTCATTATATTTCGCTATAGAACTAAAATAGATTTTAAAATAAAAAGCTAAAGTTGTATTAATTTATATATGTTGAGTAGCTGTAATCAACATAGGTTAAGTTTTACAACAAAGTAAGATGTTGTTTTTTTTCTTGTAATATTTTTTTTGTTATATATATTTATGTTTATACATACCTGCACTTTTACTTGAGTGAGAGACTGTTTTCTCTAGTGTTCGATCACGTTAACTCTTTCTCTCCGTTATAATTTAACACGTTCTGATGGAAATCAACGTTGGTATCGTCAGTTAGGAGAGAAAGAGTTAAGACGTATAAATGGGACAGATTCATTGATGTAATAACATGAATCATATTAAAGCTAGGATTTGCTTTAGATCTGAATTTGCTGTGTGGCTTTTCTTTTATTAAATTTTTTGTGTGACCTTATCATCAATTATTACAACTGAATGTTACCGTAAAATGCAATAGAAAGATTAAAGACTAAGTTACGTAGGGCTAAGTTACTAGACTTAAGTCACAGGACTAATTTACAGGACTAAAGTTACAGTACTAATTTACAAGACTAAGTTACTTGGCTAAGTTACAGGACTAAGCTACAGCAGTGTTTCCCAAACTTTTGACCTATGTGTACCCCTTTTATAATATTTGTAAAGCTGAGTACTCCTCGCCCCCCCCCCCACCACACTTTAATTTGTTAACAGTACATAATAACTGGGTATTTAAAGAAATCAACATAGTTAATGAGGTTCAACGCGTACCCCCGGGGCCTGGGGTTACGCGTACCCCACTTTGGGAATCACTGAACTAAAGGAATAAGTTACAAGACTAAGTTACAGAACTAAAGTACACGACTCTAGTACAACAGAAAGTGAGAAGACATTACAAGGCTATGTTTAAAGTTACATGACTATGTTCCAAGACTGTTTCAAGACAAAATCAGTGCTAAATACAGATTTGTTGCTATAGGACCAGAACTGATCAGACGTAACCAAAAGTAGAGTTGTTGTTGTTTTTTTTTTCCTCTTCGGAACACTTGTGACGTCATTGTTGACTTTCTTGAATCGTTAGTCTTTGATTCCAACATTTTTATTTCCTTAGGATCCTAGCAACCAGTTCCGGCAGGCCTGCAAGGGAGATAATACTAGTGAACCGCTTCGAAAAGTGGAGGTAACGCTTTTTTTCCCCATCTGACTTTCCTATTTGTAATGCATGTCTTTTTTTGTGTGTGTGTGTGTTGGTCTCTGTTTCTTCAACTAAGTTATCTCTGTTTTTTTTTAACCTAGTCAACGTATTTACTACTTTTATACTATTGCATTACCAAGTACTGCATTTATTTTATTTTAAATATTCAAAAACAAACAAACTAGTATTAGTACAGTTTTTTTGGATCCTAAAGCTATTTTCTCGCGAAACTTTAATAGCGTCTAGAAGTAGGGAGAAAACCAGCTGGGAGTTGATCTCAAGGTACGTATTCCTATTCTCCCATTTCATCCCATAAAATACAGACGTTATTTCAATATACCAAGAAAAATACTTTTTGAAATATAAAGCTTACACTAAGTGTAATTATAGCAATTAGTTTGGATAAGTCATGTAACTATCTATGTGATTGACCTTGATATATCAATCTGTGCGATTAGAAACACTTTTACCAATTTGTTTATGTTGAGCTCTTAGCTTTCTCGATGCGCTATGACCCTATCACGTGTCTGGACCGGTTGGGAAAGGGAAGGGGGTATCTTGGTGAATGTTTACATGATCGTTTCTTAAATGTTAAAAAAAAAATGTTCAATCAGGGCCTCAAGGGGACTAATTCAACTTATACCGCCACAATTTCTTTCCCTTGTTCAATATACCAAACAAAATAATTAACTACGAATAGGTAATTAACTAATTGGTTAAAAAAATTTTTTTTATTGATTCTTGTGTTGTCAGGTAAAAGAATTGTGCGAAATTTCAGTTTGATCCGAGATTGAGTGTGTAAGAAATCATGTGTACAAACTATTTACCAGACCGACAAAAAGACAGAGTGAGTTGAAACAAGAAGAAAATTACGTCCTACGCCTTTCATGTGCTAATCTATTCAGGCATGTTAATCAGTTACTTCAACTCGCTAAGTCGTTGTTTTATAGGAACTGCCTCTTGGCTCTTTATCGAAAGAGATTGCATTTTAGCTCTTTATTCTCTTGAAAACTTGATTTGTGTTTTCTTGCCTGCATTGCATATACAAGATAAATATTTATATGTACTGCGCTTTCCTGGAGTTGTATCAGAGGTCACGATAACCTTTCTACTTGTTCCTCTTCATGATATTCAATGACCTTTTGAAAAAATGCATAAAATGGAGAAGTTTCGTTTGTTATGATGAGAAAACGAATAAATTTTTTCTTCGAAATGCAAATATTGGGGGAGAGAAGGGAGCAAGCATTTTACACAAAGTAAAAAAAAATGAAATATTGGAGAATATCTGATTGGTTCTGGGTGTACAGCAATGAAACCTGTCAGACGATAAAGGGGAGGTAATTTATAATGTGAAGAGCAATAGATGACATCCAGCTATTTGTCAAGGGTACACAACCCTCTGTTCTGGTCAGCAGGCGTTGGCGTCTGCTACTCTGAATTAAGGACATGTAGTACATTATTCATTACCTTATCGAAAAGGTTGCTCTGATGGAGATGCCAGAGATTGTGAAGCAGAGAAGCTTCTCTTTTGTGATTGGAGATGAGCGCAATCTTATTTTGTATAAACACAAAGATGAACACAATCTTATTTTGTATAAACATAAAGATGTACATACTCTTATTTTGTATAAACACAAAGATGAACACAACCTTATTATGTATAAACAAAGATGAACACAATCTTATTTTGTATAAACATAAAGATGAACACAATCTTATTTTGTATAAACATAAAGCTGAACACAATATTATTATGTATAAACAAAGATGAACACAATCTTATTTTGTATAAACAAAGATGAACACAATCTTATTTTGTATAAACATAAAGCTGAACACAATATTATTATGTATAAACAAAGATGAACACAATCTTATTTTGTATAAACAAAGATGAACACAATCTTATTTTGTATAAACAAAGATGAACACATTCTTATTATGTATAAACACAAAGATGAACACAATCCAATGGCTCGAAGAGAACGATTGGAAAGACTAATTAAAAAAGCATCTCACCCTAACACAGCTACCATCTATTGTGAAACCACTTCATGGAAGACGCCTTTTCAAAAAAAATAAATGTAGAAAATCCCTCAAGACTGTTTGGAACTATTGAACCACAGTTACATCAGATCTAAACAAAGTGTTTGTCTCCTCTCCATTAAGGCGGAGAGAAGGGAGCCTCTGGTACACGGAGGTTTAAAAAATCCTTTACTCCGCCTTCAGCTAGGGTGTTTCAATGTCACTTGTCAACGAAAAGTACATAGAAGCTTAATGCATAAAGCGCTGGTCGTGTTTTTTTGTGTGATTTTCGTGTGTGAATGTTGTTCGTGTCTGCAACTATATTGTTATTGTAATGGTAGTGATGCTTAATTTGTAGTCAGTCTGAATTTCAATTCATTTGGACCGATAATATTATCTTATCTTAGTTTCTGTGTACACTGTGATGTGCACGATTTCATGTTCACTGTTCCAGAATGTGTTCTGTTGAATCGTCGCCATGGGAGAATCTAATGCAATGCAGTTGACTAGTAGCTGAGCACCTGATTCAGATGGCTTGATTTGTTTCCTTTCTTTCCCTCTTTTTTCCTCGCTGAGATTCTCTTCTTCACAACTTCGATTGGGGTCAAGCCATTGGGTCAAGTCATGGGGTCAAGCCTCTTCTTATAGCGTCCAGTCCATAACCTGTTCAGCCTGCCTCTCATTAATTTAACGTTTTCCTGGTCGAAGATGAACGCCATCTTAATGAACTCAAAGATAACCGTGAGTCCGATCTTTGCTTTGAAAAGTCATGTAATATTCTATTGACTGCAGGATACACTCATACACACACACAGGACATTAATGCAACAGTTTCATAGCCCCGTCTTCCCGTCAACTTCCCGCATGAAATAATTTGTCCCTTTCAAGGATGTTGCGGCCAGATTTGTATACCTTTTGGGGGCGCAGTCTAGTGGGCAGTTTCCTACTAGATGTTGAGCAGAGTAATCAGCTCTTGACAGTTAGAGTTTTTAAATGCATTACGTAAAGAAACGAAACAAAAGAAATTTAATTGAAGTTCTAAAGCAAAAGTAAGAAAATGAAAATAGGAAGATTGGAAGAGAGTTTGAACCAAGAACAAAGGAAATGTCAAGGGTGGAACAAAGTAAATTTGATCCCTAGCAAACAGGAAGTATGCTCTGAAAAGCTACTTTTTTTTTTCTTTTTGTAGCGCCTTCCTCCTTTTTGATTGACTATAACGCCACCTATCGGACAACCAAACAATTGTACATTTTTAAATTCAAACAAATAGTGCGAGCTGCAATGAGTGTGTCAAGCATAACGGAAACATTCAGGAACATTGACCTCGCCATCATGGATTGTGTTGACACATATATTAAAGACTTCACTCACTTCTACAAAAAAAAAATTCCTAAAATTATATTCTCACGCGCAATGCTCTACGACCCTCCTGTTTTAAAAAAAAATGGCTACGACACTTCCTGCTTTTCAAGTCTGGGCACATAAAGTTATTGGTCCCCTTTGGGCCTTTTGACTCTCCACTTTCAAAAGCAAACGTCTGCCCCCCCCCCCCTTTCCCTTTCTCCCCTTCCCTCTCTCTTATGCCAGCCAAATGGCTAATGAAATCGTTCAGATCATGACCAGAGGCTATTATTGAGCAATCTGGTCACAGAACTGAGGAGCGAACAGGTCAAATCAATTACGATCAACAATTAAATGCAGGGAACTGTGTGTACAGTGTGTATCTGCGTCTATGATGGAGTAGAGGCACGCAGATGTAAGCCAGATGACCTTGCTACTAGGCCTACTACGTATGTAAAAACAACCCACAATGTGCCAGAACTTTAATATATATTATATACAGTGCTTTTTGTGGGGAAAAAAAGGTGCCGGTACTCAGTGATGAATTGCCTAACTTTTAACTACTAATAAATTAATATACGTTAAAATACAAGAAAAGTCATAATTTTTTTTCACATTGTCAGTACGCCGTACCAGTGCGTACCGTCACAAAACAAAACAAAAAAACATCTGAAACATTTAAAACAAAAATTAGACTTTATTTGTTACGCAATTTATCTTTTTTTTTTCATTATGATCTCATATCATTGTGGTCACCTATAAGTCACTATATGGACCTGTTTAGCCTTATATTCATATTTATGTCGTAATTTGACCTTTACGTCATTATGCTGACATGTATTCACTAAAATATTTGGAACGAGCCGACCCGCGACAAAGCATATTAGTGAGAAGATTACTTGTTCTCACCCCCCCCCCCCTCTTTTTTTTCTGAGCCGCGCTCTCTGTCGCTGCGAAAGTTACGTGGGGTAACTCTAGTCCAACCAGCAGAAATAAAAGAGTTATCTTTCCATGACTTTTTCATCGAGGGTTAAAGAGTCGGCGTGTGTGCTGTCTTGTCCTGCGTGGTTGGGCGACGTATATATTTGTAGAAGATTCGTCTAAAGTGACCCCTTTAAATTGAAAACAACATACAACGTTCACCACTGGGTTTTTTTTTTTTCTATTTATTGACGGCAGTCGTCTGATAGATCTATCTATATGTCTTATTTAGTTCTATCTTAATTGCTCTGTTGAAAGTACACTATTTAGATTTTAGCTCTTGGAATTTGAATATTTATAGTGTTGCTTCTAGACTATATGCCTGACTTGTCTAGCGTCTCTAGTGCGGAATCGAAATCATTCCAAAATACATATTCTCTTTGCTGAGATGTTTACTTAAATCGATGTCCTACTTACGACTTGTCACTAACAAAATTCAATGCAGAACCCAGTAGCCTGGAGCTGCAGAAAACTCTGGCTAATATTAAAGTACTTCATCATGAAGTGAACGGCCAGCTTGTCCCATCTCTTATTGATTCCAGCAAGCTTACCGTTTCCAACTCACTTAGAAAAATCTGGCACATTGAAGTTGAATATTTTAACCCTATTTATTGGATGCCGTAAATGCACTGGGTTTAAATAATAAATATAGATGTGATTTTTATACTGCGTGAATACGTGTTTGTGTATGTGTGAGTGAGAGAGAGCAGTCAAGTGTAATTTCAAACATAGAAGTCTAGACGATGTCGTGCAGAGAGTACCAGTCGTCAGGGATAGCAGGACCTGTCGGTGACCTCCGCCCCATCTCCAAATAATCAACAGTCGCCAGCAAAATATATATATATGTATATATATTATTAAATAAGGTTATATTTGTATATACATATACAGTGCTTCTTTTGTAAAATATAGGTATCGGTACGCAATAATTAGGTGCCGGTACTCAGTGTTGGTTGCCTAACTTTTAACTACTAATAAATGATAATAAACGTTAAAATACAAGAAAAGTCATAATTTTCCCCCCACATTGAAAAAGGTGCCGGTACGCCGTACCGGTGTATTGTGACCGAAATTCATCGAGGATCAATTTGTAACCAAAAAATATATGTATTTCATGTATAGTTCTGCTTTCAGACTTTGCGATCTATGATGTTTCATGTATTTCCCATTTCAGACATTGGGATCTATGATATTTAATGTAAAGTTCCCATTTCAGACATAGCGATATATGATATATTTCATGTAGTGTGTTGATAACCATTTTGATACCTTTTACGCTCCGGTGCCCTGGGTGGCTCCCCCCACACCTTAATTAGCTACTAGTAGTAAACCAGTCTTGGCGCCCCAGGCGAAAAAAATTAATGCCAGATAATAGACTTTGAACAGTTGCCAGCTTGGCTAGTGACTGGGTTTTTTTTTTTTTTCTATGCAATTTAACTCTTAAGAATTTAGAATGATCTGCATTTCCGGGCGAGTAAAAAAGGCGGATAGCTTTCAGTGGCTACTTCCATGTCGGGCTTTTGTACTAGCAACATAATTTATTGAAAAAGATACGCAAAACAAAAAGAGGGGCTGGTTTGGGGTATTGGGGGGGGGGGGAGGGGGAAGAAGGAGATAACTAAGCCCCCCATCAAATCTTCCTGTAAGCCTTAGGCTCATAGATATATCTAAGAGCAGGGGAGTCAACTCGCCCCCAGGTCTACAGAACGAAGGGGGAATGATTAATATTGTTTGATAAAAGAGGGACTGAGTTTGAGAGAGGAGGACATTTCGAAATGGACAGTTGCCCCAAAGCAAGTCCTCACTTACTTTTTTGTATCTCCTCCGATTACTCTTTTATTTCTTTTTCTAATTTTAAGGCCCGTGAAAAAAAAAGAAGCGATCGTTAGCTTGCCAGGTAATTACGTAGATGCATGCCAAGTTTTTAAGTGTTATTGTATAGAAAAAAGCTTGCCAGATAGGCTGTAATTGCAATCATTCTGCCAATACATTCAATTATAAATGTGGACAAGCCAAATTAGTGAAGAATAGTAGTGATGATAAGTTATTAACCTCTCAACAATTCATTTTTAGCATCCTGGAAAATGAGATTTTTTTCTTCGCTTCTTTTTAGATTACGGTAATAGACAAAAACTTGCCAGCTTGACTTCCTTAAATTATTTATTCATTTTTTTTTTTTTAAATACTTCCGAGAAAAAGACAGGCATTGCCAAGCAGTTCAGAAATGTAGTTAGCTTATAACAAGACGGCAGCACTCTAGTAAACTGTTGAGTGTCTTCCTATATACGTCAGTGCGACCGGATTGGGAAAAAAAATGGGGTCAGAGGAAATGATTAATGAGGCAATCAAGATGGCTGCTTTTTGGACAGCTACCATCCACAAAAGCTCTTTGCCACTTATTAGTAGCTCTGCGCTGTGTACTAATTATTTTGTCTCTGTGTACGTTATTTTTTGTCGATCTCTCACTGAAAATTGAGGCCTTTTTTTTATCAACGCATACTTTCAGCTAGGCTTATGTCAGAGTTTCAAAACACAACACAACATTTTACCAGCACCAAACAAGCTGTAAAAAAAAAAAAAGACTGCAATTGTAGATCTATAGCAAATTAAACTGTAGTACTGAACAGTAAAGTAAATGTTGAGAAGGTATTACAGTTATCCAATTAACGCTATGCAAAACTAAATTTTGCAAATCACATTTCAAGTGGCAGTTCAAAGCGCAAGGTAGATTCAAAGAAACATGAAAGAAGACTTCAACTCAGGCAACAGATATTAAGAGCAAAGCAATATCTGGCACACACAAAAGCGTATTGTAAAATAAAGAGATTTTTGAATAAATATGCATAGTAATTCAGATTTGTCAACAAAATATGCATAGAAATTCAGATTTGTCAACAAAATATGCATAGAAATTCAGATTTGTCAACAAAATATGCATAGAAAACTAGATTTGTCAACATAATATGCATAGAAATTCAGATTTGTCAACAAAATAGGCATAGAAATCCAAATTTCTTCAACAAAGTTGTTTTTTTCACATATTTTGTCTAGGGTAAATTTTTACACACTAATTCTCCCACTTCCCGTTCACGGATCAAGTTGAAACTTTGCACAGTTGTTCATTATCGATGACAACACATGAATAAACAAAAATAAATTAACTATTAATTTATCAATCAGTCGTAATTGTTTAATTTTGTTTTATATAGAAAATGTACTGAGCTATGGGGAAATATACCTTGTATAAATAATTAGGTCGTTCGCTTAAATTGTTAAGCTAACAATAGACTATAAATCTTTCTATTTTTATAAGTACTTGTCTTGAATAGCTCGTGGCAAACATGTCGGCCTTCCAGTGTCGAGGTCCGAGTTCAAATTCAGACTCTTAGCAACTTTTTTAAATTGCTATCAATCCACTTACCTCTTATCTTATTATCTTATAAAATGCAGACGTTACTTCAAAAATAAAAGATGACTACGTCCTACGCGTCATGCATCTAGTCATGCATGTTAATCTATGAATTAAATTCTGCTAAGTCACTGATTTTCCTGGCTGGCTTAGGTAACCCATTCCATGCTCTAATAGCACTAGGGAGGAAGGAGTATTTGTACAAATTTGTCCTAGCATATGGTTCGAGGAATGTGCCTTTATCTATGTGTTTTTCTGAGTATTTAATTTAATTTTGTTTTTGTATTTGAAGATTATAGTTCAGTGTTTTATTTATAATTACTACTTTACTTTGAAGTGTTCTATCCTGAAGGCTTTCTAAATTTAGTGATTTTACTAAAGGTGTTACTCTAGTCAAGTGTGAAAATTCATTGGTTATGAATCTCACTGCTCTACTTTGTGTCTGTTCCAGTTTCTTAATGTTTTCTTGAGTTACAAGTAATAGTATCGTGACATTCAAAGGGTTCCCGCTGTATTTGTATGTTAATGTATATGAATGTAGTTGTAGCCTTCAAAAGGATGGATATCCATATGGATGTGTGATATAGCTTGCATCAAGTGTTCATACATCTACTGTGAATTAATAAGCAATTCTTCGAATAGCGGACAAGGCGATCTTTAGGGCTTATGACATAAAGGTCATCTGTTCCCGTGGCCCACGGTTAACGATGGTGTCATGGACTACGACCAAACGCCTTTACTTTCCCCAACTAATGTCAGGTACCCATTGGGCTGGGTGGACTCTCTCTCTCTCTCTCTCTCCCTCTAGCTATCCTCAGTAAGTAAATATAAACTAACGTGAAGGCCAAGTGGTAAAGCGCTTGGTTTTGGACCTGAAGGGTTCCATGTTCAAATCTTAGTGAAGACTTTATTTTTTCGGCATTTTAAGGGCGGGCGCTTCTTAGTCCATTCAACTCGAATGGTTACCTGTCAATAGTTGAGGAAACAAAAAGTGGTTTCAGCTTCATTAAGCTTCATTTGATGAGACAGTTGGTCTTTAAATCATTATGACGGACACACTTATTCAATGTTTTACCTGCCTTTTTAAGCACTTTGCTGCAGTGGGTGGCGCGGTGAGTGAGTGGTTAAGCGCTTGGCTTACGAACCTGAATCCTGGGTTCAAATCTCTTTGAAGACTGGGATTTTGAATTTCGGGATTTTAGGGCGCCTCTGAGTCCACCCAACTCTAATGGGGAAAGTAAAGGCGGTTCGTCGTTGTGCTGGCCACATGACATCCTGCTAGTTAACTGTTGGCCAAAGAAACAGATGGCTTTAACATTATCTGCCTCATAGAAAGGGAAATTTACTTTGTTTTGTTTTTTACTTTGCGGTATTGTCTCACCGTTCTAGATCTAACAACCACTGCTCACGACTTAACACATCTATTACAAAAACAGAGAATAAACATAGATCTAGTGCTTGCAATGTTTTTTTTTCTGGGTTTGACCTAAATTAGAAATTCCTCGCTGAAGTTTGTTCTATATATAAAAATTAGTTCAGATTTACGTCCCTTGCCTGACATGTTTATTGGCATATATTCTGAAGATTTACATTAGCTTGCCCGGCTTTTCATTTTACATCGCTTCTATAAAGTATGTCTGTCAGTCTAGTCTGTCTGTCAGGTCGAAATATTTTACACGTTATTTCTCCCACTTCCTATTCTCGAATCAAGTTGAAACTTTGCACAATTATTTATTGTCGATGACAGCACATAAATCAAATCTAAAAATTAACCAATTCGTTTATCTATTATTCCTAATTAATTAGTTGTGTTTAATATAGAAATGTACGGAAGTCTTCTAGCTTATCTTATAATGCTTTTCCCCAACATGGTCAAGTCAGTGGCTCAGAATACTCTTATCCTGTTATAGGAGCGCTCTAGCCTTCATCTTCTTCTATCCCATAGTCTGTTGGACTGTTGGGGCAACACACAAGATTTGTCAACCGTGTTTCTCCATTCCTCTCGGTCTTTTGCCTTGGATAAAACCTCTTTGGATGGCATTCTTATATGTTGTCTTCCTAGCGCTTTCTCTGTCTGGTTCTTTTTCTTCTTTTTCCTGGTACTGTTCTTTGAAGGAGGATCCTTGCAAGCCCCTATGAACCTTGTAATAAGGCCATAGAGATTTGGTTTCCTTTTCTTTTGTTTTACACTAGTTAGCAGGTCATCGATCCAGTCGCTCTAGTAACCCTGTCGTTTGTGATGCGGACTTCAAATGACTATAATATAATAAGAAAAATAAGAAAAGATATTTAAAAATAATATAATATTTAAAAACTCAAAGAACAACCGAACGTAAATTTCACAATTATTATTTTACTATCATTGTAATAGCGCTTGGTTGTCTCATTCGGAACTGGCCACTTTGTAAGTTATTTTTACAAATCTTTAGTTCAAAATATTTAATGTTCTCTTTGCCAGGATGTTCATTTCTCCCAAGCCTTTGAGTTGTATGCTGGGAAGATGAAGGTCCTCACGCCAGCAGAGTTTGAGAATTCTAAAGCTGCCTTTATTGCCAAAATAACACTAGTGGCTGGAGAGGTAATGTTTAAAAGATGTCTTATTTCACCGTTTTTCATTGTGTTTAAAAGTGGTTTTTAATTTTTGTTTGAACATTCTTGTTGAGTGTATAACACTGTATATTAGTGTATATTGTAAAAAGTTGATTGTATTATGCTTGCATTAGGTGATGGTCTCCTCCTTCAGTAGCGAAGCGACTATGAATCATCTCAAAGTAAATGAGATGAGTGCCTGGGCATTAGCTGTGGTAGGGACGATGGCGCCCACACAGCAGTTTCCCCCCTCTCCACGCAGCGGCTAGTGCCGATGCATTTTGGGGTCAGCGGAATCGCAGTCTCTGCTAGGGCTATTAAGTAAGAGCCCTATAAATACTCGCCGGATTTCAATATCTGAACAAGTTTTTTTTTTGGTTGGGGGGGGGGGGATTCTAGATTTATTAGCTTTATTATTTCAAAGCAGTTTAACTTACCATAGGATAGGTTAATGGGCTTAATATGAGCTAACTGTGCCATGCTATATTTTGTTTCTCATATATTTTTCTTTTAATTAAACGCTGTGCTATCAAATTCAAAACAGATAAAAGTATTTTAAATATTTTTGTTATTGTTTTATTCGAAGATGAACTACATTTACAATTTTGATTGAAACCATATCAAAAAAATAAATAAATGACTTTCGCCTTGCCACTGGACCCAAGTATATAAATGAAATAAAAATTATTCGTATATAAGTAAAAAAAAAAAATCTGTTTTCTACCAAAGGAAGTAATCGACAGTCAAAGCGTTAAGAAAATACGTATTTATAGACTAGATGGCTCTATCGATGATTTCCTAAAAAATGGACCAATACTTGCGTGCGTACATCGTTTTCCTTGTGTCCTTTTGTTCTATGGGACGCATCGCACATTCCAAGTCTGTGAACGCATGTGCATGGCAAAACAAATATAAACAACCAAGTTGCTGAAGCGATGGATAACAAAGTAAATGTGTTTGTTGTTTGTTGTTTGTTTTTGTTGGTTTCTTTTGTTTTGTCTAAGTTCTGTAAAAGCGATCAATCATTTAGAAAACAGGGGCACACTGAATCAAGAGTTGTTTTTTTTTTTGGTTGTTTAACTCTTTCTGTCCTAACTGACGATACCAGCGTTGATTCCACCAGAATGTGGTAAATAATTACGGAGAGAAAGAGTTAATTAATTATTTTTTTTTTAGTATTTTTTCATCAGATCAGAATTTCCAACTTTGCATTCTTTAAGTAAACTATAATTTATTTATAGTAATGTCAGAACACAAAACCATAGTTCTAAACTAGGTTAAAGTAAATCTAAGCAAAGCTGTGATCTCTATAAACATTGGAGTACTTATATTGACTACACAAAATTTAATAGTTCATTCAATTGAAGTTTCAATCATGAGGTCAAGAAATATGAGATGTACTTATACCAATGTGACAACATGAAACCATAATTAATGAAATACAAGGAGAGTAACGTAACTTTCAAACAAACATGTGTACCTAACTTATCTTATATAATACAGACGTTACTTCAAATAGATGATTACGTCCTTTATCTTTATGTCTTTCTGAGTATTTTATTAGATTTTGTTTGTTTGTATTTGAAGATTATGGTTCAGTGTTTTATGTATAATTACTACTTTACTTTTGAGTCTTCTGTCCTGAAGGCTTTCTAAAGAGTGCTTTTACTATAGGTGTTACTCTAGTCAAAAGTGAATACTCGTTTGTTATGAATATGTTTTGTGTCTGGTCCAGTTTTTTTTAATGTTTTCTTGAGTTGAGGGTCCCTTTAATAATACGTGCGTAACATAAGGAAGTAAAAAAAGTACAACGAAATACTAAATAATAACGCTATAAGCCGCTAGTGCGCATTCTGATCAGTGTTATGTGTGCTCCAGATCAAGGGACAGAACAGGTAATTTTCCAATGGTCTCTAAAAACAACCATAATCATCATAAAAAGCATACTTTGAAAACGAGCTCCTGCCCAAAGAATTCAGTGTAAATCACGTTATATTCATATAGAAATGATCAAATTAAAGATGTTGCATACAATTTTTTAAATAAGCTTTGATTAATTATTTTCTTGGTAAACACTTCGTAATCTCGATTTAAAGGAGAATTTCTAATCTGATGGAAAGTAATTTTCCAAGTCCTTTTTCATGTATTATAGGTATTATGATGAATTACAGCAATGGGAATCAAATTGGAGCATGTCTTTCCACCCAGACAAATGTCAGTTATTAAGAGTAACAAAAAAACTAAAACAAATTAATTCCACTTATCTTATTCATGGCAAACCAGTAACACAGACTAAAAACGCAAAATACCTAGGTGTTATAATAAATGAAAAATTGTCATGGAATCCCCATATTGATGAAACTATCAAAAATCAAACAAAGCATTAGGATTTTTTAAAAAGAAATTTCTATAAATAAAATAAGAACATAAAACTAAAATTTTATTTAACCTTGGTTAGGCCAATAATAGAATATGGATCCTCTGTTTGGGACCCCTCAACTCAAGAAAACATTAAGAAACTAGAACAGACACAAAATAGAGCAGTGAGATTCATAACAAACGAATATTCACATTTGACTAGAGTAACACCTTTCGTAAAATCACTAAATTTAGAAAGCCTTCAGGACAGAAGACTCAAAAGTAAAGTAGCAATTATACAAAAAACACTGAACCATAATCTTCAAATACAAAAAACAAAATCTAATAAAATACAAAAAACACAAACATAAAGGCACGTTCCTCGTTCCATAGGCTAGGACAAATTTCTACAAATGCTCTTTCTTGCCAGCGCTATTAGAGCACGGAATAGGTCGCCTGAGCCAGCCAGGAAAACTAATGACTTGGCAGAATTTAAGTTAACATGCATGACTAGATTGACCTATGAACACGCTTAGGATGTAATCATCTTTTTTTTTTTTTTTGAAGTAACGTCTGTATTTTATAAGATAAGATAAATTTGTATTATTTAACCAATCAAGTCACCACTTCTTCAATTTTTCACGCCAAATCACTAGGCTCGAAATACCAGGTCATTAGATTCATACCATTGGAGCTCCTTCAAAAAACCAGTTAATATGATCTGTAAATATTCAATGATTCGTCTGGGTTCATTCCGTGTACAAATCACTTGCATAGATATTTTTTTTTAGAAATTAAAATCATAAAATGTGTAAAAAACAACAAAAAACTTCTGGTTTAAAGAGTTTATGTCAATGGCACCGCTCATTGTAGTTACTAGTCTTAAAAACTTGGCTATAGATCACAGAAGCTTTTTTAGGTTATGTAACATGGTTCTCTGTGTTGTTTCATTAACTGAATGCCAAACTGGCATTTATCAATTGGCGGGAAAAATGAGTAACAGATGAAACATCAACAGAAGTAGATAATTTACATTGTTTTCGGGGCGGTATTCTTTTCTTTTGCAACTTCTTTCTTGATTTTTAAATCTGATGTATAATTTTTTTGTAATACTATTTTTATTGCTGAAGATTAAAACTATTTCCCCAATGAATTGTTTGTCTAGTAAAAAAAAAGTTTTCGATGTGGCTGAGATTTCCTGGATAGAAACAAATCGTCAGTTTTGGTCAAAGCGACCTAACTTGTAAGGGAAATTGTATATGTTTTGTTTTTTTTAATTCTTATGGAATTATTATTATTATAATTTTACCCTAATCTTCGAATACAAACACTAAATCTAATTAAATACTCTGAAAGTCACAAAGATAAATGCACATTCCTCGTTCCATATGCTAGGACAAATTTGTACAAATACTCCTTCTTCGCTAGTGCTATTAGAGCATGGAATGGGTTGCCTGAGCTAGCCAGGAAAACCAATGACTTGGTTGAATTTAAATCATTTGTTAATATGCATGACGCGTAGGACGGGATTATCTTCTTTTTCAAAGTAACGTCTGTATTTTATAAGATAAGATAAGAGGAAATAACAATATTTAGAGAGAGAGGAAGGAGAGAGAGTGTGAGAGATAGTAAGGGAAAAGATGTAAGAAAAGGGAGATAATCTGCACGGATAAAATGCTTGAATGAACCATGAAGCTCTTGTTTTTGTTTTAAATAAAACTACTTGACCTTGCTAGTACTACTTATGGATCCTGTTAGTACTACACATTGATGTTGACTACGTTGTATATTTCAGACATTGAATATCGAAGATCTTACAAGATACGGAGGATTCGTAGGCCACCACGTACGTTTAGGCTCAAGTAGCTTCATTCTTTTCTAGCAATAAGTTCTGACTGGTCAGGGTATTATACAATATAAGATATACTTTCATACCTTTTCAGATAAAGCAAATCTCATCTGACACGATATTCATGTTTACAAAGTTTATATAAACTCTGTCTGTCTGTCTGTCTGGTAAAAAGTTTGTACACGTCATTTCTCCGACACCCAATCTCAGATCAAGCTGAAATTTGGCACAATTATTTCTTTTACCTGACAACACGAGAATAATTTTTTTTTTAAATTAATTAATTAACTATTGGTAAATTAATTATTTTGTTTGGTATCTCGAACAAGGGAAATAAATAATACTAGACTGAAATGGTGGTATAAGCAGAGGTAGTCCCCATTATATGTCGCCGCTTTAAATTTTAAGTTTGAAATAAACAATAGATAAGTATACAATTTTCTATATTCATAATCACCTCGCTAGCAGAGTGGTTAGTATGTCGGCTGGTGGAGGTGTGAGCCATGAGGTAGTCCCCTCTTTGTCTTTTATAAATGTTTTTAAAAAGTGGTTATTGTAAAATTCACACAGACATCCCTTTCTTTCTTTCCCGCGCCCCATCCCCCATTATCCCAACTGGTCCAGATATGTGATAGGACCATAGCGTATTTAGAAGCTAAAAGCATGAAACATCGCTAAACAAAAACAATTGGTAGAAATATTTCTAACCGCACAGATTTATTGTTTTTGGTCTAGAATCTCGATCTGTTACAAATTGACAGATCCAAACTAATTGATACAAATACACCTCTCGTATACGCTTTGTTTTGTTTTGTTTTTTCAAAGTACCTTTATGCTTATCTTGTTTTACTTTTAATTTGTTCATCATTTCTCCACATTACGATTTTTCGCCCTTGCCTGTATCATACTGAAACGTAAAACTCAATACGTGTATGTTAATAGTAATAATGATGATAGCCTAAATGTGTACCAGACAGACAGACAAAGTTGATATAAGCTTTGTAACAAAAAAAAAGTTTTTTTAGCTAATATATGTCCTGCCTCTCCACCAACTCAGGTCCCAGAAGACAACGGGTTCAGTGCCAAAAGTGTTCTGTGTATGCCCATTCACAACAGTGATCGGACCATCATAGGCGTCACCCAACTCATCAACAAGGTGAATGGGCAGCCGTTTGATGAGAACGATGAACACATTATAGAGGTCAGTGAGAAAGAAACGATTTTTTTTCTTTGCTTTACACTTTCTCCATAATACACTGCCTACTCAATTCACTTTCTCCATAATACACTGCCTACTCAATTCACTTTCTCCATAATACACTGCCTACTCAATTCACTTTCTCCATAATACACTGCCTACTCAATTCACTTTCTCCATAATACACTGCCTACTCAATTCACTTTCTCCATAATACACTGCCTACTCAATTCACTTTCTCCATAATACACTGCCTACTCAATTCACTTTCTCCATAATACACTGCCTACTCAATTCACTTTCTCCATAATACACTGCCTACTCAATTCACTTTCTCCATAATACACTGCCTACTCAATTCACTTTCTCCATAATACACTGCCTACTCAATTCACTTTCTCCATAATACACTGCCTACTCAATTCACTTTCTCCATAATACACTGCCTACTCAATTCACTTTCTCCATAATACACTGCCTACTCAATTCACTTTCTCCATAATACACTGCCTACTCAATTCACTTTCTCCATAATACACTGCCTACTCAATTCACTTTCTCCATAATACACTGCCTACTCAATTCACTTTCTCCATAATACACTGCCTACTCAATTCACTTTCTCCATAATACACTGCCTACTCAATTCACTTTCTCCATAATACACTGCCTACTCAATTCACTTTCTCCATAATACACTGCCTACTCAATTCACTTTCTCCATAATACACTGCCTACTCAATTCACTTTCTCCATAATACACTGCCTACTCAATTCACTTTCTCCATAATACACTGCCTACTCAATTCACTTTCTCCATAATACACTGCCTACTCAATTCACTTTCTCCATAATACACTGCCTACTCAATTCACTTTCTCCATAATACACTGCCTACTCAATTCACTTTCTCCATAATACACTGCCTACTCAATTCACTTTCTCCATAATACACTGCCTACTCAATTCACTTTCTCCATAATACACTGCCTACTCAATTCACTTTCTCCATAATACACTGCCTACTCAATTCACTTTCTCCATAATACACTGCCTACTCAATTCACTTTCTCCATAATACACTGCCTACTCAATTCACTTTCTCCATAATACACTGCCTACTCAATTCACTTTCTCCATAATACACTGCCTACTCAATTCACTTTCTCCATAATACACTGCCTACTCAATTCACTTTCTCCATAATACACTGCCTACTCAATTCACTTTCTCCATAATACACTGCCTACTCAACTCACTTTCTCCATAATACACTGCCTACTCAATTCACTTTCTCCATAATACACTGCCTACTCAACTCACTTTCTCCATAATACACTGCCTACTCAATTCACTTTCTCCATAATACACTGCCTACTCAACTCACTTTCTCCATAATACACTGCCTACTCAATTCACTTTCTCCATAATACACTGCCTACTCAATTCACTTTCTCCATAATACACTGCCTACTCAACTCACTTTCTCCATAATACACTGCCTACTCAATTCACTTTCTCCATAATACACTGCCTACTCAATTCACTTTCTCCATAATACACTGCCTACTCAATTCACTTTCTCCATAATACACTGCCTACTCAATTCACTTTCTCCATAATACACTGCCTACTCAATTCACTTTCTCCATAATACACTGCCTACTCAATTCACTTTCTCCATAATACACTGCCTACTCAATTCACTTTCTCCATAATACACTGCCTACTCAATTCACTTTCTCCATAATACACTGCCTACTCAATTCACTTTCTCCATAATACACTGCCTACTCAATTCACTTTCTCCATAATACACTGCCTACTCAATTCACTTTCTCCATAATACACTGCCTACTCAATTCACTTTCTCCATAATACACTGCCTACTCAATTCACTTTCTCCATAATACACTGCCTACTCAATTCACTTTCTCCATAATACACTGCCTACTCAACTCACTTTCTCCATAATACACTGCCTACTCAACTCACTTTCTCCATAATACACTGCCTACTCAACTCACTTTCTCCATAATACACTGCCTACTCAATTCACTTTCTCCATAATAAACTGCCTACTCAACTCACTTTCTCCATAATACACTGCCTACTCAATTCACTTTCTCCATAATACACTGCCTACTCAACTCACTTTCTCCATAATACACTGCCTACTCAATTCACTTTCTCCATAATACACTGCCTACTCAACTCACTTTCTCCATAATACACTGCCTACTCAACTCACTTTCTCCATAATACACTGCCTACTCAATTCACTTTCTCCATAATACACTGCCTACTCAATTCACTTTCTCCATAATACACTGCCTACTCAATTCACTTTCTCCATAATACACTGCCTACTCAATTCACTTTCTCCATAATACACTGCCTACTCAATTCACTTTCTCCATAATACACTGCCTACTCAATTCACTTTCTCCATAATACACTGCCTACTCAATTCACTTTCTCCATAATACACTGCCTACTCAATTCACTTTCTCCATAATACACTGCCTACTCAATTCACTTTCTCCATAATACACTGCCTACTCAATTCACTTTCTCCATAATACACTGCCTACTCAACTCACTTTCTCCATAATACACTGCCTACTCAACTCACTTTCTCCATAATACACTGCCTACTCAATTCACTTTCTCCATAATACACTGCCTACTCAACTCACTTTCTCCATAATACACTGCCTACTCAATTCACTTTCTCCATAATACACTGCCTACTCAACTCACTTTCTCCATAATACACTGCCTACTCAATTCACTTTCTCCATAATACACTGCCTACTCAACTCACTTTCTCCATAATACACTGCCTACTCAATTCACTTTCTCCATAATACACTGCCTACTCAATTCACTTTCTCCATAATACACTGCCTACTCAATTCACTTTCTCCATAATACACTGCCTACTCAATTCACTTTCTCCATAATACACTGCCTACTCAATTCACTTTCTCCATAATACACTGCCTACTCAATTCACTTTCTCCATAATACACTGCCTACTCAATTCACTTTCTCCATAATACACTGCCTACTCAACTCACTTTCTCCATAATACACTGCCTACTCAACTCACTTTCTCCATAATACACTGCCTACTCAATTCACTTTCTCCATAATACACTGCCTACTCAACTCACTTTCTCCATAATACACTGCCTACTCAATTCACTTTCTCCATAATACACTGCCTACTCAACTCACTTTCTCCATAATACACTGCCTACTCAATTCACTTTCTCCATAATACACTGCCTACTCAACTCACTTTCTCCATAATACACTGCCTACTCAATTCACTTTCTCCATAATACACTGCCTACTCAATTCACTTTCTCCATAATACACTGCCTACTCAATTCACTTTCTCCATAATACACTGCCTACTCAATTCACTTTCTCCATAATACACTGCCTACTCAATTCACTTTCTCCATAATACACTGCCTACTCAATTCACTTTCTCCATAATACACTGCCTACTCAATTCACTTTCTCCATAATACACTGCCTACTCAATTCACTTTCTCCATAATACACTGCCTACTCAATTCACTTTCTCCATAATACACTGCCTACTCAATTCACTTTCTCCATAATACACTGCCTACTCAATTCACTTTCTCCATAATACACTGCCTACTCAATTCACTTTCTCCATAATACACTGCCTACTCAATTCACTTTCTCCATAATACACTGCCTACTCAATTCACTTTCTCCATAATACACTGCCTACTCAATTCACTTTCTCCATAATACACTGCCTACTCAATTCACTTTCTCCATAATACACTGCCTACTCAATTCACTTTCTCCATAATACACTGCCTACTCAATTCACTTTCTCCATAATACACTGCCTACTCAACTCACTTTCTCCATAATACACTGCCTACTCAATTCACTTTCTCCATAATACACTGCCTACTCAACTCACTTTCTCCATAATACACTGCCTACTCAATTCACTTTCTCCATAATACACTGCCTACTCAACTCACTTTCTCCATAATACACTGCCTACTCAACTCACTTTCTCCATAATACACTGCCTACTCAATTCACTTTCTCCATAATACACTGCCTACTCAATTCACTTTCTCCATAATACACTGCCTACTCAATTCACTTTCTCCATAATACACTGCCTACTCAATTCACTTTCTCCATAATACACTGCCTACTCAATTCACTTTCTCCATAATACACTGCCTACTCAATTCACTTTCTCCATAATACACTGCCTACTCAATTCACTTTCTCCATAATACACTGCCTACTCAATTCACTTTCTCCATAATACACTGCCTACTCAATTCACTTTCTCCATAATACACTGCCTACTCAATTCACTTTCTCCATAATACACTGCCTACTCAATTCACTTTCTCCATAATACACTGCCTACTCAACTCACTTTCTCCATAATACACTGCCTACTCAACTCACTTTCTCCATAATACACTGCCTACTCAATTCACTTTCTCCATAATACACTGCCTACTCAACTCACTTTCTCCATAATACACTGCCTACTCAATTCACTTTCTCCATAATACACTGCCTACTCAACTCACTTTCTCCATAATACACTGCCTACTCAATTCACTTTCTCCATAATACACTGCCTACTCAACTCACTTTCTCCATAATACACTGCCTACTCAATTCACTTTCTCCATAATACACTGCCTACTCAATTCACTTTCTCCATAATACACTGCCTACTCAATTCACTTTCTCCATAATACACTGCCTACTCAATTCACTTTCTCCATAATACACTGCCTACTCAATTCACTTTCTCCATAATACACTGCCTACTCAATTCACTTTCTCCATAATACACTGCCTACTCAACTCACTTTCTCCATAATACACTGCCTACTCAACTCACTTTCTCCATAATACACTGCCTACTCAATTCACTTTCTCCATAATACACTGCCTACTCAACTCACTTTCTCCATAATACACTGCCTACTCAATTCACTTTCTCCATAATACACTGCCTACTCAACTCACTTTCTCCATAATACACTGCCTACTCAATTCACTTTCTCCATAATACACTGCCTACTCAACTCACTTTCTCCATAATACACTGCCTACTCAATTCACTTTCTCCATAATACACTGCCTACTCAATTCACTTTCTCCATAATACACTGCCTACTCAATTCACTTTCTCCATAATACACTGCCTACTCAATTCACTTTCTCCATAATACACTGCCTACTCAATTCACTTTTTCCATAATACACTGCCTACTCAATTCACTTTCTCCATAATACACTGCCTACTCAATTCACTTTCTCCATAATACACTGCCTACTCAATTCACTTTCTCCATAATACACTGCCTACTCAATTCACTTTCTCCATAATACACTGCCTACTCAATTCACTTTCTCCATAATACACTGCCTACTCAATTCACTTTCTCCATAATACACTGCCTACTCAATTCACTTTCTCCATAATACACTGCCTACTCAATTCACTTTCTCCATAATACACTGCCTACTCAATTCACTTTCTCCATAATACACTGCCTACTCAATTCACTTTCTCCATAATACACTGCCTACTCAATTCACTTTCTCCATAATACACTGCCTACTCAATTCACTTTCTCCATAATACACTGCCTACTCAATTCACTTTCTCCATAATACACTGCCTACTCAATTCACTTTCTCCATAATACACTGCCTACTCAATTCACTTTCTCCATAATACACTGCCTACTCAATTCACTTTCTCCATAATACACTGCCTACTCAATTCACTTTCTCCATAATACACTGCCTACTCAATTCACTTTCTCCATAATACACTGCCTACTCAATTCACTTTCTCCATAATACACTGCCTACTCAATTCACTTTCTCCATAATACACTGCCTACTCAATTCACTTTCTCCATAATACACTGCCTACTCAATTCACTTTCTCCATAATACACTGCCTACTCAATTCACTTTCTCCATAATACACTGCCTACTCAATTCACTTTCTCCATAATACACTGCCTACTCAATTCACTTTCTCCATAATACACTGCCTACTCAATTCACTTTCTCCATAATACACTGCCTACTCAATTCACTTTCTCCATAATACACTGCCTACTCAACTCACTTTCTCCATAATACACTGCCTACTCAATTCACTTTCTCCATAATACACTGCCTACTCAACTCACTTTCTCCATAATACACTGCCTACTCAATTCACTTTCTCCATAATACACTGCCTACTCAACTCACTTTCTCCATAATACACTGCCTACTCAATTCACTTTCTCCATAATACACTGCCTACTCAATTCACTTTCTCCATAATACACTGCCTACTCAATTCACTTTCTCCATAATACACTGCCTACTCAACTCACTTTCTCCATAATACACTGCCTACTCAATTCACTTTCTCCATAATACACTGCCTACTCAATTCACTTTCTCCATAATACACTGCCTACTCAATTCACTTTCTCCATAATACACTGCCTACTCAATTCACTTTCTCCATAATACACTGCCTACTCAATTCACTTTCTCCATAATACACTGCCTACTCAATTCACTTTCTCCATAATACACTGCCTACTCAATTCACTTTCTCCATAATACACTGCCTACTCAATTCACTTTCTCCATAATACACTGCCTACTCAATTCACTTTCTCCATAATACACTGCCTACTCAATTCACTTTCTCCATAATACACTGCCTACTCAATTCACTTTCTCCATAATACACTGCCTACTCAATTCACTTTCTCCATAATACACTGCCTACTCAATTCACTTTCTCCATAATACACTGCCTACTCAATTCACTTTCTCCATAATACACTGCCTACACAATTCACTTTCTCCATAATACACTGCCTGCACAATTCACTTTCTCCATAATACACTGCCTGCACAATTCACTTTCTCCAAATAAGAATTTCACGAGCCTATAAAATGATGTCTACGACTAAAATCTCAAAGCTTTATAGTCGTTACTACTTTGCAAGTTTTTTAAACTGCTGTCTGCTACATTGTGTTTGACGTACTTCAATAGCTCCATTCATGGCTCTCATCAAGCTTTGAGAACCACTGGTCTTGGTGACGCACGCTGTCAATAACATAATGGTGCGTGATCGTCAGCAGACGTGAATGTGTTTGAATTCAATTTCACGTCAGACACACTGAGACAACAAAAACAAACACACACACATTTTATACAGTAACAAACATTCTAACTTAAAAAAGAAAGAAAGAAAACTGTAACTTTAAAAATATGATTAAATGTGCATTCTGCTTTTTTTCTGTAGTTTCCCTAGCAACCATAAAGCTATTATTTTATTTGATGGTAAAAATGTGCTGAATTATAGATTTTTTTTTCCCATTTTCCTGTTTAATACAGAAAATATTAGCTGTTACATTTTGATATTTTTTTCTTTATCTGCGTCCAACCAAAAAAAAACTTTAAAAAAAACAACAACCTGTCAGTGAATTGTAGAAAAGTGGATTTCACGGGTTTGCTCTTGAAAGGAGAATTCGCAGAATTGTCATTTTAAAAAGACATTTAGATTTTAGTTTTCCTCGAGAAGAAACAAAAATAACAGGTGGATGTAACTCTTCTGTTGCCTAGGCAATAAGTTTTTTTTTAATTAGTTTCTTTCTGACCACGGTTCTTCCTTAAGCGCATATGTAGTTAGTAGTTACTCATAACATATGAGATACAATATCAAAGTAAGTTAAGTATTTGGTTTATCGTCTGAATTAATATACTAACTTTTGCTAGAGTAATATAACATCCAACAGGAACACAAAACATCCAACAGGTACACATAGCAATAACATCCAATAGGAACACATGACAGAAAACATCCAACAGAAACACACGAAAAAACATCCAATAGGAACACATAACACAAAACATCCAACAGGAACACATAGCAAAAACATCCAACAAGAACACATAACATTAACATTAAACATTAACAATGAACAAACAGAGCCTTAAAGAAAAACACCAAAGAAAAACAAACACCTCGCAGGACTACCTCACTAACTCGTAAGATGTTGTATCACTTCTTGACAACTCACTAACTTGTAAGATGTTGTATCACTACTTGACCACTCACTAACTCGTAAGATGTTGTATCACTACTTGACCACTCACTAACTTGTAAGATGTTGTATCACTACTTGACCACTCACTAACTTGTAAGATGTTGTATCACTACTTGACCACTCACTAACTTGTAAGATGTTGTATCACTACTTGACCACTCACTAACTTGTAAGATGTTGTATCACTACTTGACCACTCACTAACTTGTAAGATGTTATATCACTACTTAACCACTTACTAACTGTAAGATGTTGTGTCACTACTTGACCACTCACTAACTAGTAAGATGTTGTATCACTACTTGACCACTCACTAACTTGTAAGATGTTGTATCACTACTTGACCACTCACTACCTCGTAAGATGTTCTATCACTACTTGACCACTCACTAACTTGTAAGATGTGGTGTCCCTACATGACCACTCACTAACTTGTAAGATGTTGTATCACTACTTGACCACTCACTACCTCGTAAGATGTTCTATCACTACTTGACCACTCACTAACTTGTAAGATGTGGTGTCCCTACATGACCACTCACTAACTCGTAAGATGTTGTATCACTACTTGACCACTCACTAACTTGTAAGATGTTGTGTCACTACTTGACCACTCACTGAACTTTCGTCCCTGTTCCAGGCTTTTTCTATCTTCACTGGACTCGGTATACACAACTGTCAGATGTATGAGAACGCCTGCCAGCTGATGGCCAAGCAAAGCGTCGCCTTGGAGGTGCTTTCTTACCACGCCACAGCCAGCAAGGAAGAGGCAGAAAGGATTATGGTCTGTAAAGCGTCTTTGATGGTCTGCCTCCTGTCATCTACCCTGTCATCACGCTGTCACTGTAATTTCACATTTGTGTCCTCTCTCTTACTCTCTCTCTCTCTCTCTCTCTCTCACTCTCTCTCCCCTATCTTTCTCTGCCATTTTCTGGTCACTAATCACGCTTGTCCCTGGGCTACTTCCAGTCTGCCACCAACTTTATTTTTGGAAATTCCTCTCGACAAGAGATCTAAAGTTTTGAAGCCCTGCGCCTCTACCTTCAGAACCAACATTAAGGGACTTGTCGATCAAATGTAATGGGCTTTACTTTGACAGTGTCAGAAGTAGAAATTTAAACCTAGCTCTCACACCTGATGCATATGTTACTTCAACAACTTACATTTTTAACTCTTTCTCTCCTAACTGACGATACCAGATCTGATTCCACCAGAATGTGGTTAATAATTACGAAAGCAAGAGTTAAGGTTATTGCCAACATCACAGTTTCCCTTAGTATGCCAGCCATAAAACGCCTCATCTAAACGTCTAATTACAATGTACTAGAACAACAGTCTGTAACGAAACCAATAATAGAACACAAAAATAATCTAACCCCTGAATTATTGTTACAGAACATTACCTCTTTGGTTAATGATAGGGGGAAAAAAAGTTGTTTTTTTGTTTCGTATTTTTTGAGACTCAGGCTTTTTTCTTTTCACGATAATGACCGAAACATATCCGTCGCCTTGAACTTGACATCTCCAGCGTATCTCAAATTGAGCAGATTGTGGTCTTTTCAAAGATTTTGTTTTTAGTCATTTACTGTGTACATATATTAGTTCCTGTCATCTTTTGCAATGGAATAGATGAAAAGTAGTCCATGTTTTTAGAACTCATGATTTTATGCAACATGATTTTTTTCTTCAGTCAAGAGTTTTCGGCTGTCTGTATGTATGTCTGTCTGTCATGTAAAAGTTTGTACACGTATTTTATCCCACACCCGATTTCGTAACAATCTGGACATTCCATGCAGAGTTGACATTCAAACAAGCAATAGAAAAAAATAACACTTTTAAAAAAAAACGTATCTAAGGGGAGGAACCGCTAAGAACTGCCAGTTTATCCCCCTTTCTGCTATATAAAACAAAATGAATTACTTAGTAATAAATGATCAACTACTTCTTTAACCTTTGGATTGATTGTTAATGACTATAAATAATTTTGCAAAATTTTAACTTGACCCGAGACAAAGGGACTAAATACATATATATGGATCATCTCTCATGGAAATGAGATGAATGCCTGGGAATTAGCTGTGGTCGGAACGATGTCGGCCACACATCAGTTCCCCCTCTCCACGCAGCTGATGAATCCAAAAGAACGGCAGTGCCGATACAGTTTGGGGGCAGCGATGTCGCAGGTTCTGCCAGGGTGTAGCACTGGATGCTGCAAAACTGCCTTAGGGTCGCCAGCTCCTGATTTTTACCTCAGGGTTGAATCCCGAAGCCTTTCCCGTGAATGGGTATAGCTGCAAGGCAACAGAGGTTTGAATTCAGAGTTTTCCTTCTCGCAGGTGGGTAGCCAGCCCCATGGCTGACGAGCCTCTCCTGCTCGAAGCTTACTGGTTAAGGCGCTAGTTACTCGCCAGTTACTTCTGTTAGTGAGAACAGTTCCACCGGACTCAATATCTGAGCCACACTTGAAGGCTAGGAGTTGGACTGGTTGGCAGAAGTTATTTGAGACGCATGCCATTAGGAAGCATTTTACAGGCAGTGGAGGCATACACCCATTACCTCTTCCGGCAATATTTACCCTGCGGAACCATATCTCTCATTAAGTAGAATGTATTCCTCTTATATCGAAATCAAACAAAATAATCACCAACAATTAATTGTTTGTTGCTGTTTTTTTTAATGATTCCTGTCTTCTCAGATTTAATGAATAACTGTGCAAAGTTTTAACTTGATCCGAGACTGGGGAATGGGAGAAAAAAAAACATGTTCAAACCTTTTACCAGACCGACTGAGTGAGTTGATAGAAGCTTTGAAAAAATGACACTCTCAAGAGGGATGGGGTGCTAGTACTTTCTATCAACAAGATTCAAGCCAAATGCCTCGTAAGATCATGATGTGTGTGTGTTTGTTTATGATGCTAAATATTGGGATAAAAAATATTTTAGTTTTTTTAAAAAGTATAAACAGGCGAAATATTTTTACAAATCTTCCAATTTGTAAATATATCTCCTTATCTTATCTGATGAAGATGATTACGTCCTACGCGTCATGCATTTAGTCATGCATATTAACCAATGACTTAAATTCGTCGTATTGATTTTTTTAAATTTATATTAATAATAAAATAATAGAAATAATATTGAACCAACTTTTAGTTGACAAGTTTTTTAAAAAAAATGCTCGCCTGTAGAAAGCCCCCCCCCCCCCCAAATTTTCTTTCTTTGTTGATCTTTTAATTATCTTGCATCACGTGACATGGAGTACTATTACTGAAACTTTCATGACCTATTTAGGTTGATATAAATTGGTATTGGCTCATAAGAGTCCGACACAGTCTTTAGATCGGTCACTTTAGATGTCTCAATGAATACAAATTGAAGACTGCTGGCCGACTTATCTTCCTCTAAAGTGGACTCCTGCTGAATGTTGAGTTTTTCACGTAGCCATTTTTTTTTCGTCGTCTTTGATTGGCAAAGTGACGTCATTAGTACTGGTACCAAGATCCGACTTTTCAGCCAATCAGTTGAGAGATTCCATCTCTTGATAGGCTAATTAGAGGCTGTTTCCGACTGTAGTCGCTAAAACTATGCACACGGACCAGAACGCTGGCTTGTGACGCCATGCGATCATCCTTCACCTTGAGAATTAGCTATTTTTAAACCAAGGCACCATTTTGTTGATGAAAACAAAAGACAGAACTTAGATCAATAGATAAGTAGAGTATCAAGAGGAGAGTAAGGCTAATAAGAGAGACAGAGACGTCTCTTTTTTTATACCAATGAATGAGGTCTGTAATGAACTTTTGACGTCAGAAGCAGGCCCAATAATTTCGCAAAAATCTAATGGCCAATTGACTCACGATACAATATGTATTAAATTTCTATGTAGGTCTATCACAAACTATAAATACTTTTACTTTTATACTGCTCATAACTGCTGTATAACTCATACAAATCTATCTTTTTACAGATGCTCCCTTTGATAATATATATCGATATATATATATATATATATCTATATCTTTATATGTCTATGGTTTATATTCTATGCAGGTCTATGTAGGTCTTAAAATTGGGTATTTCAATTTTTTAAAATACTTGTCGTGTGCTGTAGGTACGGACTAATACAGGTAAATGTGCGAATACGGGGCTTCATTCAATTTTGTTTTTTTTTTGTTTGTTTTTTTGTTACAAAGCTTATATGATATATCAACTCATTCTGTCTGTATGTATGTCTGTCTGTCTTGTAAAAGTTTGTACACGTATTTTATCCCACACCCGATTTCGTAACAATCTGAAATTTTTCACAATTATTTCTTTTAGCTGACAAAACAAGAATCGATAAAAAAAAATCCCCAACTAGTTAATGAACTATTGGTAATAAATTATAGTGTTTGATATCGAAAAAGGTAAAGAAACTGTAATTGATTAATTTTTATTAGGTCGTCGCTTAAAAGTTTGAAACTAACTGTAAAATCTTCTATTTTCATAAGCACTTCGCTGGCAGAGTGGTTAGTGCTTAAGCCCTCCTGTCCGACTCAAGTCAAACAACTTTGTTTTATAAAAGGCATTTAAAAAGTGATCATGGTAATATTAACAGGGATACCTCCTTCTTTATCACATTCCCCCCCCCCCCCATCCCCTTTCCAAACTGGTCCAGACGTGTTATACGATCATAGCGCATTGCGAAAACTAAAAGCGTAAAAATCGCATTAAACAAAAAACTATTGGTAAAAATGTTTCTAATCGAACAGATGTATTATTGTTCGTCTATATCTGTTACATATGTAATTACATGACTTATCAAAACTAATATCTATAGTGACATGAAACATACACTTTCTTAATTTTCATCCTTTTTTTTTGTTGCTGCTTTTTTTTTTTTTTTTAAACTGAAGTCCATTTGACTAGAAAGAGAGTAGATTCCACAGTGCTCACAATTCTGTTTAACCATTCCTGCGTCTTATTGTGCTCGATTCCACTGGACCTTTTGTACTGAAAATAAAGGCTTATCCGTCTGGTGTTTTTTTTTTCAGTTTAACTAGGGTATGCTAAAGTGCTCGGTCTCCTCACCTGAACAGTGTTTATTAACTTCCTGCCGGGGTTTTTTTTGGCCTTGGCTCGTCTGCCCGGACACCCCGGACAGTTTATTAGTTAATACGTAGATAATTATGCAACACAACAACACACCTTAATCTCAGTGTCACAATTCGATCAGGGCCCGCGAAGCCCACATCCCAAAGCCATGGATGCAAGGACCAAACCATACAATCACTGTGAACCCGGCATGACTACAACAGAGTCCCAAGTCCCTAAACAAGAATAAATACGCGTTCCTTAAGATCGCCATTCCGAAGATTATAATAATAACGATTTTAGATCTACAACATGAAGAAGACAGTAAAATTAACTTACCCAATACTGGGGAAGAAGACCACAACAGAGAGCTCCATCTCAAGGCAAAACAAGCAGAGCAATGACACCAACATAGCGCGTCCTTAGAAACTATCGCACAAACCATTATGGTGCACAAAAGAGAAACATCAAGCGAAGGAGCAACTCCAGATGCGCACGACAATCCGAATATACAGGCCTACAGGGGCCGCCATCAGTTTATTTTCAAAATGGCAAAAACAAGTAACTCCCTTCAAATTGGAATATAAATATATAACTATTGTCTCCCTGTTGTTGCAGCAGCACCAGCACCGAGCGCATTCCTGGGCCTAAGATAAAGGGGTCATTGTTGGCCCATGCGTCATGGTCCCTCTCTCCACCTTGTTGATGAGATCCAAAGAACCGCTTCGCATTACTCAGTTGCAGAAGCAGCTGCCGGAGGGAATTTCATAGTTGATACTCCCAACGCCTGAGGGGTTTCACTCCTGATTTTTCCGTGAGGTTGTCTCCTGAGGCCTTATTACCGCAAGACAGCGGGGGTTTGAAGTCATAGTACCCCTCACCTAGATGTATTGCCTTATTAGGCTGACGAGCTCAATTTGCCCGAAGCTCCCGGTTTTGTGGCCCCAGATATCCGCCTTCACCCCTTCACCTGTTAGAAAGGGCAGTTTCGCCGGGCTTACTATCTAAGCCACACGAGCAGGCCAGGTGATGGACTTAGTTGTTAGAGGCTATCTGACACGCATGCCTTTAAGAGTATTATATAGACAATTGGAGATTATCCCAATTGACACCCCCGGCCATGACAACCTTTGAACTTGGAATGAAACTATTGAAATAATAAAAAAGAATATTTTGTTTTAAGCCAGAAAGATGAAATTATAGCAAACCCGTAACTTTACTGGCGTGTAGACATACATATACAGACACTGCTGAGACGTGTTGATGGACAGATAACAAACGATTACGATTACAGAAATCGATACTGCATAAAAGTGCATTGTAAAGTTTCTGTCAAGACTGTGGTGGTACGGGGATGATCTTGAATGACGATATTGAGTTGGGAGTAATACCACTGAATTACGGTACTGTGTGCTATTTTGATAAAAATTACAGATGTACCTTCAAATCAGAAGATAATTACTTCCTAAACGTATCCATGTGTTAATGTAGTCATGCATGCTAATTAGTCATTGGACCAAAGACTGTCTGTTGATGTGCAGCTGGGTTTACAGTTGTTGGTGTTGATTTGAAGCCATTAATTAGGCCTGTTACAGCCTGTTCTCTACTTAGTTGTGTAATGGGCCAGGAATGCTAAAATATTTTTTTTTCTGAGCAATCTATGGTGGTGAGGGGGATCGGTGGTTGAATGGTTAAGTGCTTGGCTTCCGAGCATGGGGTCCTGAGTTGGAATCTCGATAAAGACTGGGATTTTTAGTGCGCCCTGTGTCTACCCAACTTTAATGGGTACCTGGCTTTAGTTGGGAAAGTGAAGGAGGTTGGTCGTTGTGCTCGCCACATGACACCCTGCTTGTTAACCGTTGGCCAGAGAAACAAAAGGGGAACTTTTTAATGATGGTGAACATTGTCAAATGACTTACGGAAGTCAATTGATTATACAAGTCCTATAAAATGTTTCACCTTAGTTTTAGTCTGTCCCTTAGTCTGTTAAGCCGTATGGACAGCACCGTCTTTCTCCATTCTTTTGCCATGAGTAGAGTCATTTTCAATGACATTCCAGTCCAATTTTTTAATGTTGCCTTTCCATTGCTTTCTCTGTCTACCTCTTCTTCTTTTTCCTGGTGCTGTTCCCTGAAAGAAGATCTTTGTGAACCCTGAGGACTGTGTGATATGACCATAGAGTTGAAGTTCTAGTTTGTCAAGTGACCTAAATTAAATCTTTAAACGTGTTGAGATGAATGAAGGATGAAAAAAAAAAGATCAAACAACAAATACATACATTTTGCTTCCAAAACAAAAGTGGGATTATCGATTCATTTTATGTATACGCATGTGTGTGTGTGCGTGCATGTGTGTGTGTCTGTATCGACTGTTCACAAGCTCAGAATAAAGCGAAAATTCGATTTTGTTTTAATGAGGTTTTTTTTTTTTTTATTCATGAGACAAAGTCATTGAGCATTCTGTCGTCTGCTTATTGTATTGCCAGCAGTTAGATTTGGACTGAACAAAACTGAATCTCAAAACTTTATAATCTTTCTGAACAAAACACACACACAAAAAAAGATTCGAAACTTCTTAAATTCTAGTTTGTAATAATATAAATAAATGTAAGCTTCCGGCAGGAGTGGCTCGTTAGCCATGGCTGGCTACCCACCTAGGAGAAAGAAAACTCTGAATTCAAACCTCTGTTGCCTTGCAGATATACCCAATCAGGAGCTGGCGACCCTAAGGCAGTTTGCTGCACACAGCGCTACACCTGGGAGAACCTGCGACGCCGCTGATCCCAAATTGTATCGGCACTGCCGTTCCTTTGGATACATCAGCTCCTTGGGATAAGGAACTGATGTGTGGGCGACATCATTCCGACCACAGCCAATGCCCAGCCATTCATCTCATTTCCATGAGATGATCCATAGTCTCTTCGCGACTGAAAGAGATCATAGATAGAAATAAATATTTAGGTCAAAGTTCAAATATACAGAAGTTTTCTTTTTGTTCCGTAGAATATCTGGTTGTTGTTTATTGATTTTAATTTCACCTTAGAGAGCCTCGAGTATGCTCCACTTCCCAGATAAATTGTTAACATCAAATAATTATCTATGTCTGTGTATATGATTTAGTACCTGAATATGTACACTACCATTTATAAATGTGTATCTTCAAATGAATGTTAAGCAATTCCTGTCTTTGTGGAAGTAAAGGCCGACATGTTTATTGATTGCTCGTAGGTCAAAATAACCTTACGAAATGTTTTTTTATGAATTTCCTCCCCTTTTTAAATAAATACTGTAATGTATTTACACATAGACAAACTAAAGCACACCTGCACTTTAGTACAAACACATAATCTTATAAAAAATCGAAGATTCTTTGTTAAAGGGAAACCGTGAAGGGAATTTCGAATGTATAAATCGTAGAATAAACTTCATTTTGTAGAGATTTTTAAGGGAGGTAAGTTTTATTCTTTACCATTTCTATCATGGGGACATAACTCAGCTTTTTTTTTTAGAAATCTCACGTTTGCAGGACTTATGATTATTGTCATTGACCGATGCATTCATTTCGTCCTATTTCTTCTTGACTGTAATCTATCACACAGAATTAAACTTGTACACTGTAATATACAAAGCTCAGGAAGTATGTGGGTGTGTATGTTTCTATTTTACTTGTAAACATTTAATAGTGTCATAAACCAAACACCTGATTCTTTTAATTCTATCACAATGCAGTGGCGTAGCTAGGGATTTTGAGAGGGGGGGGCTTGACCTCATTATGCGATAATCACATGATATTTAATGTAAAAACCAATTTCGGACACTTATTTGGCCCTTCCTCCTTAAGTGGGATTTTCAAATTTGGACCCCCTTCCCCCCCCCCCCTCCCAGCTACGCCACTGTTATAATGCCATCAATATGGGAGCCTTTTTTAAAGATGTGCTTTCAGCTTTTTTTTACTTCGCAATTTTGAAATTGCGTCAAATTAATGTATAAAATGTCTTCTTCAGCACAATATGATTTTTTTTTCATTTTGATACAGCTGTAGTGACATTTTCGACCTGATCTATCATTCTAGCCATTTAAATTTATTTATAGACTCCAGTAGACAATAGCTTCATCTTAGTAAGTTTCGGCAAAATATGTAGGTCACTGCTGGGTCTTCATAGTCATAAGGAGAATGTATTCTCCCTTAGTCTTGGAACCAGAGGCGTAGTGAGAAAAGCGTGTGCCCAGGTCAAGGTACTTTACTGGCGCGCCCTATCTCCCCCCAGTTACCATGAAGTATTGGCTTATAAATAAAAGGTATTTAATAAAAATAAAATACAAATAACCTTAGAATGTATCACCTAATTAAAATATCTACAATAATTGAATTTTTTTAGGCGCCTCTCTGCGTGTGGCGCGCGGGCAGCGGGCCGCACTCCCCCCCCCCCCCCCCCCCAACAACTGCTCCTCCGCTTGAAATTTTTAAAATTTTTAATTTTTTAATATTTTTTGTATCATCTGTATCATTAATGCTATAATCAGTACATGTTAATTTATTAGTATAATGTGGATGTGGTGTTATTAATTTTTATTCGCCTTCAACACCAGGTGGAACGCATCCCTGCGTCTGAAGATTACAAGCTGTACAGGTATGACTTTGATGACAAACTCATGTCTGATGATGACACCATCAAAGCTACCATCAGGATGTTTCTAGACGCTAATCTCATCTCACAATTCAAGGTTCCTTACGAGGTATGCACATATTTAAAAGTTGAAAAGTTTCTCACAAAATAATTACATATCAGAGTTAAAGATTTATTGCAAGCTCCTGCACAGCTGGAGTATATGCCAGGGCCAGAGTTATGTCCCATTTCACGTCTGCTTAAAGTTAAAGAAAAAAATTTTTCTACTCAAGAACACTCCATGGGGGGGGGGGGGGGTGTTGAAGCGCTTGGTTCGAATCCCGATGAAGGCTGGGATTTCAAATACCTGGCAATAATTGGGTAAAAGTAAAGGGGGATAGTCGTTTTGCTGGCCACATGATACCCTGTTAACATTGAACCACAGAAAAGGATGACCTTTCCATCATCTACCCTATAGATAGCAAGGTCTATGGAATGTATGACATACTTTATTTCACTTTATATGCCAGAATTTTTAAAAATCAATAATGTATTTTTCAAGTTTTCCTTGTTCTTGTTTATAATTGAGTTTTATCGTTTTAAAAATCTATTTATACGAAGATTAGCATTAGCATTAACCACAATTGATATAGAGGGGAAAAAATATGCTATAACATTTCACCACAGCAATGTCAAGTTGACTCATCTAGTATTATATGTGAATGCAATTATTAGTGTGTGTGTGTGTGTGTTATGAACTATAAATAGCTATAGCAGACGTGATGGCAGATGTTACTTTCTTTGCGCTTGTTCTACCTCATACTCTCTAACTACATGTACATACAAATAATTCATTTCATTCCCATAAAGAAGCTTAGAAGTACCAACAGGCAATGTTCTATATTTAGCCCACATCTAGACTATATTTGGAATGAGCGATCGATTCCAATTAATGATTGTCCACTAATTGGTTGTAATCTAAGAGTTCTTCTACAAACACTGGCCTATATAAAATGTAGGTTTTGTTTCTTTCTCTTTGCGCAGACGATGTGTCGCTGGGTTTGTACGGTGAAGAAGAACTACAGGCCGGTGACGTACCACAACTGGAGACACGCCTTCAATGTTTGCCAGACCATGTTCACAATGCTCTATGTAAGTGGACTCAGATTCTTACACACGCGCAGTAGTATTGGCAGCACTGCGACAAGACAATGTCTGCATGCACATTGAAAAGTAGTACTATTCTACAAAATGTTGATATTTGGGTAACTTCAAACTGCGGGTAACTGGTCGTGCGGTATGCCCGATGGAGTGTCGTTCGGTCGTCTTGATGGTCCGGGTTCACACCCTGTCCGCTGCCATACCCCCCCCCCCCCCCACGTCGTCCTGCGAAAGGTTTGGACTAGGAAGTAGATTATCTTCAACTCCAAATTTGGGACAGGAATCATTTGCATCCCATAAGACACCTTGAGACAGATATTATGTATTATGAATTTGTTTTGTTGTATTATAAGCTTCGGACGTTTCCTTCAGAAATTAAAATTGTTACGTCCTAGCTTAAACATCCTGCAAGCAGGTATAGTTGGTTAATGCGCGAAGTTGTTAAAGAGTTAGCATTGAAAGCCCTATGACGCACCCACTGCGTAACGAGAAAGAAGAAAAAAGAAGATACAAAGTTGAAACTCTCTCTCTCTCTCTCTCTCTCTCTCTCTGTGTGTGTGTGTGTGTTTTACATTTTAGGAAGAAAAATCTTCTGATAAAAAGTATAGAAGAAGATGATGTGAACTTGCTAATGACACTCTGTCAACAATATCAGGATATGATTAAAGAACAAAATTAGAGAAATTCTCGTCTGCTTTGCAATAACAGCCATCCAATGTGTTAGCAGGCGAGCTTGCTATGAAGTTGACCAAATAAGTGGGAGATGAAGAATTGGTGAATGTTCTCGTGAATCAATTAGTTTTCCATTGACAACACCGTGACGTCACTGTGACAACAGTCTGTCACACACTGTAAACAATGTGACGTCAGATGTGTCCGTGTCTAGCAAAGAAACGACGGGGTTCCATCCCAACTCTAATTGCGGGAAACACGAAGAATAAGCATGCACATCAATTCAGATTTGATATTAGTGGTCGCCATATCTGGATAACTTTAGACAGCAAAATTGTACTGCATTAGTAATATAGATCTGTGTACACTTGTATGTGGGAAATCTTTTATGTTACAGTTAACTGAAAATAACCACATCCTAACAATAATGATGTATATGGTTACACCAACAAGTAATTTTACTAATGTTTCTTGCCTACATTTTAAAAGATGTTTCGAAATGTCGATACTATCAACAATGACTATAAGAGAATAAAAAATGTCGGAACAAAGAAAAACAGTTTCATCACAATATCACAAGGAAGAATGAACAACCTGCTTCCGGTTATTTGTTTTGCTCAGTAAGAAAGACAAGGTCATTGCGAAAATGCGAGTATGCCATAGAAATAGACCGAATTATCGTTACAGGTCTGTAGGTCACATTAAATAGTTTAGCCGTTTGATCGTCTTATATGAGCTAAGCCGAAGGCTCTTCAAGCTCTAAGTTTGAAAAAAAAAACTCTTTGGACGCCAAACAGTAAAAAAAAAAAAAAAAACCTGTGTGAACCCACAGTTCTGTTTGTGAGAGACCCTATGTAAAGCATTGCTGTTTCCAGTGCCTTTGGCCCCGGACGCATGCTTGGCTGAACATGGCCGAAAGCCGAGGACACCGGGAGCCTCCGCCATTTTCCTTCGTTATACCTAGCTAACCGTGGGGGACTCGCCTCTATGTAACGGTCCCTTGAGGAACAGCGCATGGATGTGTGACAGGTTTATGGCGACTCTTTTGCAACTCCGCCCGTGCAAGGGGTGGACTCTCGTCTACCCGTGGGCATCCCCACGGGAGTTATGTTTCGCCATTCATTTAGCCTAGTTACCCCCTCAAGTAGCCGTTTCCACCCAGGTGCCACGATGAGGCAGAACAGCGTACCCGGGAATAGTTTAGCCTACTTGTTTTAAGGGACTGTAATGCCATGGCCGGTGCCGAGCCCGGACTAAAAAGGAGGAAGGTTGGGCGTAGGGCTAGCGACTCCACCCTTAAGACGGCAAGACTCAAAGAAAAGACACAATTGGATTATGCACAGTGTGATAGACCTTGACCTTGTAGTTGTTCAATGCTGTCTTGCTACGACAGATTACTCCTGAGCAGTGCTTTTTTTTTGTAAAAAAAAAATAGGTGCCGGTACTCATTGATTAGGTTCCGGTACTCAGTGATTGATTGCATAACTTTTAACTACTAATAAATTAATAATATACGTTAAAATACAAGAAAGTAATAATTTTTCCACTCATTCAAAAAGGTGCCGGTACGCCGTCACATAAAAAGCCCTGCTCCTGATATGTCTGAGTTTCTTCAACGGGTGTATTAGGAGCGTTTAACCGTTAAACTATATACGGACAAGACCTACACATTAACAAGGTTGAAGGACTAATTAGATACTTGAATAAAGTTTAATGCAGAGGTTCTAACTCCTACTGACTAATAATAGCATCAATAAACTAAAATCCACTAATCTGTGACGTCACTAAATGTCAGGTTAAAAGTGCGTCAACTATGGTCGCGTCTCTATGCTAAGAATTTAACAACAACAATAACATGGAGGCCGGGACGAGAAGAGTGAAATCAGGTCATACAATGGCGTCGTACCGTCACGGAAAACCTAAAATCAGTGGACACCAGTTTGGAAGAGGCTCTAAACATGGCTGGCGACCGATCTCTACGGAGACAACTTGCCTCCCTGGCCCTTTTGCACTGAACAGGAGAATCTTTGTAGGCTCTAATATTAAAATGTTAAGGCTTCAACATAATGAACTACCATTACTTTTCTTCGCTTATATTAATCACTTAATGAGCTCCGAGTAGACTCTGGAACAATAGATATAAGCATCCAGTATTAATTTAAATTCGCTATGAATTGAGCAAAGACAATCAATAAACTACTATTTTTTGTATTCACATCAGCTAATTATTTGGTCATGCTGACATAGTCATGGTCTGCTTAACACGGAAACATGGCACACATGGAAGTCCAGGGGAAGTAATGCAAATTAAATCTTACTTCTGTTCGCAAGACGCTCTAACGCTGGCAATGAGATGTTTTACTAATTGTTTTATGAAGCTGTATAGCTGATTTCAGAGAGTTCAAACCTCCGAAATGCCAGTGACTCTTCAGCTTAGCAATACGATATTAATCTTTGAAAAGAGCGTCTGAAATATTTTACTTCCCTTAAAGCGTGGAACGGGTTGCCTGAATCAGCAAAAAATATTTTACTTCCCTTAAAGCGTGGAACGGGTTGCCTGAATCAGCCAGTAAAACCAAAAACTTAGAAGACTTTCAGCGCATTGGAGACATAAATGACTATATTAATACATTGATACTCATAGGATGCTGATTGGTCTTAGACTCGAGGGAATAGTCTCAGCCAAAACGTAAAACTTATATATCAGAAAAAAAAAGTTTTTTTTCTAAACATTTCTGTTGTCAGCCTTGAGAAAAGATTACTTCACATGAGCTCTCGCATGCATTTGTTAGTTTCAGATTAAAACGTACATAGTATGTAAGCATGGACATAATATGACACGCAATTAGAGGGACCGGTAGTAATCTAGTGCAAGTTAAAGTCATTTATCTTATCTTATATATTATAGACGTGACTTCAAAAGAGAAGATAATTACGTCCTACGCATTTCATGTGTCAATCTAGTCATGCATGTTAATCGGCGACTTAAAATCTGTTAAGTCGTTGGCTTTCCTGGCTGATTCAGGCAACCCATTCCATTCTCTTATGTTGCTAGGGAAGAAGGAGCATTTTAAGAGTTATCTCCCTTCTGTGTGTAGGACATTGGGCCCGCCACCCAGTGGGAGAGAAAACAAAACTAAACTTCAGTCCGGAGAGTCAGCAGAAGTGAGGGGGGGGGGGGGTTCACCTTCACGCTTTTTATATGTTGTTACGATCATCTTGTTTACGATTCGAATCTTTTTTGACATGCGTGGGACATGCAGAGGGGAACCCGCACGTACCCAGTTAACTGGGAAAAGCATACTTCTGGCGGATGGCTGCCTGGTCGTGCGGTTTGCGCGCTGGACTGTCGTTCAGACTTATCGATGGTCCCGATCCCCCGTAGTCCTGCGGGAGGTTTGGACTAGGAAGTAAATTATCTTCAACTCTGAAGGAACATCCGTAACATGGAAAACAAACAAAACAACATTTAATATTGATAACTTAACGCGTACCTTAATCCTTACCGAAGATAATTATTTTGTAAGGGGAAATAACTTGTTCTTCCTACTTAAACCTCTGTACACTAAGGTTGTTGTATTAAACTAGAACGACACGTGAACTGACGAAAGAGACTTGGATAGAAGCACACTAAATCAATGTTGTGAACACATTCTCACCACGTTACACAAACATAAACAAATACTATTTCACCACATTCACCCCGCCTAGAATTAAAATAGAAAGTATACTAATATAGTAGGCCATAGCATAAATAAAAAGAGAATGCCAGTGCCTGTAATACAATAGATCAATAAATAGTGTCGAAATATTAGTTTCTCTTGTAAACAATAATGAGGAGTGATACAAAGAAACCTAAAAACCAGCATCTGTAGTATGGCTTATAAACAATTACTAGTTTCTGTTTTAAGCAATAACAAACAGTGTAGTAAGTAAACATGTACGTAAGTAAGTGACAAGCAAACTCTAGTATCAGTAGCAAGGGATAAACAATGCCAGTTTATGTAGTCAGTATAAGTAGTGCAATAGAGAAACAACTCTAGACTCGGTCTGGTTCTTCTCTCTCTTAAGTTGTAACGGGCTTGACTATCATGCTCTACAGTTTGGGAGTCACTAATGAGTTCCTGAGCGTCAAGTGGGGTATGATGGTTCTGTGTATTTTCAAGAGTAAGCGCTCGGAGATCCTCAGAGCCTTCCAGGGGTTCTTTCCTTTCTTGTATCACCGTAGGGGTGTTGACTGGTACTTCCATGTTTTGAGCTTCTGGAGGATATTCATTATCCTCACCCTGAGCGAAGAACGAAGGTTCACTTGTTGTTGTGGATGGGGAGGGGTTGAGAGCCAAGCGTCTTAGAGAGAACGTCTCCTCTTTACCGCTGGGCAACCGTACCACGGCATATTGAGGGTTACACATCAGTAATTCGACTTCTTCCGTGAGAGGATCATACTTTGAAGATCTGTTCTCTCTTCTCAGCAACACTCGACCTGGGCTGGATAGCCAAGTGGGGATAGATATCCCGAAGGAGGATTTCCGGTTGAACCGGAAAACTCTCTCATGTGGAGTTTCGTTTGTTGCCGTAGATAGTAATCGAGTATAGGGCCTGGTTCAAGACAAGTTCCCATCTTGAGATCGGGAGATCGAGGTCTTTCAGTGCTAAAGTAACAGCGTTCCATAGAGTTTTGTTTAGTCGTTCAATTTGCTCGTTGCCTGAAGAATTAAAAGCGGTTGTTCTACTTGTAGCTATTCCCCTCTCGTGCAGAAAGGATTGCACCTCCTTCGACATAAAGGACGTACCTCTGTCGGAATGGACGTACTCTGGCATCCCAACTAAGAAAAACAGCTGATTTAAACACTTTATGACAGTAGATGAGGACATATCGGGACATGGGTAGGCAAATGGGAAGCGTGAGTACTCATCCACCATTGTTAATAAATATTTATTGTGAGTAGCAGATGGGAGTGGCCCCTTTAAATCGATGCTTACTCTCTGAAATGGTTGGGTAGCCTTGATGAGGGTGCCTGAAAACTGTTTGAAGAATCTAGGCTTCAGTTCAGCGCAAGTTTTACATTGGTTTACCACTTTGCGGACGTCCTCGCATGAAAAAGGTAAGTTCTTAGTCAGAACGAAATGGAGGAGTCTCGTGACCCCTGGGTGGCAGAGGTTGTTGTGTAACAGTTTGAGGTCTTCTCCAGTCATTGCTGACGCAAAGTGGTTTCTTGAAAAGGTATCCGCCGCAGCGTTTTGTTTCCCGGGTCGATATACGACGTCATATTGGAAACAACTAAGCTCCAGTCGCCATCTTTGTATCTTTTCGTTTTTGATCTTGCCCTTGTTTTGCTGGTCAAACATAAAAGACACTGAGCGTTGATCTGTAAACAATGTGATAAGGTAATGTTGCCATTTTCTCAGGGCTTCTACGATAGCGTATGCTTCCTTTTCATCTGCAGAGTGTCTGCGTTCACTATTAGTGAGTGTTCTTGAAAAGAAGGCGACAGGACGGCCGTCTTGATTAAGAGTGGCGGCGATCGCGATGTCAGAGGCATCTGTTTCGACTGTTAGTGGTCGATTATAATCTATCGTCGACACAACAGCGTTTTCAAGTTCATGTTTTAGCTGTTTTAAAGCTTCCTGTACTTGTTCAGGGAGAGGAAAGGTTTTGTTGTTCACCAATAAATGGATCTTGTTGGAGAAATTTGGGATCCATTGAGAATAATAGGACAGTAGTCCAATCACCCGCTTTTGTGATTTCATGTCTTGTGGTGGAGGTAGATTTCTCAACGCTTGAAATCTTTCGGGGTCTCTGTAGATTCTGGTCGTGGCTACTGGAGTCACGTCCGCAGATGGTAACGTTATCCACATAAGCGAACGTATCCTGTAGCCCTTCCTCCTCAATTATTGTGTTGATCGTCCTTTGAAATGCAGCAACTCCGTTTGTCACTCCAAAAGGAATGCGACAAAACTGATAAAGCTTTCCGCAAGCCTCGAACGCCGTGTACTGCTTTTCATCATCCCTGATAGGTATCTGGTGGTAAGCGCTTTTGAGGTCAAATGTACTGTATATTGAGTATTTAGATATTTCCTGCACCAGTTCATCAACATTTGGCACAGGGTACGCGTCGAGGTAAGTGAATCGATTGATGGTTTGACTATAGTCGATAACCATTCTCTTTTTGTGCCTTTCATTCGTTGTTACAATTATTTGAGCTCTCCAGGGGGACGTGTAAGGCTCAATAATTTTGTGAGATAGAAGTTTCTTGAGTTCAGTTTGAATGAATTTGGAGTCAGGCATAGAATATTTTCTAGATTTAGTGGCTATGGGGTGGCAGTTAGGAGCAAGATTAGCGAAGAGGTGAGGGGCTTCAACTCGTGCAGCTTCCAGCGTACAGACCTGAAGAGTGCTTCGTTTTCCCTCAAATGGGATCATCAGTTTTTCGTGCTGGCTGATGAAATCTAGTCCTAAGATTACATCAGATACTAGTCCGTCTAGTAGTGAGAGCTTCACACTTTCGTATTGTTCGTCTTTGTACTTTATTTTGGCGAAAATATGTCCGTGAGTAGTGCGAGAAAGATGTGTAGAGGCCATGTAGATTCTGTTTCTGGACATTTCTAATTTCCATTTGTACCTTTTAGCAATTGAAGAAGATATATAACTTTCACTGCTCCCCGTATCTACGAGAGCCTTCAATGGTACTCCATTGACCAGTATTGAAATTGTAGATTTAGTAAGGCCGGACGCTGGTGTCGATGCCCAGGAAGATCCAACGGTTGTAGTCCGTGACGTCTCATCATCTGCTTTCACTATGGCTGAGGTTATAGATTTGAGTGTCTGTCTGGTCGATCTACAGACTTTCTGGAAATGACCCCTCTTGCCACACAAGTTGCATGTAGCGTCACGGGCTGGACATCTAAGGCGTTGATGTGGGCTGTTTCCACAAAAGAAGCATCTTTTACTAGTCGCCGCACTCACCTCGTGTTCTAGTTTTGTTGTTGGAGAAAGGCTCTCCACGTCGGCGCTGGCTCCACATGGAGTTTCAGAGTAGATGTTATACGCCATGGCATGGTTATGGGCATATTCAAGTTGTCTTGCCTCTTCATAGGCGCACTGTAGAGTTAGAATAGATTTCTCTAAGAGTCGCAGCCTTATGCTGTTTGAAGCCAGTCCAGCAATGAAGGCGTCTCTTACGAAGATATCTCTGTGTTCTTCAGCGGTGACAGCTTTGAAGTCACAGTCTTTGGCCATACTTTTAAGCTTAAGTAGGAAGGAATCGACGGTTTGTCCGTTCTCTTGTCGACATAGAGTTATCATGTGCCGAGCAAAAATTTCGCTTTTAGGTTTCACGTAGACATTTTGTAGAACTTTGATTGATTCTTCGAACGTTGTACATTCACTTATGTACTGAAATACGCTCGAAGAAACGTAGTTTTCAAGTAGTAATTCTCAAATGTTCTGAGCCAGTGCAGCCACTTCTCGGCAGCCGATGGCGTGCTAGGCTCTATGTCTAGCTCTTTTAGCCTAAATAGACGCTCCATTTGTATTACAATTTTTATTTACAGACTGAGAATAGTGTTGAACGAAAATCCAAATAAGATACACGAGACACATAGATCCATAGAATTGAAAATTTCTAGTTTAATAAATTGTAATAAGAAATAAAGGAACACTGAAGAGTAACCTAAAACAAGGCTTTATTAAACTAGAACGACACATGAACTGACGAAAGAGACTTGGACAGTAGCACACTAAATCAATGTTGTGAACACATTCTCACCACGTTACACAAACATAAACAAATACTAACTATTTCACCACTCTTTGACTTGACAGACAGGGGATCTTCGACCAAAGTTTGATGCCGTAGAGGTCTTCGCTTTAATGGCGGCCTGTCTATGCCATGACCTTGACCACAGGGGAACTAACAATGCTTTTCAAGTCAAGTAAGTATTAATTAACAATAATATTGCCTATATATACAGTTTCCATTGGTGTGGAATAGTTAATACTTTATAATTGAAGTCTACCCATCCATTTACAATGTATATAGATTTAAAAGCGAGAATCTAGAGATAGTTTTTAGAGGTAAAATTTGTAAATTGTGTTGTTTTTTTAATTTAACTGACTGTATAACATAGAGCGGTGTTTCTCAAACTTTTTCCTTAACGGAACACTTTGAACATTCTGAGTAGGCCCTTTATAGCGGAACACTTTGCTAATTTTTTTTTGTAGAGGTTAATTCATGTGGTGGCCTACTAGTTAATTATTCCTGTTGTCGTGGAACACTTATTCAGGACTCACAGTTAGGTAAACACTGAGTACAGCTATCTTAGTACATCATTTGGAAATGTTTCATACTTCAATGACAAAATATGTAGGTCGCAGCTGGAGCTGTGTAGCCATGTTAAATATATTAATCTACAGACTCAAAGAGAAAAGCCTTTTTATGCTATGTCAATTTTTATCCTCAAAAATTATTTCAATGTTCTGGTACAGTTTTATGTAAATTTCCAACACCAGTTTATTATCATTAATATTTGGGAAGCATATTTTATATAGGCAAGAGATATACCACATGCAAAACGTCAAACTGTTTATACATATGCAAAGGTGATGAACAACAAAATTGTGCTTATTAGTAATAAATTAGTCTGTCTTTATGTAACACTATTTAAACACTAAAATCGTTACCTTTTGGCGTTTTAGAGGATCCGAAGTTTAAAAACTGTTTGTTAGGTGTACTCTTGAATTTGTTTGCATTGTTTGCCAAGTCATAGCCTAATGGTATCATTCTTTAGTAATGTCTTTTCTCACGTTTATGCGAAACAAAGAAATACATTATCTAATTGTTTTAATATTTTTTAATATTATATTTTATTATATTATTTAATATTTTTTAGTTGCACAATTCAAAATAATGCAATAGCTTGATATTTCTTTGACAGAGTGGCTTCCCCATTGGCTATGTTGTACAGTACCTCTGTGTTGGAACATCATCACTTTGACCATTGCATTATGATCATCAACAGTGAGGTGAGTTAGTTACAGTGAACTGTTTTGAACAGCACAATAAAGAGCCTACCTAGTTAAAGTTAAAGGCCCAATGTACATGCAAAAGTTAAAGGCTCAATCTACATGCGAAAGTTAAAGGCCCAATGTACATGCAAAAGTTAAAGGCCCAATGTACATGCGAAAGTTAAAGGCCCAATCTGCATGCGAAAGTTAAAGGCCCAATTTACAAGCAAAAGTTAAAGGCCTAATCTTTATGGAAACGTTTATTTGTAAAATATTTTACATGTTTCCAATGTTCCTTCAGAGTTAAAGATCATATACATCCTTTCCCAAATTTACTGTCTAAAGTTATTCTTCAAGGTACAGTGGAGGGAGCTTGAAGACAGGGTCATCAAAAGAAATGATTGTTGGGCTCTCTCTTGATAACTTACCTCTTATTTAAAGTAATGTCTGTAATATATAAGATAAGAAGATAAGATGCTAAGAACAGCTGCTGACCAGGAAAAGGGAGGGATTTGGTTATGCTAACTGGTAACTGATGATGAGTCTAAACCTTCTGCAGGACAACGGGGAATAGCAGCGGGCAGGGAATGAATGTGTGACCCTTGAGAGTTAAAACCCCAATCTCTAAGGTAGACAGGCCCTTACCTAACTTTCAAAAGTACTATGTATTACAGTTCTCTAATAGGTCTCTAATAGATCTCTAATAGGTCTATAAACATTCTGTCTGAATCTTCATCCAAATCTAGAATCTATTCTAGATCTTTGTTCTAGGTTTTAATCATACATACTGGACAAATATTTATTTGATAGAGGTAGTTAAGTGTATTGATACTTATATTAACACATATATGACTTGACGTGAAACTTGATGTGAAATTATGGACTCCTCCTTAATCTTTGAACTACAAAATGTTGCATATAAATGATACCTAATACATATACTTTACTATTGCAAATCACTAAGGCTAAGTTGCAGTAAATTCAGAACACTGCATGGATAGTGCTACTAATACATCTATTTATCAATGGGGATGATCTTGGGATAGTGCAATGCTACAGATATGTTTCAATTGTGCTAATTTAAATGATGTCTTGTTTATTGGTGAGCACAGTGTTTGAGTGTTTAAGCACTTGGCTTCCAAACCTGGGGTCCTGGGTTCGAATCTCATTGAAGACTTAAATTTTTAGGACGCCCATGAGTCCACCTAGCTCTAATGAGTACCTGACTATAGTTGGGAAAAGTAAAGGTCGTTGTGCTGGCCACATGACACCTTGTTTGTTAGCCTGTGGCTAAAGAAACAGATGGCTTAAACATCATCTGCCCTAGAGATCGCAAGTTCTAAAAGGGAAGCTTTACTAGGTCGTATTTTTGTGATAAGCCTCTGTTACCCATACTAAGGCATTCCTGCACTTGCTTTAATTCTGTTTTCTTTTATACATCCTACAGGGAAACAACATATTTCAATCTTTTCCACCTGAAGAGTACCGCCGTGCCATTAAGATTTTAGAACATGCCATCTTGTCCACAGACCTGGCGCTCTATTTTAAGTAAGTTCTATACATAGAATATATATTTTAAAAGGATATATTAACAGGATAAGAAAGCTTAAATCATTATGACTGGCCACTCTTTCAATTTGCTAGACCATTTTGCATGACTGGGAGGTAAGATATTCAGTAAAGCATCACTGTCAAAAGAATTACATCTCGATAACCTACCATTGTACCAAGTCTAGCTAGCAAGGGGCATAGCTAGTAATTTTCTATCATTTAGGGGCCCTGGGGGCTTGACCTCTTTGGGGTCTCCTGTATTTTGCGTAATATTCAATGTAAAACACACTCATTTGGGTGCCACCCTCAAGATTTTCAAATTCTCCCCTCCCTCCCTAAACCCTAGCTACGCCACTGTACCAAGCAATAGTTCACTTAACCCTACTTTATACAGCTGAGCTGAGGCTGCTATACAAAAAGCAACAAAGCTTCTCAGACCCTTCCATTAGAATGTATTTCAAGATGTCACAAAATATGGCAAAATAAACACTACAACTAGTGATGTGCTAGTCAAAGCTGGCAAGGACAGTGTAGAGGCTCTGTCTATGGTTTGGAAGATGTGTATGGCATGGCACCTATCACATATTGGGGAAACCCTTATGCCAATGTCAATCTTATAGAACGAACGCAAGTGACATTAAAAAGAGGCACCTGGATAAATCTTACAAAGGTCATAGTTAGTACAATTAAACCAAAAGAACAGCTACCACTGAAGACAGGTGAAGACCTTGAGAAATAGAACTTAAATTAATCCCTTGCAGACAATGTTTATGTCAGTGTTTCATATGACAAAATATTTAGGTCTCATTTGAAATAATGTAATCTTCTTTAATCTCTGAATTCACTTTTTGACTTATATTATATTTTCTAGTTAGAAAGAAATATATTAATATAGATATTTTATCTATAAATGTGCACTCATAACTATTGACAGGAAGCGTGGTGATTTTAAAGCATTAGTGGAAAATGGGGAAAGAGAATTTCTAGAAGAAAACAAAAAAGATTTATTAAAGTAAGTTTTTAATTCTGTATGTGTGTATGACAGGTAATGGCTATTCTTGTACTCAGTCATTACTAATTTAAGTTGGCTGATTTGTGTTCATCAAATGTAACCCTAATAGTCTCCATATTTACATTTATGTTGTTCTCAACTGTGTCTTATGAAACAGATTAGCTATTAATATATTCAGAGAAAACTCTGAATCCAAACCTCCGCTGCCTTGCGGCTATACCCAAACGCAAGAAAGGCTTCAGAAGACAACCCTTAAGAAAAATCAGGAGCAGGTGATCCTTAGGCAGATTGTGGCACACCATGCTACAGCCTGGCAGAGCCTGCGGCACTACTGATCCCAAACTGTAAACTTTCGACACATCAGCTGCGCGGAGAAGGAGAAACTGCTGTGTGGGCGACATCATTCCAACCATAAACAATGCCCAGGCGTTCATCTCACTTCATACCAAAAATGGCCAGCTCCTCTACCACCAAAGTGAAAGCCACTTTAACCTGTGATATTTGTGGACGAGATTGTCTCTCCAAAATAGGACTCCACAGCCACAAAGGAAAAGTGTTTGAGATGAACCATAGTAGCTCTACAACTGAAGGAAAGCCAACAATATTAATATATTTTAGTTGTCATAAACATTTTTTTGCTATCTTATAAAAAGGATATTGTTTTGTCATGGGGTATGCATGCTGGACTGTCATTCGGTTGGCCCTGGGTTCATACCTTGCCCGCTGCCATCCCCTGTCATCCTGAGGGAGGTTTGGACTAGGAAGAATTATCTTTAACTCTGAAGGATCATTCGAAACATGTAAAACAAAAAAACAATTATATTTAAATAGATGGTCACATAAAATGTTACTATATAAAAATATAAATGCACATTAGTATAAGCTCAAACATAACAAAAAACTAAGAATAGAAAAGTAACAAAAAAATAGATTTTCTTTGTGCTCCCCAACAATAAAATCACAAATGGTATGTTCACTTTTGAAATAAATTTTTAAACATAACAAAAAACTAAGAATAGAAAAGTTTTTAAAAAAAATAGATTTTCTATGTGCTCTAGAGCAATAAAATCACAAATGGTATGTTCACTTTTGAAATAAATTTTGTTTGACATCAGGGCTATGATGATGACTGCCTGTGATGTAGCAGCCATCACCAAGCCATGGAAAATTCAAAAAGAGATAGCCCAGCTTGTGACGGCAGAATTCTTTGAACAAGGCGACATTGAAAAAACTCAACTAGGAGAAAAGCCGATAGTAAGTAGTATTGACAACATTTATAATCACCTAACACTTTTGATTACTAGCTTAAGTAAGTAAGAGTGACTAACTTTTAATGAATAGTTACATACGTGTCTCAATTACTTCACACTTGAGAACCTTAAACTACAATTAGTAAGAAAGGATTTTCAATTAATAGCTCAAATCTTAGCTTACCTACAAAATTACTAAGAAGATAATTACTACATGAACATGTGTACATTTTACATTTTTAAATTGCTTCTTATCTTCTAGTTATGGAATTAATTACCTATTATATTACTAAGAAGATAATTACTACAAGTATAAATGGGTTAATCAGAGCTTGCTCCGCTATGCAATTAAATTAAGCAAGGGCCACATACATTAATACAAAATGTGGACTCTCTAAAACTAATGTTTGCATATTTACAACAGGAGATAACTCTGTTAGATTTTTTAGATAACTCTGTTCCAATTTTAAATTGCTTCTTACCTTCTAGTTACAGAAATAATTTTAATGGACCTCATTCACCAATCGTAAACAAACAACATTTATCCACGTGACAATATTAATAAAACAATGAAAATTACGTATCACGTGACAGCCTTTATGGATTGCGTAATTTGTATAGAAGATATAGAAAACCACGTGGCAAAATGTTGTTTGTTTACGATTGGTGACTGAGGTCCATTAATAAAATAATGAATTTTTTTCAGCCGATGATGGACAGAGAGAAAAAAGATGAGCTGCCTAAAATGCAAGTGGATTTCATCGACTTCATATGTGCTCCAGTATATGAGGTAGGCTAGATATTAGAAGTATACAAGGTAGACATTAGAAGTAGACATTGATAGTATAAAATAAAAGTAGACATTAGAAGTATATGAGGTTGTCATTGGAAGTAAATAGATCTAGATAAGATAAAATAATTAGTATTGTTCCAATAAAATAGAAATTCTGTTTGACTACAATTGACCACCACATATAAGAGGTAAATATTGGAAGCATATGAGGTAGACATTAGAAGTAGGCCAACATTAAGTAGACATTAGAAGTAGGTCAATATTAAAAGACATTAAAAGTAGATCAATATAAGATACAAATTAGAAGTAGGCCAAAATAAAGTAGACATTAGAAGTAGGCCAATATGAGGTAGAATTAGAAGTAGGCCAATATGAGGTAGAATTAAAAGTATGCCAATATGAGGTAGAATTAGAAGTAGGCCTATATGATGCAGAATTAGAAGTAGGCCAATATGAGGTAGACATTAGAAGTAGGCCAGTATACTGTAGAAATAAGAAGTAGACCAATGTGAAGTAGACATTATAAGTAGGCCAATGTGAGGTAGACATTAGAAGTAGGCCAATATAAGGTCGACATAAGAAGTAGACCAATGTGAAGTAGACATTAGAAGTAGGCAAATATGAGGTAGACATAAGAAGTAGGCCAATATGGGGTATACATTAGAAGAAGTTTAATGTGGAGTAGACATTAGAAGTAGGCCAATATGATGTAGACATTAGAAGTAGGCCAATATATGGTAGACATAAGAAGTAGGCCAATGTGGAGTAGACATTAGAAGTAGACCAATGTGAAGTAGACATTAGAAGTAGGCCAATATGGGGTAGACATTAGAAGTAGAACAACATAAGGTAGACATAAGAAGTAGACCAATATGAGGTAGACAATAGAAGTAGGCCAATATAAGGTAGACATAAGAAATATGCCAAAGTGATGTAGACATTAGAAGTAGGCCAATATGAGGTAGATATAAGAATTAGGCTAATATAATGTAGACATTAAAAGTAGGCCAATACAAGGTAGACATTAGAAGTAGGTCAATATGATGTAGAATTAGAAGTAGATCATTATGAGGTAGACATTAGAAGTAGGTCAATATGATGTAGAATTAGAAGTAGGCCAATACAAGTGTTACGTATCTAGGCATTGTTACCTAGATACTATTTTTTTTCTTGACCTGTAGGTTGTCTGCCCCTTGTGTAATAAGTTTTTTTTTATTTTATTTTTCACGGTGAGTCAAGCCACACAGACAGTGACCGGTCCTTGACCTATGTGTGTACCTCTGGTTGAAAGGAGGGTGGGTTTTTTTTTCTTCTGTCTCTTTGAAGAGCGTTCTAGATCTGGGTGTTGATGACTTATTCTGTTCTAGAAATTACTAGATTTGTCTTGATATCGACGCGCGGTATATTATATAAAGACCGCCCGTGTAACGTTGACGGACAGACATACGGAGACAGCCGTGAGACAGAATAGCGGAGACATTGCGTGACCCGTGCGTGGTATACCAATTGATCGTGTAAGTTAAGATTTTTCTTTTTTTTCAAGGCCTTGCTTGTATTTGTAATTATATTTTCAAACTCTGGTATTGTAATATTTTTTTACATGCCATTTTTGTAAAAGGGTTTTGGTCAACCCTTCCATTTTGTATTGAGTAAATGTTTGTTTTTTTTTACTTTATATGATTCATTTAAAAGTACTATTTGAGTTATATTATATTAAACATTAAGTTGATATTTTACCTTCCGATTTCTTGTGTCATTTTTTTTTGTTATTCATTGTAAGTCTTTGATTAAATTCAGAATAAAGATAAGTGACACAACAGCTTTTTCTATTGTCACGTTCCCCTAGGCAAGCCATTTAAAAATTAGAATTCAATTCGTAATACGTGACACAAGATAGACATTAGAAGTAGGCCAATACAAGGTGGACATTAGAAGTAGGCCAGTGTGAAGTAGACATTAGAAGTAGGCCAATGTGAAGTAGATATTAGAAGTATGCCAATGTTAGGTAGACATTAGAAGTAGGCCAATGTGAAGTAGGCATTAGAAATAGATCGATATGGGGTAGACATTATAAGTAGGCCAGTATACTGTAGAAATAAGAAGTAGACCAATGTGAAGTAGACATTATAAGTAGGCCAATGTAAGGTAAACATTAGAAGTAGGCCAATATAAGGTCGACATAAGAAGTAGACCAATGTGAAGTAGACATTAGAAGTAGGCAAATATGAGGTGGACATAAGAAGTAGGCCAATATGGGGTATACATTACAAGAAGTTTAATGTGAAGTAGACATTAGAAGTAGGCCAATATGATGTAGACATTAGAAGTAGGCCAATATATGGTAGACATAAGAAGTAGACCAATATGAGGTAGACAATAGAAGTAGGCCAATATGAGGTAGATATAAGAATTAGGCTAATATAATGTAATATAATATAATGTAGACATTAAAAGTAGGCCAATACAAGGTAGACATTAGAAGTAGGTCAATATGATGTAGAATTAGAAGTAGATCATTATGAGGTAGACATTAGAAGTAGGTCAATATGATGTAGAATTAGAAGTAGGCCAATACAAGGTAGACATTAGAAGTAGGCTAATACAAGGTGGACATTAAAAGTAGGCCAGTGTGAAGTAGACATAAGAATTAGGCCAATACAAGGTGGACATTAGAAGTAGGCCAATGTGGAGTAGACATAAGAATTAGGCCAATATAAGGTAGACATTAGAAGTAGGCCAATGTGAGGTAGACATTAGAAATAGGCCAATGTGAAGTAGACATTAGAAGTATGCCAATGTGGGGTAGACATTAGAAGTAGGCCAATAAAAGGTAGACGTTAGAAGTATGCCAATACAAGGTATACATTAGAAGTAGATCAATATGGGGTAGACATTAGAAGTAGGCCTATGTGGGGTAGACATTAGAAGTAGGCCAGTGTGAAGTAGACATTAGAAGTAGGCCAGTGTGAAGTAGACATTAGAAGTAGGACAATGTGGAGTAGACATTAGAAGTAGGCCAATGTAAAGTAGACATTATAAGTAGGCCAATATAAGGCAGACATAAGAAGTAGGCCAATGTAGAGTAGACATTAGAAGTAGGCCAATATGAGGTAGACATTAGAAGTAGGCTGATGTGGAGTAGACATTAAAAGTATGCCAATGTAAAGTAGACATTAGAAGTAGATCAATATGGGGTAGACATTAGAAGTAGGCCAATGTGGTGTAGACATTAGAAGTAGGCCAATGTGAAGTAGACATTAGAAGTATGCCAATGTGAGGTAGACATTAGAAGTTGGCCGATGTGAAATAGGCATTCGAAGTAGGCCAATGTGAAGTAGGCATTAGAAGTAGGCCAATGTGAAGTGGACATTAGAAGTAGGCCAATGTGAAGTGGACATTAGAAGTAGGCCAATGTGAAGTGGACATTAGAAGTAGGCCAATATGAGGTAGACATTAGAAGTAAGCCGATGTGGAGTAGACATTAAAAGTATGCCAATGTAAAGTAGACATTAGAAGTAGATCAATATGGGGTAGACATTAGAAGTAGGCCAATGTGGTGTAGACATTAGAAGTAGGCCAATGTGAAGTAGACATTAGAAGTATGCCAATGTGAGGTAGACATTAGAAGTTGGCCGATGTGAAATAGGCATTAGAAGTAGATCAATATGAAGTAGACATTAGAAGTAGGCCAGTATGGGGTAGACATAAGAAGTAGGCCAATGTGAAGTAGACATTAGAAGTAGGCCAATTTGTGGTAGGCATTAGAAGTATGCCAATGTGAAGTAAACATTAGAAGTAGGCCAGTGTGAAGTAGACATAAGAAGTAGACCAATGTGAAGTAGACATTAGAAGTAGGCCAATATGAGGTAGACATTAGAAGTAGGCCAATGTGAAGTAGACATTAGAAGTATGCCAATGTGAGGTAGACATTAGACGTAGGCCAATGTGAAGTATGCATTAGAAGTATGCCAATGTGAGGTAGACATTAGAAGTAGGCCAATGTGAAGTAGGCATTAGTAGTAGAACAACATAAGGTAGACATAAGAAGTAGGCCAATATGCTGTAGACATAAGAAGTAGGCCAATATAAGGTAGACACAAGAAGTAGGCCAATGTCAAGTAGACATTAGAAGTAGGCCAATATGGTGTAGACATAAGAAGTAGGCCAATGTGAAGTAGACATTAGAAGTAGCCCAATATGAGGTAGACATTAGAAGTAGGCCAATATAAGGTAGACATAAGAAGTAGGCCAATGTGAAGTAGACATTAGAAGTAGGTCAATATGAGGTAGTTATTAGAATTCGGCCAATATAAGGTAGACATAAGAAGTAGACCAATGTGAAGTAGACATTAGAAGTAGGCCAATATGAGGTATGCATAAGAAGTAGGCCAATATGAGGTAGACATAAGAAGTAGACCAATATGAGGTAGACAATAGAAGTAGGCCAATATGAGGTAGATATAAGAATTAGGCTAATATAATGTAATATAATATAATGTAGACATTAAAAGTAGGCCAATACAAGGTAGACATTAGAAGTAGGTCAATATGATGTAGAATTAGAAGTAGATCATTATGAGGTAGACATTAGAAGTAGGTCAATATGATGTAGAATTAGAAGTAGGCCAATACAAGGTAGACATTAGAAGTAGGCTAATACAAGGTGGACATTAAAAGTAGGCCAGTGTGAAGTAGACATAAGAATTAGGCCAATACAAGGTGGACATTAGAAGTAGGCCAATGTGGAGTAGACATAAGAATTAGGCCAATATAAGGTAGACATTAGAAGTAGGCCAATGTGAGGTAGACATTAGAAATAGGCCAATGTGAAGTAGACATTAGAAGTATGCCAATGTGGGGTAGACATTAGAAGTAGGCCAATAAAAGGTAGACGTTAGAAGTATGCCAATACAAGGTATACATTAGAAGTAGATCAATATGGGGTAGACATTAGAAGTAGGCCTATGTGGGGTAGACATTAGAAGTAGGCCAGTGTGAAGTAGACATTAGAAGTAGGCCAGTGTGAAGTAGACATTAGAAGTAGGACAATGTGGAGTAGACATTAGAAGTAGGCCAATGTAAAGTAGACATTATAAGTAGGCCAATATAAGGCAGACATAAGAAGTAGGCCAATGTAGAGTAGACATTAGAAGTAGGCCAATATGAGGTAGACATTAGAAGTAGGCTGATGTGGAGTAGACATTAAAAGTATGCCAATGTAAAGTAGACATTAGAAGTAGATCAATATGGGGTAGACATTAGAAGTAGGCCAATGTGGTGTAGACATTAGAAGTAGGCCAATGTGAAGTAGACATTAGAAGTATGCCAATGTCAGGTAGACATTAGAAGTTGGCCGATGTGAAATAGGCATTCGAAGTAGGCCAATGTGAAGTAGGCATTAGAAGTAGGCCAATGTGAAGTGGACATTAGAAGTAGGCCAATGTGAAGTGGACATTAGAAGTAGGCCAATGTGAAGTGGACATTAGAAGTAGGCCAATATGAGGTAGACATTAGAAGTAAGCCGATGTGGAGTAGACATTAAAAGTATGCCAATGTAAAGTAGACATTAGAAGTAGATCAATATGGGGTAGACATTAGAAGTAGGCCAATGTGGTGTAGACATTAGAAGTAGGCCAATGTGAAGTAGACATTAGAAGTATGCCAATGTGAGGTAGACATTAGAAGTTGGCCGATGTGAAATAGGCATTAGAAGTAGATCAATATGAAGTAGACATTAGAAGTAGGCCAGTATGGGGTAGACATAAGAAGTAGGCCAATGTGAAGTAGACATTAGAAGTAGGCCAATTTGTGGTAGGCATTAGAAGTATGCCAATGTGAAGTAAACATTAGAAGTAGGCCAGTGTGAAGTAGACATAAGAAGTAGACCAATGTGAAGTAGACATTAGAAGTAGGCCAATATGAGGTAGACATTAGAAGTAGGCCAATGTGAAGTAGACATTAGAAGTATGCCAATGTGAGGTAGACATTAGACGTAGGCCAATGTGAAGTATGCATTAGACGTATGCCAATGTGAGGTAGACATTAGAAGTAGGCCAATGTGAAGTAGGCATTAGTAGTAGAACAACATAAGGTAGACATAAGAAGTAGGCCAATATGCTGTAGACATAAGAAGTAGGCCAATATAAGGTAGACACAAGAAGTAGGCCAATGTCAAGTAGACATTAGAAGTAGGCCAATATGGTGTAGACATAAGAAGTAGGCCAATGTGAAGTAGACATTAGAAGTAGCCCAATATGAGGTAGACATTAGAAGTAGGCCAATATAAGGTAGACATAAGAAGTAGACCAATGTGAAGTAGACATTAGAAGTAGGCCAATATGAGGTATGCATAAGAAGTAGGCCAATATGAGGTAGACATTAGAAGTAGGTTAATGTGAAGTAGACATTAGAAGTAGGCCAATATGATGTAGACATAAGAAGTAGGCCAATATAAGGTAGACATAAGAAGTAGGTCAATGTGAAGTAGACATTAGAAGTAGGCCAATATGAGGTAGACATTAGAAGTAGAACAACATAAGGTAGACATAAGAAGTAGACCAATATGAGGTAGACATTAGAAGTAGGCAAATATGAGGTAGACATTAGAAGTAGAACAACATAAGGTAGACATAAGAAGTAGACCAATGTGGAGTAGACATTAGAAGTAGGCCAATTTGAGGTAGACATTAGAAGTAGAACAACATAAGGTAGACATAAGAAGTAGACCAATATGAGGTAGACATTAGAAGTAGGCCAATATAACGTAGACACAAGAAGTAGGCCAATGTGAAGTAGACATTAGAAGTAGGCCGATATAATGTAGACATAAGAAGTAGGCCAATGTCAAGTAGACATTAGAAGTAGGCCAATATGATGTAGACATAAGAAGTAGGCCAATGTGAAGTAGACATTAGAAGTAGCCCAATATGAGGTAGACATTAGAAGTAGGCCAATATAAGGTAGACATAAGAAGTAGGCCAATGTGAAGTAGACATTAGAAGTAGGCCAATGTGAAGTAGACATTAGAAGTAGGCCAATATGAGGTAGACATTAGAAGTAGGCCAATATGAGGTAGACATTAGAAGTAGGCCAATATGAGGTAGACATTAGAAGTAGGCCAATATGAGGTAGACATTAGAAGTAGGCCAATATGAGGTAGACATTAGAAGTAGGCCAATATGAGGTAGACATTAGAAGTAGGCCAATATGAGGTAGACATTAGAAGTAGGCCAATATGAGGTAGACATTAGAAGTAGGCCAATGTAAGCTAGTTATTAGAAAAAACGATAATTTTTTAACCTTTGATATTCCTTTTTTTTTTGTCAGCTATTTAAACAGAAAATGTGAAATTAATTATTTTACTTTATAAGATAACAAATAACATTTTTCTGGATTCTTTCTTATTAAAAAATTATTAAAATGTATTCTTTTATAAACTTTTCCTTACAATCAAGGCATTTGCTAAAATGTTCCCAAGTCTACGGCCATTGCATGAGGGTCTTTTGGCTAACCGTAGAAATTGGAGCCAACTAGCCAACAATGAATATGTTGATGACATGGCCATCTCACCAGCACCCTCCAGCACTAAACTGACAGGTGACGGCACTAAGATAAAGTCTAAGATTGGCACAAAGAAAGCCCTGCGGTCACCAAAGAGTCAGAGGTCACCCATGCTCGTCAGAAAATCTCCCCTGGTCACCAGAAGGCTCTCAGATCCTAATGAAGTTTTTAAAAGAAATGGACAAGTTGCCACCCATAAAATAAAAATGGCTTCCACACAAAGAGAATGTCAGGGATTTCCACCTAGCAGAGGGAAGGCCCAAAGCAAAGTTTCCAGCCGAGAAGGCCAGCCGCTAGCTGTGGGCATCTCCATTTATTTGTGCTTCTTCATTGTCTCACATAAGCCTAATAGCTTCCTTGTGGATTCTCATTGTTGTAGTGTTATATTTGGAGTCAACATATAATGTTCCTTTCAATCTGTTAGAAACCACCAAATTGGCTTCAAGTACTTTGTACTGCACTCAACATCAAATATTTAATTTAATTTCTTTAATTATTATTTAATTTCTTAATTTATTTAATTTCTTAATTTACACAATAAATGTGTAACAGGCTTGACTTGCTAGACCTGCTGCATCAACATAACAAGTTTATATTATTCTTATCAAAAGAAAACATTGCTTTTATTTAACTAAAATTTTGTTGTAATCAGCACCAACTGGAAATTAGAAACAAAGCTGTTTAACAAGTCTCCACAATATATGTTTGCCTAACATAATTGCAATGTGTATGCAGCAGTTTAATACAAAATATTTCTATGTCATTTATTGGTTGGAAAAAAATTAATTTTTTATAATTTTATTGATAATCTTTATCTTAGGGTATTGTATAAATATATTCACAGATATTGTCTTCTGCACAAAATTATATGTTGTCTTTTTTTGCCAAAATTTCTGTCTTTGTTTTCTGTAGCTGTTTGCTAAAGTATCAGAATCTTTGAAGCCATTAAATGATGGTTGCCAAGCAAACCGACAACACTGGAAAAACATGTCCAATACAATGCAGCTTAAAACAGATGTCCAAAAGGAGAACGCCCATTCAGGTGCCATAACCACATTCAGCTTCACATCATATACAAAGTATTGAGTTTTGTCCCCTAATTAACACAAACTTTTATTTTTAATTTAACATTAACTGCTAACCTGTTTTTTTTTCATCTGCAACTAACAAGCATTATATTTAAGCAATACATTATGATTTCAAGTCTAACATTTTTTGAGATAGTAACTAACTGAGGGCTCATTTGTCATTTTAAAAACAGTTCTGTTTTATTTGTTTTTCTGTGTCTTTAGATTAAAATATGGAAGGTCTCTATTTGTTAGTTAACTAAATAGTAATTTTTTTTTTTTTATTTCTCTTATTTTTTTTTGGATTAATAACCTTAACAATTTGTACATTTTAACACTTTTATAATTTCTGAAATTGAAACCTTGACCTTTAAATTTCAGCCAAAAGTAAATTTATGGTAACTGTTTCATTTAGTAGCTTTTATTTATAGAGCCCTGTTACTGTAAGCTGGAAGCTAATTATAGAATCTCAAAAGTCTTTTGTAAATACCTTTCAATGTTTAGTATAAAAAGATATTTACAAAATGAATGGTTCTGGTATAGAATCAAATATTTGTATTGTATTTATTTATGTTTATCATGGCTTAACTGAAGAGTTAAAATCCTTATTATTTTAAAGCCAACATATTTTGTAAAAAGTTGATTATATTTATTCTATCTGCCTACTAAGTATTTCTTTTAAGAAATTTAGGACCTCTAGAGAAGCTTAAAACATTGTTACCTTTAGTTCAAAGATTATATTTCATTAAAATACTAAGAAACTCAAATTTAATGTGAATTTTTTGATTTTATAGTTTTCATTAGTAAAAAAAAATCCAAGAGATATTGAAATACAAGAGGATAGAAAGTATTCCCATGATAACTTCCCTTTGACCAGCCATTAAATACATAATCCATGCTATTTTATTTCTGGTTCATAATGTTTATTTACTTATAAATTATTTTTTTGGGCTTTCTGTTGTTGCATGCATGTGTCCTTTTTTTTTTAAAGTAGTACCGTAACTTATTAGTGTATAGTCCAATTTTTAAAAAATTCAAATTGAAAAAATAATTTTAAGCTTATAATGGAAATCTTTAAAAGTAAAAACAGAAAAATACATCAGTTAGCTCTAAAGTTTTGCTAAGACTTTTATTTCTTTTCAGTTAAGGCATTTACATTAAATAAATTACTTTAAACAAAGTATTCCTTTGAAACCTTGTGACTTATAGGGCGAATGATGTAAAGGTCATTTGTTTCTATGGCCAAAGGTTAACAAGGGTGTCATGTGCAACCAAAATTATATGTAATGCAGTAATTATTTCCATTTAAATCAATACATCTCCTTTGCATATCAGCATTACGGTTGTCTATTTTGTTGCTCTGCAGGAGAAAAGCCCAAAGAAGACGAAGCCAGAAGTGAGCCTCCTCAACAAAACTGTGAAACATACAAAACACAGCCAGAACCCCAAGACACAGCGTTGACAAGTAAACATGACCAAAAGACAAAAGAACATGTAAATGTAGGTAAATAATGTTGTACTAAATCAATTATTCAATACTAAGGTGACCTCAGATGAGCTGAATATGTTCTCAGTTTAATTCAGTCATTGCACAAGGACTATAAAACGTCTATCATTCAAAAATAATCCAGGAACAGAAATGTCAAACACTTTAATCAATAGATTCAATAAGAATAACTTCATAAACCCAAAACATAATAAAGAATTACAATGGATATATTTGTTAAGCTAAACAAATCAAATTTGTTAACCCGGTAAGGGTCAATTTTACTAATTGTGCAGAGAATGTTTTACTAATTTGAAAAAAATCAACAAATAATTACAGTAACAATAAGTATGTCCCCTTGGGTCAACATTAAAAATAAATATTTAGACTGTAAATAGTAAAAGTAAAGTTCTGCTTTTAGACCTTGTGGTCTATAGAGACTGTAATTCCCTTAATATTTACTTTTGTAGTTTTAATGATGTAACGTTTTTCAGAACATCACCTAAAATATTATTTTATACTAAAAATAGAAAATGTAATTTGTTTCTTTATTCTTATCTTAAAAATTACTATTATTTTTTTATCAGTAAGTTATAGTTCAGTATTCAATGCATTTTTTGGCATTTGACGTCTCATGAGATGTTCTTTACTTATCTTGTGACTTAAGAGATCAATTCTTGATACGCAGCCTGTTCGTCAATTGTAATCACCAGGTGGTGCTGCATTTTCAGCCTATTTTTTACTTTGGTCACCACCTGAGATCCTCCTTTTATACATTATTGCTATCATATTTTGTAATCTTCTGTTGTGGATTATCAAATAGTTAAAAAGCTATTTTATAAATAGTTTTTTTTTATTTAATAATGTATGAATATCTAGCCCATATGATTGTGGAACAAAAACAAGCTGTCATCTGTGAACTTCAGTGGCATAGCTAGGGTTTTGGGAGCCGGGGGGCTTGTCCTCTTAAGGGTCCCCTGCATTTTGACAGAAGATAAAGGCATAATATTTAATGTAACAACAAATTTCTGACACTCATTTCTGATTTTCAAATTTGGACACATCCCCCCTCACTCTATGCCACTGCAAAAATTAAGTTGAATGATCATGTAGTTGTTGACAAACTAGCAGACTTAGATAACAATGGTTTTATTGTTTCTCCAGGCTCATAGTGTAGGTAATGATTTCAAGGCTACTATTTATTCGAATGCACATGTGGTCCCAAATATTCAAGCAGATGTCAAGAGTGAAAGTAAATATAAAAAGACATCCAAACATGTAGAAACCAGAAAGTCCTCAAAATCATCAAAAAGTCATTTTTGCTCCATCAGCTGACCTGTGGCCACATGTAGTAGTCCATCATTTTTCTATTTGTTAATATCTTAATGTATTTATTTCACAAACAATACTGTGATGTAGTGTTGTACAGTTTGTGACTGCAAGATAAGTGATGCATAGCTGGCAGAATTTTGGCATTTTTTATGACTACAAATGAAGTGATGCATAGCTGGCAGAATTTTGGCTTTTTGTGACTGCAAGATAAGAGATGCATAGTTGGCAAAATGTTTGTGACTGCAAGATAAGTGATCCATAGTTGGACAAATGTTTGTGACTGCAAAATAAGAGATGCATAGATAGCAAAATGTTTGTGACTGCAAGGTAAGTGATGCATAGTTGGCAAAATTTTTGAGACTGCAAGATAAGTGATGTATAGTTGGCAGATATTTGTGACTACCAGATATGTGATGCATATATGGCAGATTTTTTGTGACTGAAAAATAAATGATATATAGTTGGCAGATATTTGTGACTGCCATATATGCCATGCATAGTTTACAGATTTTAAGTGCTTAATTGACAGAATTTCGGTGATAAAAAATTATGTGTTAAATTTTGTGGATGTTTATGTGACGTTAAGAAAGCTACCTTTTTAGGTTATGACTTTATTTACTTCATGTTTATACCCAAACTTTATATTCAAATGTGATAACATTTTTGTGTTTTGTATTATAAGAGTTAGAATATAATACAGATAACTTTTTCAGATGTGTTTATTATGAAGTTGTGTATATTTTCTTCATAATCTTTACACACCAGTACACCAATTATTTCAATACAGATTTGTGCTATGGAATAATAAAATTAAATGACAAACTAAACATATTGAATTGTGGTGAGAAAAAAACTAAACTGCATGGTAAACAAAGAATTCATCAAATTGTTGTTTTTTTCGCGTTCCATCTCAAATCAGAATAGGTCTAGAGTTTAAATTTTATATGATTTTTTTTTTTAAATTAAAGTTTTCTAAAAGGAATGGATTGTGCACAGTTACTTCTGTACTACTAGTTGGCAGTAAATAAAAGCATCAGATGACTTTTTTTTAATTCTTCTCCAGCTTATATCCTGTGGTATCAAATCGTTGGTCAAACTAACAATACAACAGTATTGGCAAAACTTTTGACACTTTTTTTTTGTATCAACAGAGATATGTAGTTGTTTATAGTTCATAATTTCTGATAATCTATCTATAAATATTGAAACCTTCCTTTTACCTGCCTAAAAAGACCACTTCAGGGTCTGATTTTGAGTTAGTTTCCACACAATCTCTCTTTGTAACCTTGTTTTTATAAGTTTTAGATATTACTTCAGACATTAAAATTGTTATGTCCTATCCCAAATTCTGTATGGGACTACAGGGGATGAATCCATGCAGATTTGGGCTTGGTACCAAGGTGATGACAGTCTGAAGCACATACCACATGCACAGCAGCCACCCAGTTCATGCAAGTTCTTGCAACAGCTAAGCAAAGTTTTGGCTTTTAATTATGAAATAAAACATTTGACAACAGTTGTTGTGTTTTTAACTAGTAATTTATAGTAAAATTTAATTTTAGAGAAGCTTAAAGACTGTCTTTGTGATTTTAAAAAATATAATAGTTTTATAGCACACTAATGGGTTTTAGCTTGAATTGAGAAATTTATATTCCCTATGCTTGTCAAATATTAATATTGGGAGTTTCTTTACAATCCAGTGTCTAAACATTATTTATTTTATAAACTTTTTTTAAATAGTAAAAAAAAAAATCCTTTCATAAAATGAAAAGATCATTCAGCTAAAACTAAGACCAATGTCGAAAAAAATAAAATAACCATGTCGTCATTTATAAGTGCGGGCGAAGGTTCAATGAAGAAGATTGCTGGTATTGACCAGCCTGTAGTAATTATATCTTTGCTATGGAATAAAACACATGAAATTAGTTGGCCTTCTTCAGTCCTAGAACGACTAAGGTTCATCTCACACACTTTCTCATTGGCTGTGGAGCCCTATTTTGGAGAGACATTCCCACCCACGAATATCACAAATATTTACATGGAATTATGCCCACATTAAGTCAAGTTGTTTCAAGGGAAAAAAAAAGCTTTTAACTTTTGCACATAAGTGAATGCGAATGTAAAGCTGATATGCTCATACCGAGTCATACCAATCAGTTCCTAACACAGTGCCATTTTGTTCAAACCCTCAATAACATTTTTTTTTACTATTTACTATACATTACCTTTTTTCTAAAGTCTGATGCAATGTTTGAAAAAAGCATGGTATAAAATATGCTAAGCAAAAGGAATATTCAACAAACAAGTCAGATGTGTGCAGGTCTCACAGTGCATGTTCTGTATAATTTTAACTTATGTCCTAAGTACTATATTTTAATAACTGTATACAAAAAAATACATAGCTGTTACTATAATACTATCTGTATAATTTAAATTAAATTTATATTTGTACTGACGCTTTAAATCATATGTTAAGTTGTAAATTTTACGTCCCATTTCTTAGGTCTTACAGAATTCATTCTATTTGCAACAAAAAAAGAACAACCCATACAGATATTAGAAATGATATTATGTATATTATCATACATTTATCATTGTACACTTTTTATTGTATATTTACTGCTATGAGATTTAGATTGTCATTTCATCCTAATGTCACCTAACAATTAAATACAAATATTTTTTTTCTGTAGTCATTTTGTCACCACACCAACATAAATCAAATTGTATGCAATAAATTCAATACAACTAAGTCAACTGTTTACTGGGGGTCTTCACATTTTATAAGAAATATATTTATTGACTTTCATAATGTGGATAACTCAAATCACACAGATATGGGCAGAAAATTAATTGTTGACTTCATAAAAACATGTCCTTGAAATAACTGTCAAATTCATCCTCTCTGAAAATAAGAAAATAGAATATGCTTTAGGAAAATGGTGCAAAAATTTAATCAAATAGTGTCTTCAATACATAAATATTGTTTGCTTCAAAATATTTGCTGGCTAAATGTTATTCAATTATGAAAAGAAGCTTATTAGAGTTACTGTTAGGTAAAGGTAACTTTTTCAGACCTTGCAATCTATGGTGCAAAGCTCATTGGTTTCTAGAGCAGAGGGTTTCATGTGGCCAGCACAATGACCAATCGCATTTATTTCCCCAACATATGTCAAGTACCCATTAGAGTTGGGTGGATTCATGGGCACCCTAAAAATACTAATGTTCAAAATCCCAGACTTCACTCAAATTTAAACTTGGGACACCACCCCACCCCACTTTTGGAACAGTTTATCACTCAGACAGAATGACTGGTACCTCCAGAATATTTTCAGAAATTTCAAAATAATACAGCAATACTAAAATTTGATTAAAGATATTGCCCTACTTCAATAACTCAACAGTCTCTATAGACAAAGGTTTATGTTGTTATTTCATGCCCAGTGAAAGAACTATTACTCATTATTGCCCAATGATGATCATAGATATGCAAAATATGCAGAATGTCCAAATCATTAAGGCATTGTCTTTGATTCTGAAGATTAAAGATGATTGCAGTATTCCATGTGACCACACAAAGCCATTTGAGACCTACATATTTTGCCACATCCGATCCAGTTAAATTCATTTCCTGCCAGGGGTTCTGTTTAGGTTTACCTTTCATCATTAGTGTCTATATTTGGACAGGGTCTTAAATCTTTAAGCTCGCCAAAAAATATCACACTTGGCACTTATGTGTTCAACTCAACTATCAATTGGTAAGTAGTGATTCTATAGTGTCCACATAGGCTTCCAGCAGAACATGGTTAATTGAAAGGTTGTCTTGCCAGCTTATGCCCACTATGAAGAAAAGGTGCCTTTAATGGAAGATTCAAGAACCCATAGATACCTTGTATAAAGCACCCAGGTATAGGTCTATACAAAGGTAAGGTGAGAGCCACTGCTTTACAGATACCAAAGATAAATGGCCAAACCATAGTGACCCAGAAATACCTTACTTTATATGTATCTAGAACACCTAGTAGCTAAAGAGAAACACATGAAGAGCTCAAAGACCACAGGACATACATTTGAGACCAAAGAAAAGCTAAAACCAAAGAGACATGAAATGACAAAAAAATTGTTAACTTCCTGCACTCTTCCTTAACTCTTTCTCTCCGTAAATTATTTTTCTTATTCTGATAGTATTATTGCTCATTTGTTTTACACTCTGCTGTTCTGATTTAACTTCAATAACTTTTTTATTTGTTATCAGAAAATATTATTATATTTGGTATTAATTTGTAGGAGAATGCATGGCCTTTTTACACAACAAAATTTAGTTTATAAAACCAAAAACCAATTTAGTTTAATGGGAGTCAAATCAACATTGGCATCATCAATTAGGAGAGAAAGAGTTAAGCTTTGGGCTTGCAAATAATGCTTTTTATAAATGGGTAAACTGGAAAATATTATAAAAGCACAATTTTAGACTAGGAATATTCCAATCTTAAACCACAAGTTCAGCTACAAAGCAGTTATATTGATTTGTAGTCTACTTATATAGTATTTATATGGTAGCTTACTAATATAGTATTAAAGTAGAGGAATAAACAAAAGGATGCTTTACCTTGATTTATCCTCAGTTAATACAACAGGCTGGCTCCAGATATCTTTACTTGTGGACACTTCTTCTGTCTTAGTCACTTTAGCATCTTCTGTCTTTTCTGTATAACCATCTGATGGTCCAGCTGAATGGAAGACTATCATGTTATAACAAGATGTGGATTATGACACATAAGCTTTATCAAGCCAAGCTTTATACTAATATGTAAATAACTAGAACTTCTATAGCATATCTAATGTGGATAAAGCAAGTGCCTGAATTGCCTCCCATTTTTCTATTATTTTAAAATCCTGATTTAAAAATGGTTCTAATTGACTTCAAAGAATTTAAGTATTCCAAATCTTTTTATTTATGATATGAATGAAAACAACAAATTGAATTGTCATTTAGAAAATAACGGGTTAAAAGCAATGCGCTATTTACCCTCATCCAGACGAGATTTCTTGATATCGTCAGATCTGTGTACTTCTTTCTTTCTTGAAACATCTTTGTGTCTGTCAGAAACAATGTATATATCTATGTCATAAGTGTTGACCTAACATAGCAATCTTGACCTAACATAGCAATCTTGACCAAACATAACAATCTTGACCTAACATAGCAATTTTGACCTAACAGCAATCTTGACCTAACATAGCAATTTTGACCTAACATAGCAATCTTGACCTAACATAGCAATCTTGACCTAACAGCAATCTTGACCTAACATAGCAAACAAAGTGCTGATCTTAACATATAAGAAGGTAAAAAAAAAATATATGATAACAAAACACTCCAACACATAAAGTAACTGATACACACATTGTATAGATTTCAAAGAATACTTTCAACTTAGGTCTGAAAGAGTTAAACATAAATAATAAACATAAATAAAAAAAACAAAAACATAAATAAATAAGGGCAGAATGCTGGAGAAGGTTTCAGAACCAACAGAATCAACAGCCACAAAGAGGAGTGGCTCAACCAACGGGCAACAGGAAACAAAGGCAGAGCCATGTACAAAGAAATGAACATGCCTAACAAACTGGACAGTATTAACTTCCTCCCCCGCAAAGAATAATCTACAATCTTCCAACTAAGGACAGGACATACACCTCTGTTAAATTACCATCTCAATAAAATAAATCCCACACAACTTTCCCTTTGATGACTCTGCACCCACCCTTATGAAACCGTAAACCATATCCTTTTTGAATGCCCATTCCTAATCCACCTTAGGCAGACCCTACTACCACTCCAGCCCAACATAACCAACACCCTGTACTGCAGTGCTGAACAACTGAAGAAAACAGCACACTATTTTGCCTTGCCACAGTCTGTAAAAAAGCTCACAGCTCAGCAGCAAAAAGCTGGCTAGAAGAAGAAGAAGGTCTGAAAGAGTTAAACATAAATAAAAATATTAGTAACAATATCAGAATGCTGGAGAAGGTTACAGAACATTTCCATGGTGCATTCTTTCTTTCAGACCTAAGACTGCTTTATAGATCCATATGGAAATTTGTTGTGATTACAAGAATTCTTTTCTCATATTAAGACAACACAACAGAAACATACACATAAATAGAACAGACACAACATAAAGAGTTCATTTAGCGATTACACATCGCTATGTCATGAGTAGGCCTACATCAAGAGAATCAGACTCAGCATGACCATAAACAGACAAAAGATTTCTGATTTCAGGCCTGCTGATAATAAAAAACAGATGCAGCAGCTTAAAATATTGTCATTTTAATTAGTGCTAAAAAAAGCTAAACATTTTTTATTTTAACTGGAGAAAAAAAATTCTGAATAAAACATGACACCTAAAAATTTGAGAAAGTTCATATATTTAGGGTCTAGGGATTAAAATCCCATCAAAAACAAACATGTCTGCTTCAGCAATATCTCACTAATGATGATGTTGAGCTACGTCAACTGTTTTTTGTTCCCACTTTACAGAAATTTCTAGCTCTTTGAATTCAATAACTTGGCAAGCTCAAATTTTTATAATAGAGAAAAAAAAAAACACATCCTATATATATATAACTCCTCCTTTGTAGTCAAGGATGAGCACATGTCTTATTTCCTATGATCTCATGAGCTAAAAGGTGGCTATTGAGTCCAATCCTTGTCAGGGCTGGGCTCTGTGTGGAGCCTGACAGCCCTGTTGACAAAGGTAATACTCTTCCTACAAAACCCCATACAGTCCAGAAGATACGATTAATTAAAAACAACTCACTTTTTCCTGTAATTAAGTTTGTAGGAACAGTCTGGACAAAGGCGCAGCTTCACTAGAGCATTTCGTTTCACCCCTGACTCCAAGTAACCAAAATTCACTTCCCAACTTTTTAGACCACCACCTTCTTCATTTTCATTGCATTTTTTATTCCCACAAGTGAATTGACCTAAAAACAGTAAGTTATAACATTAGTTAGAATAGAAATTTGATTACCTCCCTTCTAGTAATTGATTGATAAGTACTGATATGTCACTAAATTCACCTTTAAAAAAAAGTTAAGATTTAATGTATTGATATTATATTTTCATTAAGAAATTTTGATAAATTTCCTTCAGACATTTTTATAAAGATTCGAAGCACAAATCAATTATCAATTCTAATTTTATGACTTACAAAATTATATTTTGGACTACTAAATTTTTTTAAAAATTAATACTGGTACAACATATATGTTGCTGGCAAAGAGTGGTCTACCTTTTCCTTCAATAACTTCCTTTTCTGTTCTCCATCTCATTCCAATCTACCAAAAAAAAAAAAAAAGACTAGATAAGTCACTGAATTGTTGATTATTCTTAGACTACCAAGGCAATAAACATAAGAGGAAATTATTTAAAAATAAATAAAAAAACAGGCATTAATGAACAGCCCAATTTTTTTCTCAATGCTAGTTAGTTTTCATAAGATTTTATTAGCCAGAAGTGGTAGCTGACTGGTAAAGCACTCAGCTTCTGAACCAAGAAGCCCCTGGTTCAAATCCTGATGAAGACTGGGATTTTTTTAAATTTTGGTATCTTTAAGGAGCCTCTGAGTCCACCCAGATCTAATGGGTACTTGATATAAGTTGGGGAAAAGTAAAGGTGGTTGGTCATTGTGCTGGCCACATGACACCCTCATTAACTGTCGGCCACAGAAATAGATCACCTTTACATCATCTGCCCCATAGATTGCAAAGGTCTGAAAAGGTAACTATAGATTACTCTTTATAAGCCAGGTAATATTTGTAGCTTATCATTAAATTGACAAATCATAACAATTTATAACACAAAACTTTCTATATGTAATGAACCAATCTAATTCAGAGTTTCTGAAAAGCTGCTGTCAAACTGAAAAGAAATACCTTTTCTGACCATGGTTCAGTTTGTCATAATCACTTATACGCCAAGCCTCAGTTACTTTGTACTTAACCAGCACTTCACCTTACAAAGTAACAGATAATTTGGTGTCAGATGGCCAAACAAAATCTCAAATGGCCTAAGGGAAACAACTCAGCAAACACAAACAGAACAAGAAATGAAAAGGGCACACAATACGAAGAGCAGCAGACAACATTGCCAGACTGGCTCTAGACTAGAACCCACAGGGGAAAAGAAAGGCTGGGAGACCAAATCAAACATGGAGTCTGATGGCGAAGTACAGCTGATACCCTATGCTCCACTGGAAGTCAATGGATAAAGTCATGTAAAGCACACCTAAGTTAAGTAAAGCACGCCTAAGTCAAGTAAATCACACCTAAGTTAAGTACACCCAAGTCAAGTAAATCACACGCAAGTTGAGTAAATCACACCTAAGTTGAGTAAATCACACCTAAGTTAAGTAAATCACACCTAAGTTAAGTACACCCAAGTCAAGTTAATCACACCCAAGTTAAGTTAATCACACCTAACTCAAGTAAAGTACACCTAAGTCAAGTAAATCCCAGCTAACCAAGAAAAAACATCACAGTATCATCCTTTTTTGACCAAGCCACCATTACATGAGGAAAGCAGCAAATAGGAACTCCTCAGTACAGTAAGGTAACAAAAGGCAAAATGATTTAGAACCACTATGAGACATGCTTTGTGCATTATTTTTAGCCTACTTCATAAAACTTAGAACTCAGCATGTAAGAGTTATCTTCTAATTTTGCGAAAGTGGATGTCTTTTACTAGGCAGAATGAAGAGCCTGGGTAAGATGATTATAGAAGTGTAATAGTTGACTGAAATTGGGTTTTAAGCTGGAAAGAATTTTATGTTTATTAGATTGCTTTGTCTTTGCAGGAGAGTGGAGTTAATGCCCTTGGCCAGTGATGTGGTTGGTTCTATGCAGTTTGTTTGAATTTTAGTAATTGGGTGCTTTACTTTCTTGCAGGGATTATTATTTTACAGTTTCATTGTTTTATTAAAGTTCTAAATATTTTGCTGTTTCATCTAATCTTTGATAGACCTAGACTTGTTGATTTACCTCTGTTAATGTTTAGACTTACAAATTTTGATCAGGACAATCCTATTTAAGAATTCAATGACAGTGACTACAAGTACCAATACACAAAATAATAGATTATATTTCTCGTGAGATAGATATTTAGAGATGTACAATATACTTCTGGTAGGGGAATATTTAGAGATTATAGCTATTAACATTTTTGTAAATACCGTAGACAGACCTTACTTTGTTTTCTTTGTAACGACTTAAATCTGCAATACAATACTCCTTGAATAGTTTATCATAGTAGCGCTTAGCCAGTTTCTTTTCCCTAAAAGAGTGGTTGAAAAGTAAGATAAATAAGTTTGATTTGCTATAGGAATACTACAAAATGTTTTTTTTTATGAACTGTTTCTCAAATACAAAAGTTGGCAACACAAATTAGAAAAATTCACATCACATACCAAGACAGGCTGTTGTCTGTTTCATCCCATAAAAACTGATGATTCTCTCTAATGACATCAGCATCAGTCTTATCTTTTGACCTGAAAAGAGAGATTATATGAACATCAGATAACTGAGATGTTATTATTAAGAGCTATCATACATATGGACAAGTTCAATTCATAAATGAAAAGTTGTTATTTTGACATTAGTTTAATACTTTTCCCCATGTAGAAAAATGCTTCAAGGTCTGGCATCCCAGCTTCCAATATAACATACTCTCTAAAGATAGTTCATACTTTTACTGACATCCAATGAGATCTTCTTATGGTCATTTGTCCTATCTGGTCACCTGGTACTTAGTTATTGCATTACAAAGTAGTATTTACATTAAAATATACCCCATATTGGAAAAAATATATTTAACATTATGAAAAATAATTAACTATGTCATGGTTTGACTAGTGTTCCATAATATAGGTAAATAAAAATTATTTCTACAGTAGTATGAGGTGCTCTAATAGGAGAACAGAGACATTGTCTTACTCTGGAATAAATGTAACCTAACACAACTACACCAAGCTGCATTAAACTTTCAACAAACATTCTTATGAGAAAAAGACATTAACCAACCAGTCGATGACCTCTGGAATTTCATTAAAAACCATCTTAAAAGCATTATAGAAAATCATATACCAACTAAATACACATCAAACAAAATAAATAAATGCTGATTTAATAATAGACTAAAGAAGCTTTGTAAACAGAAGGAAAACCTATATAGAAAATTTAAAGAAACTAAGGCAGAAAGAGTTTACAAAAAGTATATAAAAATTAAACACTTAACCCAAAAAGTAAGCAGACAGCTGCAGAGTGAATAAAGAAAACTATGTAATATCTAAAGATAACAACAAAAACCTATGGTCATACATTAAGTCTAAGAAAATGGAAACAATAGCCATAGCGCCATTAAAAGATGAACATAACATAATACAAAATGATAATGAAACTAAAGCAAACATCCTAAACAAATACTTTGCATCAGCATTCTCAGCCCCAGAAGACAAAGACATATTTCTTTATTTGAACCAAGTAGACAACATAGAAGATTTAGTAGTACAAGAAAATGGAATTCAAAAACTATTAGCCAACACCAAACCAAATAAAGCGTCTGGACCTGATGGTATTCCAGCTAGATTACTCAAAGAACTAAGCAATGAGCTAGCCCCAGTGTTCAAAATACTCTTTCAGGCATCGCTTAACCAGGGCAGAGTACCAAAGGACTGGAAAGAAGCTAATGTCACCCCCCTATTTAAAAAAGGAGAAAAATCTGATCCAGGAAACTACAGACCAGTATCACTTACCAGCATCACATGTAAAATCCTAGAACACATAATATGTAGCAACATCATAAACCACTTAGACAAACATAATGTCCTCACCCCATACCAACATGGCTTTAGGAAATATAGATCATGTGAAACACAACTAATAGGACTAATTGATGATTTTTCTAAAGGTTTAGATAATAGTGAACAAATAGATGCTATCTTACTAGATTTTTCCAAGGCTTTTGACAAAGTTCACCACCATAGTTTGCTTAAAAAATTAAAATATTTCGGCATTAATGGTCCACTGCATCAGTGGATTAAAGATTTTCTAATAGGGAGAGAACAAACTGTAATAATAAATGGCTCTAAATCAACACCAATAACAGTAAACTCAGGTGTACCTCAAGGAACAGTCTTGGGTCCACTACTATTTTTAATTTACATAAATGATTTACTAAATTGCATTAGTTCAGGAACAAAAGTCAGATTATTTGCAGACGATTGCATAATATATAGAACAATAAAAACAACACAAGACACAGATATTTTACAAAGAGAATTAGATGAATTACAGAAATGGGAATCAAATTGGAGCATGTCTTTCCACCCAGAAAAATGTCAGTTGTTAAGAGTAACAAAAAAAACTAAAACAAATTAATTCCACTTATCTTATTCATGGCAAACTAGTAACACAGACTAAAAACGCAAAATACCTAGGTGTTATAATAAATGAAAAACTGTCATGGAATCCACATATTGATGAAACTATAAAAAAATCCAACAAAGCATTAGGGTTTATTAAAAGAAATTTCTATAAATCAAATAAGAACATAAAACTAAAATGTTAATTAACCTTGGTTAGGCCAATAATAGAATATGCATCCTCCATTTGGGACCCCTCAACTCAAGAAAACATTAAGAAAATGGAACAAACACAAAATAGAGCAGTGAGATTCATAACAAACGAATATTCACATTTGACTAGAGTCACACCTTTAGTAAAATCACTAAATTTAGAAAGCCTTCAGGACAGAAGACTCAAAAGTAAAGTAGCAATTATACATAAAACACTGAACCATAATCTTCAAATACAAAAACAAAATTTAATAAAATACTCTGAAAGACACAAAAATAAAGGCACATTCCTCGTCCCATATGCTAGGACAAATTTGTATAAATACTCCTTCTTCCCTAGTGCTATTATAACATGGAATGGGTTGCCTGAGCTAGCCAGAAAAACCAGTGACTTGGCAGAATTTAAGTCATTGGTTAATATGCATGACTAAATGCATGATGCGTAGGACGTAATCATCTTCTTTTTTGAAGTAACGTCTGTATTATATAAGATAATATAAGATTGAGAGACAGAGAGATATTAATAGGGAGTTACAGTAACAGACTAACAATACTTACGTATCCCTTTTGAATTCTTTCATTGATCCACCATAGTACAGTAGGTAATTGTTGATGAACTCTTTGTGGCGAGAGTACTTGTGTGAGGTAAGGATTTAATATACACAAACAATGGCACACACAATCTGCCCATCAGATGAAGCTATCAAATGTCAGCCTAAAAAAATGTTAACTATTCATACATTTAACTTGGAAATAGAAATAATAATCTTCATTTAGTATTTAAAATATAAACACTATAATAAGTACAGTAAGGTATAAAAAAAATATTTTAGCAAAGATAATTTGATTTCAGTTTTACTAAATGTATAGCAAATCTAAATGCGCCACACTTTTTTGTGCACGCAAATTGAATGTTCAACAATATCTGTCTACTTTTACCTTGAACAGCTCAGATACATATATAAATATACATAAAGACTTTACAAATATTTTAAATAAAGTTCTAACTTATAAAATACAGACGTTACTTCAAAAAAGAAAATGATAAGGTCCTTTGAGTGTCTCTAGGTCAATCTAGTCATGCATGCTAATGACTTAAATTAATAAATTCTGCTAAGTCATTGGTTTTCCTAAAAGGACCCAATCTATAGTTACAATAAATTTTGCAAGAAGCAAATATTTCAAGAATCTGTATTTACTGTGCAACATTAAGAAAGTATTACATAGAAAAGGTTTTTAAAACTTTGAAAGGAGTGGTTCGCATAAAAGAACTAAATCCAGTTATGCAATTCATTATAAAAACAAAAGTACGTTTTTTGATAACAAAGGATACAGCATCAAGTGCTACAGCTTTAGATCTGTACGCTTTTCCTTCTTCCCTACATAGTAGAAATGTTTCATTCATTATGAATCACAATAACCTAACATTATGTAAATCCTGTATAATAACCAGTTTTATATTAGCCATTAATTTATATTCAAATTCTTCACAAATCTTAAACTAGTGTGATAAAACAAAACTTTGTCAATGCATCAGGTTGCAATAAAGCATCCGTAACATACTTGATGAGTTCTTCCTCCAGCTGACGCTTGTTAGCAATTTTGTCATGCTTTTTCTTTCCATGAAGTAAGTTTGTCAAGTTTTGTCTGTAACAAATACAATTATTATGATCTCAGTTTCTCTATTAAAAAAAAACATAGAATAGATATTTAGTCTAAGAGGATAGAAAACAAAGAACAAGGCTCAGAGAATGTTTTCACTTCTTAACCTAAAACAATTTTTTCATGATGATATTGTGCATGTTGATATTTTGTGCATGTTGATATTTTCTTCATGATGATATTGCAACTAACTATTGTCAAAAAAAAATGCTGTACATCCATTTCATGATTTCCACAGGGCTCACAAATTTCTTCAGTAGGAAACAGTTCCAAAAAGAAGGAAAGTCAGACTAAAGACATCAAAGAATGAACAAGCCAGTAAATGAAAGAGACTCTAATACTGGCAAAAGACAAAAAGAAATGGTTAACAGATCATGTGTGTTGCCCCAAAGGTTTGAAAGACTTAGGGACAGATAAAAGTAAATTATATGGTTAGGAGAAATGATGTGTCATTATTGATACCGGTAGATCAGATTGAAGTGTGATATCTAAGCACTTTTCATGATCCAGTTCATTTCTCTTTATTTTTATCTTAAATATACAAAAGGGCATTTTTGTTTAGATTTGAAAATGGGATCAATTTTTGTAGCTACTCCAAGTACAAATTTAAAAGTAACTAAGTCTTGACAGTTAAATTTTTTTTTTTTTAAATTCACCCTGCATCCCATAACTACATCAACATTTAAGAAGTGCATATTCTTAGCTCTTGATTAGCTTAACTCAGAATATTTATATTTAAAGGTAAATGTGGCTCTGGTAAAGTTAAATAGTGACACCAACACTGAACATCTTCTGTCCTTACTTACTTAGACTTAGGTCTTTCTGCATTTTTCAGCACATGGGAAGGGGGATAGTTCTCTCCACATAGATCGGTCATAGACCTCTTCCCAACTGGTACCCACAAATTTTAGGTCTTCTAAGAAGGTGCGCTACCATGTTAGAAGTGTATGGCCTTGTTTTTGCTTTCTTCTCTCCAGCTTCCATGCTATGGCTGACTTTAGTAAATGTGTTTCATCTTGTGTATGCATATGTCCTGCAAATCTCATTTGACATTCAGTCACCACTACACTGGGGATAGGGAGTCAATGCAGGAAAGGACTTCCCTGTTGGAGACATAATCTCTGTGTTCTAAAAACTAGCATGTTAAAATAGAACTTATTTATATTTGTGATAAAAAGCTTACTTTCTGGCAGTAACCTCAGCATCAGATTCAAACGCTGAATCATATTCCCTCTCCTTTGGAACCTAAAATTGAAATAATTTAAATATTAATAATTATTACAGTAATTCAGTACAATTTGATTTAAGGATTTAGTGAAAAAATGTTCAGAAATTGTGAGGAGAGTGCCGTTGGTTAATTGGTTTACAATACATATTGTAATAATATAATAGACTTAAGTTTAGTGTCTAGAAACTATGCTTATTAAGTCTAATTAAAATACTATACACATTGTAATAATATAATTGACTTAAGACTAGTGTCTAGAAACTATGCTTATTAAGTCTAAAATACAATACATATATTGTAATAATATAATTGACTTAAATCTAGTGTCTAGAAACTATGCTTATTAAGTCTAATTTTAAAAAAAAAATATCTAGTGTCTAAAAACTAGATTTTTTTAATTAATCTGAAAGTGTACCTCAGAGAAATCTATCCATTCTGCCATTTTGAAGCTTTTGATAGGTTAATGGAGATTTAGGCTGGGAGTAGACCAAAGTGTCACAGAATCTTATAAATCCATTTTCTCCTGAGAATCTTACATATTAAAGGGAAACTCTGATAGTTTTTCAAATTTTAGTTATAGACATATTTAAATTCTGCAAAAAAAGTTGTAATAGTAAACATTCTATCATTTTTTATTTAAAATTAAAATCTAGCCCACATGATTTATTTATCTAGTTATGGTATGGGCTTCAGCAATTACCTTTTTTTTTTTTTATAGTTTTCTATTTGTTTACACATTTCAAAAACATTCCTTTAGAATTGAAGACTATTATATCCAAGCCCATGTGCAAAATTTTCAAAGGCTGGCAATTCATAGAGTTGTTGACTTGTCCACAGTGGTTATTTTTCATTTTTCCAATAGTAGTGACATGAATAATTAGCTAAAAATTTCTATTTTATGTATTTTAGATGAGTTTTCTCCTTAAAGTTATGTGACAATATGGATAAATATGATAAATAATATTTATTTCCAAAAAGCATCATAAAATTTCTTTCAAGATCAGGTCTAGATCTAGATCCTGGAGACTTTTTCGCAATCTGTAAGTAGTGTAAGTTTTCATTTTTAATTTTCAAACACTAACAAAAGGGCTAAAACATTAATTCCGACCAAATGTGGAAAATAATTTCAGAGTCAAAGAGTTAAAGCATTTTCAGGGGTCTCATTACTCTTTTAATCACACCAAAAAATTCTTTTTCCATTGGCATACATATGTGCAGCTGTCAAAGAATAAGAAAGTAGTAGGAGTGCTTTATTATAATATCTTCCACAATGACATTCACCAGAACAAGACTAGATCTAGGTGTTCGTTTTTGTTACACCTTAACACCCCTTCCCTCCCATAGTTCCTTATAAATCTTTTCATGACGCTCTCTCCCTTTCCTCCACTGCCTGTTTGATAGGTTGTGACACTATACGCTTAGTTTATACCTCTCTTCACCGCCAGCTCACCTGGCGTGATCACCTGCAGTGGGCATGGTCTCTGGCTTCAAATTAGCAGCCCACACTTTTTCTTTCATTCATAAATTATATATGCTAGTTACCACTATCTCGATCTAGGTCATGTTTATTCATTGAAAAAATCATAGGTTTTTTAATCTCAATAATATTACGATTTTGCCATGTCCAATGAAGGAGAATGAGTTAAATTCATTATTATTCGTTGAAACACCTCCTTTTAAAATTTTATCTAACAGCTAACAGTATAAATGTGATTGGAATGTCTATCTCAAGATGTTAGCAAGCTTATTTTGATATGCCCATCAGCCTACAATCAAACAGGCTCATAATCTAGCCCTCATCCCTTATATGGGTATGAATTGCAGGGGGAGGTTAAAACAATATCTTTACATACATACTAACATAGTTACTGAGAATCTAAAAAACTGCCATTTGCTTTGGAAAAGTGAACAAAAATACTGTGACTTATCTAAAATTGGACATGCACAGTCCCGAAATGTCGATTTTTGCTCCAAACATAAAAACAAATGAATTACAAACAAAAAAAGCGATGCATTCATGATTCAATGAAAGAGAATTTGATGGGGTGTCCCAAATATAAGAGCCTCCTCTATATTATTAATATTGTTATTAGGTTACAATGTGTTATTTGTCTTGTGGTTGTATTGTACTTGTACGTTTAAAGGTTCAGTGCTTTGAGTTTGAGTCACTCAGTCTTAGAGTCTTAGTGTCAACCAGGCTACGCCAGGCGTAGGAGTAGGCTAGTATTAGTATAGTATCTAAGTATGGGCGTATTGCTTTGGGCTTGGGCGGGGGGCTATGCCTATGTTTGTTACAATTGATACAATACAATAAATAGATCTAGATTTCAAGTAATTATAAAAATTATTCATTCTATCTAGATCTATATAAATTATAAAGTCTATATATATATATATAGAAAGATTATAGACTATACAGTATACTTAAAGTTAAGTAAAAGACGTCGTATATATTTATTATAATTAATAATAGTTATAAGTACTTATTTATTATAGAATATAGATCTAATTATGGATCTGTGCAGACGCAGACCTACATTCAGATACTTCAAATATAATAATATGCATTTTTCTTCTGCATATTCTTAAAATATAAGAGAAACCTGATTTAGCGTTTCTAGTCACGTAAACTAATACCGTTACTTGGAAGCCTTAGATTTTAGATTCTGTGTCACTGTCGCTTCTGTGGATTTTAAACATGTTTGTTTACTTTATTAATAGGAGGCTATTCTTAAATTAAAATTGCCAACTATTAATTGAGAATATTTTCAACGCTAGCAAATTTTTAAAAAAATGGAATAAAGGCTACATTGGTTAAATGTAGATCTAGACTAGATATTATAGTCTAATTGTATTTATTCATCTCCCTATAAATGATAAACCCACCTAGATCTACATATCTAGAACTCTAGATCTAGACTCTAGTAATGCCGATACATGATGTATTAATCTTTATCGATTTATTTGGTTTATTTAGGCGAAAGACCGTCGGCGTAAACAAAATCTGGCCGGGTCAAAGATCATGATCATTCAATGCCATGGTGTGTCAGCACAGTTGTGTACGAAGCGGTGTCAAAACATTATGATGAGATCATAGTACCGGTATAATAAATCTAGAGATATATCATCAGTATCGCACCAGTGACCATAGCCATGTCAAAACTCTCACAGTTTCGCACCTTTGGCAAAAAAATAGTCTGCGTAGGTCGAAATTACAGGTAAATAAAATGGTTGCCTGGTCGTGTATCACAGTATGGCATTGTATGCTCTCTGGACTGTGGTCGCGGTGGTCCCGGGTTTGAACCCATCCGGGCCTCATGCGGGAAGTTTGGGCTAAATATTATTGTTACCGCCATGTCGTTGACATCCGATGATTGGTTTTCCCGGCTGATTCAGGCAAATGGCTCCTAGGAAGAAGGAGCACTTGTCGTTTGTAGTAGCATATAAAATATGAAATAATCATTATAGTAATAAATAGATCTAGTTCAAAAGCAGTCTACATTGTCTTCGGGTGTAACTAAAAATGCTAGATTTATTTACAATTGCTCTATCTAGATACTTCTAAATAATGTCAAATTGTCATTGTTAAGTCAAGATTTAAACCCAAGTCTCCAGTATTTTAATTTCCATAGTACTCTATGAGAAGGTCCTCAATAATAAAATTAGAAGGGGTTTTAAAAGATAATTTTGCAGGAGTGAAATCTAGACTATGTAACATTTCAAACTTACAAGTCAGAACAGTTGCCTGTATGACATTATTAATTCTGCTGAGTTGATTCATTGTAAAAACAAATTAATACTGGCTCTACCTTACTCTAACTTGTAGCAACTAATGGTACTCAAAATAATATATGTTGCATTGCTCACCATTACTCTTCTCAGAGCATTGCCAGCCCCATGCCTTGTATGCATGCAGTACACCTGTTCAATCTCTTTCAATACTGTACTGAAAGATTCTGTCTTAACTATTGAATCTAGATAACTATGAATGACACCAAGTGTAATACCATCACACCCACAAGCCAACAGAGAAGTCATTATTCCTAAATGTAATGTAATTTGACAGGGAACATGCTGCAGAGTTAGGGAATCCAGTACCTAGCAAGCCAATACTTTTCCTGAAGCCAACTTCTGCTTACATTTCTGAAGGTCAAGCCATAAAGGTGATTACTTAGAGCATATTTTCTTTACCTATATAGGAAGTTTCTAGTGAACAAGTAAATATCTATAAGTGGGTAACAAACCAACTTAGTGCACATTAGACAACCATAATACCATTACAGTTTAACTCAGTGTTTCTCAAACCTTTTCCCTTAATTAACAGAACACTTTGCACATTCTGAATATTTAGTGTAACACTTTGCTTAATTTTTTTTGAGCGAGGTTAATTCATGTGGTGGCCTGCAAGTCAATTATTCCAGTAGTTCATAGAACACCTAGTCAGACATTGTGGAACACAGTTTGGTAAGCTTTGCTTTAAATGAATTCTGCTTTATTAATGAGTTGTTTATTTCTTTCAATATTAGATCCCACAAGGATGTAATGACTTGAACCATGAAGTAGAACTTGGAGTTGTGATTGGCAGCAAAGCTATTCAGGTAGCTCCAGAGGAGGCCTTGAACTATGTGGGTGGCTATGCTCTCGGGTTAGACATGACTGCTAGGGACTGGCAGTCCGAAGCCAAAAAACAAGGACATCCATGGTCTTTAGCTAAAGGATTTGATACCTCCTGCCCAGTTAGTGCATTCATTGAAAAAGAAAAGGTGAGATTATAACACATGATTTTGCATAGTTAACAAAATGTTTTTTTCAATTTTGTTTTAATATGGTAAGATTATTTTCCTTACAATTAGATGCAAAGAATTAATACTATTTTAGTAGTAGTATTTGTAAATACATAAGGAAATCATAGGCAATAGAAAGAGAAGAGCTCATCTGTTCTCAAAGTCTGGAAGGTAACTTTTTTTTTTTTAATAGTTATTTTATTTAATACCAGTACTTCAATAATTTCTTTGCTTCTTTAAAGATTCCAGATCCAAATAACATTGATCTGTGGCTGAAAGTCAATGGAGAGACTAAACAAGCAGGGAACACCAAAGATATGATTTTCTCAGTGGAATATTTAGTTAGCTATGCTAGCCAGTATTTTACATTAGAACCTGGAGATTTACTTTTGACTGGCACACCTTCTGGTGTTTCCAAACTAATACCTGGTGATATCATTCAGGCTGGACTAGGAAATCTGATTAGTATGCAGTTTGAAGTGGACAAGTAGTTTTTTAAGCAGTTACCCAAGAAGAAAATAACCATTATTTATTTATAATCAGTGACAATTCAATGAAGTGCCTTGTGTGATACTCAATGCAGTTATTATGTCAGGAATAAGGAGTCAACTTACTAAATAGATTTTAATAAATTCAAGTTACTTTGTATGCAAGAGCATCTAATCATGTTATTTGTGAGAGAGTTAAGATTAACAGTTAATCTGGTGTTCTTTTGTGATGTACGAGTGAAAAGTGGGTAGCACAATAAGACAAGAAATGAAAAAACACAGGAGCTTGATAATAAAACTTAACCAAAATAAAAGTGTGTATCTTGTAAATAATTTAATCACAATTGTTTCTCTTCCATTATGTTTTAAATGCTAGCACTTTGGTTTCTCCAGATATTTACTGCTACTTAAAAACAAGTGATAAAGAAAACAAGTATATTTCTAACCATGTCCCAGTAAATTGAAAACAGCAGACATTGCAAAATGAATTTATTCTGCATCATGATTATCTGGCAACCCACAGACCCAAAGAAATAAGGGGACAAAATACAAATAAAAACAAACTAAAAAGTGAATCAGCATAAATTATTTTGCAATAAATAGCATTATGTTTTTTTTTTTAAGATTTAGGGTAAGAATTTAACAGATGGACATAAAAAATGCAATTAAAAAAAAAAACACAAAATGGAAAATGCTTTTAAATTCTTCAACAGTCATTCTTACAATAAAATATATCTACAAACTCACTGATTTAAGACATCATCTGAAACAACATAATGAACAATCAATGATTAATTATCAACAAAATTTCACTTTTGTTTACATTTTTTTTTTTACATTGCATTACATGGTATCTGATGGAACAAAGCAAGTATCTCAGGTTTAAGGCAAAGCAAGCCTTTGTGTGTTTTAAGCTCAGTAAGACATGAAAACACCTAAAAGTGAAGAAACCAACTGGAGAGTATGAACTTGTTTACATAGTGTTAACCAAAACTAACATTTGTACAAGCAAGTCTATGAAAGTCCAGACCAGAACTTTGTCCAGATTAATAATCAGCGCTGTCTGTGCTGATTTATTTTTTTTCCAATGTTCACATAACTTATTCGTTATATGGGTATTTACTCAGTGGTAAGCTTTCACGGTGTGGCCCTATCTCAAACAGGACTTTTTTAGTATGGTATCATGAATTGCCACTATTACAAACTTTTAAAGGCTGGATTCCATTAGCAACGTGTTTATAGAGAAAGAAGTATAGAAAAAAACAGAAGGCCTGCATCCCTAGCAAATGTTTTAGTAATCATCCAAATCAAATTCTTCAAGAAATGCCTCCTGCAAAGATGAGTCTAAAGCTTGAAAGTCTACTTGATACCGCAATATTCCTGTAGATTAAAAAAAAAAAAATTTTAAACATATTTTTCAAAGTATTTTGTTTTTAGATTAAAAAAAAATAATAATAATTTGAAGACATTTCTCAAAGTAGTTAAGATGATGGCACAGTCAAATGATTACATGTAACCATTGTTTTAAATGTGTACAAGCAATGTTTGCCAAGCAATAAACTGAAAGTAGAAACTGGGTTAAATGAGTCAATGCTACTTTTTAATTATGACTATTTCATTCCACTAGCAATTTAGTGTTGTCTTATGTAGCCCTTATAACTCAGTTCTTTTAAATGTGTAATATCATAAGATTACACAAGGAAAGTGTTCCAGAACTACTAAATATTTAGTTGTGCTTACACTGTTAACTGCAAATCATTTACACTATTAACTTCAAATCAATTATCTCTTTAAAAAAAAATAGCAGTTAACTTGGCTTGACATGTGGCAAGTGTGCTTGGTTTAATATTTTGTCAATAAAACCACCAAGAAGTGAAAATAAGACAAGCAGGGTGGCTGCCTGATCATGTTGTATGCACTCTACACATTTGTTCAGTCCTCTTGATGGTGCCGTGCCCACTGCCACCCCCTGTTGTCCTGCGGGAGGTTTGTAATAGGAAATAGATTATCTTCAACTGAGAAAGAACATCCTAAACATGTCAAACAAAAATCTGTCTATTAACTCTTTGGCTCCGGAACAACGTACAGGACGTTGATTTTAAAAAGAGGGGGAAAAGGTCGGACCAACGCTGAGGGCATCGGCTATTTAAAATTTATTTTTTCATTTCTATTTCTCCAATTCATGTTTTTTATTGCTTAATTTTTAATCTAGAATAGTTTCCCTTTGCTAAACATCAGGAATTTCCTTCATTTAACGTGTTTTTATTTTGTACGAAGTTTGTAAAGAGATGACATTTATTTTTTCTGTGTGCGTGTTTTTTTAACATGGAGCTTCAACCAAGGGCATATAAACTTGTAGATCTAAATATTTCTGGTAATTTCCGCTTTTAGATATAATATTTCAGATGACAGTGATTTTGTTTCATCTGATGGTGATATTGATAAATCTAATTATATAGATATAGTAAATTAATTTATAGATCTAGGGCTAGGTCTAGTAATGATGAAGTTTATCAGCTGATGAAGCAGCTCCATCCCCAGCTAATGTTCAATGTAGATCTAGAACTAGTTTAGCTGTCTCTACATCATCTAAATCTAATCAGATAGAGGTAGATCTCTAGATCTATCATCTAGGCTCTGAAACAGAACAATTTCAGATTTGTTCCACCAAGCAAGAAATTCGGGTGTTAACCTAGACTTAGCACTGCATCTGATGGGCTGGAATGTTTTTTTTTATTGATAATAACATTCTTGATAGTCTTGTCAGCAAAATAAATAGCTATGCTAACCATAGGATTAAATTGAATACCCCTGCCAGAATAAGATCCATTTTCAGAGAATGGAGACCTATAACTATAAAGAAAGACAGAGTATGTAAACACTGTAGGTCAGGGAGAATGGTTTATGTTTGCGCTGGATGGGAGTCGAACCCACACATTCATATTGACCATCGCAACTAGAAGGAATATTTTTATACTAAGTACATGAAGAACTTTAGAAGAAAATACTCTAAATATATATATGCTGTACAGTTGGACTAGTTTTAGGGTAAAAGTTTTTTGTTCCAAGAGTGTTGCTTTTTTATGTACTTTTTCATTAAAGTAGTGACATTGGATTATTAGTTCCAGTTTATTATTTTTTGCGTCTATTGCTGTTTCTTCTATGGTGTTCTGTAAACAAATGGATAAAAATGAGAAAAAAAGCTCTTTGGATTAAATGTAAACAATACATTTCTTATAACATGCACTTGGATGGATATTTTCAATGTCAGTTGGTGAGTTTATAATTTTTATATTCAAAACCCAAAATTACAACAGCAACATGATTTGCAAACTAGAAAACATAAGAAATGGAAGAGCATCCATTCCTCTTTAATTCTATATCAAATTTATTATTTTCCAATAATAAATAAAAAAGTTATACAAGTTATATCGAAGCAGAGTAGCGCACTCTGAAATGGCGGAAAATTTAATTCCGTCCAAAGGTGGAAAATAATTCCGGAGCTAAAGAGTTAAAGAATGTGTGATTGTGGAGAATGTTTTTGGATGTCTTCTTAAATTGTCCTAATTAACATTTTAAAAATATGATTATCATAAAGTCATATCCTCTACTTCCTGTAATTTACATTCATAAAAAAAATTTCATAATGATAAAAAAAATGAATGTAAAATATCTAAATATTTCCACAAAGCATATCATGTAGCTTCATGCCAGTAATATGCAAGAATTCTCAGCTGAATTATGTTTAAAAAAAAAATTGTAATCTTAAATGTAAATATTCTTACAATTACACTAAATAGGAAGTTGGTATGGTGACATCAGACATTTTAAGTTTTATAACAGGCTATAATTTGTACATTTTGCAGTTATATCTTAAAAGCAGCAGCAGGGTAACCCCCTCCCTGCTCTCTTCCCTAGATGAAATGAGCACATTAGAGTATGTAAAACAAATTTGACACATGGAAAGAGAGATTTCATAGTTTAAAATGCTCAGTAAAACATTATACTGATAGTTTAATCCTAGTGTTACAAAACATCTTACCTCCTATTCCACCAAATCCTTTCACAAACTGAGCTCCTTCCTGGGATTTGTCTGTAATAATTTCTAGTGTGGCACCTATTTTAATTTTTTTAAAGAAAATATTGGTCAATTAAAATACTGGCATACAAAAAAATGACATTTAAAAAAAGATACAAGAAAAAAAAAAAGTGAAAGAAATTACCAAAGTTTTTGTAGTTGTTAGCAAACCATTCTAGAAGTGGCATTTGTTCTATCAACTCTAACTCAACACCTGTCTTGAAAAGAAAATTATACACATTCAGATTTAAATATTAAATAGGACATACTGTTGTAGGATGCAATATCAGAATTTAGGAGTTAGGGACTGCTACATTTCAAAAGGGATTTTAAGCATGAAGTCTTTTTTTAATTAGCTTAATGTCTTACTGAAGTAATCTAATATAATCAAATTCATAAAAGCCATTGCAAAAAGTATGACTTTAAATATACTACTTGTTAAGTAATAGTCAATAAATCACTCAAGTAAAGTTTTAGACCTTGTGATATATAGGGCAGAGGATGTAAAGATCACCTGTTTCTGTGTTAACAGGGGTGTCATGTGACCAGCATAACAACCAACCGGCTTTACTGCTCCCCAATTAATGTCAGGTACCCATTAGAGCTGGGTGAACTCAGGAGAGCCCTAAAGATCTTGAAAGTAAAATCCTGGCCGTCACCAGGATTTGAACCCGGGACCACTGCGCCTCTAGTGGTTTAACTAATTTGGCTGTAAATTGTTCCCTCTACTAATAGAACTAGAGCTACATGGTTTATAAAGTTAAAATGATTTGTAGAAATGTCGGTTAAGTTAGATATTGTTCTACCAGTTTTGTATTAAATTATCATTACAATGTAGAACATCAAAATCAATACCAGCTGGTTAAAAAATAAAGTGTATGTGTCAAGACTTAGCAAAGCAAGATACTGGTAAAATCAACCAACATATGATAATTAATATAGTTTGATAGTCCTTAAGATTTTTTTTTCTTTTTTGAAAAAAGTTATATAAAGGTAAAAGTTACCTCTTTATCTATGAAATATGTTTTATCTTTTTCTTGGTCGGGCCGGAGGTGTAAAATTTTTTCCTCTGTAGCAAAATAATAATGAAAAAAGTTACTATCTACTTTAAATTTTTTCCACATGTTATAGAATCAAAAAGTAGATATTTCATTAGCAAATCTTTCACACTTAATGAGCTACACTGGCATATCAAAAATAGTAAAAATACAAATTATGTCAACATATGAGTACCTTCTGTTGAATGATTCTTTAAAACAAATCTTTGTATATCCAAATTTTCCCATACAATTAAAATATCTACAGCACCCATCTCCATAGCTTTCAAGGTATCTTCCACACCAAAGCAATATTTCCCTGTGTCTTGAGATATTTCATCAAAATAACGGCCTGTGGAGAGAAGCAAAATGTAGTGGTTCATTTATCTGTTCTATAAAAAGTTTTAAAAAAATATATATTTCTAATCAACAGAGATCTATTGATGAAATCCTCTTGAATGTTAAATATTGACATTGTGCATTCTATTTTCATAAAGTTTGATAATGCAGAAAACTGTTAATTGAATTAATCTTGACAAGAATTAGGGTCTGTGGTAGCTTTGATCAAGTAATCAGGTTTTTTTACATTTTCTGACAGCTTTTTATTTTGAAATGCAAAGAGCAGCACATGCACAGTATCAATGGAGGCAGGCCAATTAACTTTTTTTTTTTTATGTCATAATAACAACTTATAAATAAGCTTTTCAGAAAACCAACAAAAAAAAAAGTTTTAGATGAATTAGGCAAAACAAACCTCAATGATTAATATGTAAACAAATTTAAAATGAGAGAAAAAGTCTTCTCTTTCAAAGAAAGGCTTTCCTCCAATAATGTCAAATGTCTTTTTAAAAAATATGTTCCAAAAAGAGATAAGTACCAATGAGTTTCTTTTCCTGAATAAATTTCACATTTGCTAATGAGTCAGCAGCAAGTTCAATTGCTTGATTAAATCCATTTTCTCCACCATAGGAAACATCTACAATTTTAATGATCTTGGCTTGCAATCGCTATGTGAAATTAGAATCAAGGATATTAATGTACATTTTTTATTTAAAACTGAAGTTAGAAAATTTTGGATAAACAAAAAGCCACTATTAGATAAACAAGTTTTGACCTACTTACTTGATCAAACATATCTGATTGACTAAGCTCTGTTTTAAAATCAGCAGAACCAGCTAAAACTAATCCAGCAATATTTGGCTTGTCATTTGCGATGAATAATGAAACGGCTACTTCTGCCACTTTTCTCACATAGTTATGACGTTTTTCCATTCTGAGACGAGCAAAACGGAGGGCAGACTGACCTCCTCTACCTAAGGGACAAAACCAATAAAATAAGATAAACAACTTTCTTTTAGATTTAATTTATAATATATAATCATAGAGTTAAAACCTAAACAAAAATGAATACAAAGATATAATTACCGTGTTTCTTTGGTAAATCTACAGTAAATTTGTGTAGAACTTCTCTTGTGTTCCCTGATAATGTGCCAAATAGTGCCCCATTACCATCCATTACAATGAATCCAAATTTGTTGTCATCAGCTAATAATGCTGTTAATGCCTGCATGAGAAGCAAAAATTGTTGAATGTAATCAAATGCAGAAAAATAATGTTTAAAACTGAATACATGTACTGTTAATATTTCCCCCCACCCCCTTATTAGATAAATCTTAACAAATTACCTATCATCTTTTTTTTTGTAGAAACCAATACATTTAACTGTATGATTTGTCTAAAAGGTGTAGACCCAGAATTATCGTTTTAATTAAGAGTGTCACACTTGTACAACAGTTTTCAAATAAAAGAGTAGTTAAAAAAAAAAGCAGCATAAAATGGCCCCCACAAGAATCGCTTGCCAATTAACTTTACATAAATGACACATTGATCAATTTGCCAACTATATATATTTACTTTGTAGTTTGGGAAATTTATGCTGAACACCTGTTCCTTTGTTCATTAGCATCAAAACTGTAAAAAATGTACAATGAACACAATCTTGGCTTATGTCAAAGCTCTAGTTCTTAATTTAAAGGTCCCCTTTCAAACTTTGTGGTCTATAGGGCAGATGATATAAAGGTCATCTTTTTTTTTTGTTGGCCTACGATTAACGAGGGTGTCATGTGGCCAGCACAATGACCAACCGCCTTTCTGTTTCCCCAACTAATGTCAGACACCCATTAGAGCTGGGTGGACTCAGAGGCGCCTGAAGATCCCGAAATTAAAAATCCCAGTCTTCACCAAGATTCGAACCCCGGACCCCGATTCGGAAGCTAATCGCTTTACCGCTCAGCCACAGCGCTTCTCTCTAGTTTTTAACCATATGGATAATTTTGTGCTGAAAACTTACCTCTGTATGAAATTTATTGTCACAAAGATAAAGTGAAGTGTTTATGGGTCGGAATGGCTCAAAGTCAATGTTCACTTTCTTTTCTTTACCCTCCTCAGTAATGATTGTGCCACAGTATATAACAAGCCCATTGGGTGGTACTGAAAATATAAAATCTAGTTAAAAAATGTTTTTAAAATACGTTTATTTCCTTGACTCATTTAGGACTTAATTTAATAAGCGTTGGTTACCTTTGTTGTACAATTTAAGCCTCTGTTGTACAGATGTGATAGCACCCAGCACAGAAAGCCTATTTACCCTACTTTTGATATTTGAAGCTGTACCAAACTCATCAGCAAGCATTTTATTCACACGAGCTATTTGATCTCTAGGAGGTATAATGAGTGATATCATACTCGTTCCATTCCTACAATAAAAAAAAAATAAAAAAATTTTAACTTATTAGTTATTTGTACTCAAAAACCACTGTTTAGTAGTGTAGAAACTAGAGTTATCAAACATAAAGACAATACTTCTGGATTTCTTCCACTTACATCTGAATGGTTTGTAATGTGTCCTGATTTATTGTAAAACTTTCTAAAGCATGTGTTTTAAAGGATCACATTTTTTGTCAGTTTCTTAATTTCTACTGAAGTTCATTATTATTGTGATAAAAAAAGGAATTATTTATTTTACACCACTAATCATGAAATAGTTTACAAGTTGCTATAACTATAAGGAACATTGCCTACTAACAACAATATCACAATATTAAAATAATTTTCTTATAGTTTGGTGAAGACCATAAGCCATTTCTAAGTCCTAAGTTGCTCTATTTTGAAATAATGGTGATGTTTTTTCCCACTAATCCTTTTTAGACCATAACATGACTTATTTTCTTAATTGATAATAGTCATTACTTCAAATATCTTTTAAAAAAAGCTATTTTTCAAATTATAGATTCATATTTGACTAGGGTGTCACAATGCCCAGACTACAGCAGAATTAAAAAATTTAATTTTTTTTTTAAATCAGTCCTGGCTATCTTCTTAAACATTACTGCAATCTCTTAACACCTTCAGAAAACTTAGCTCGAAAGAAAATGTCATATGTACAGAACAGAATCAAAATATCTCTTAAACACTATTAACAATATGAATGTTATAAATTATATGATAAACTTATTCATCTTAATAACAACCCCAGTGGTAATTATGACGAATTATAAAATGTTAATTAAATTCAGTAATTTTAGTAATCGAGAAGAGTTGTTTTTTATCATATCTTTATGTAAAACTGATTGCTCAGCGGTTTAGATCATGGTACTTTTATTTTTGTTAAAAAAAAGTTGTTTTAGACGAATCTCCAGACATCTCTACTAGACTACATTTGAGAATAACTCGATTAGGTCTAGGCCTAGGCTGTAGGTAGTCTAGGTCTAGATTCAGATTTGAGTCTAGTAAACTCTAGATCTAGGATCTAGATTTAAATTTGACTGAATCTGAGTACTCTAGAAACTATGAACTACTATCTATGAACTAGTAACTAGCCTGGCTTAACTAGGCTTCCCAGAGTTAACTAAACTAGACTCTATAGTCTATAGAGTCTAGATTCCACTAGATCTAGTCTAGATTCTGAGAGACTATGTCTATACTAGATCTATAATAATCTATTAGATAGTCTTGTAAACTTAGTCTAATCTAGAATCTAGACTTAGTCTAATCACTCTAGACTCTAGTGGCATGTAATACTGAATGTAATAAGTTACTAATAGTAATATACTTAATTATTAACCTAATACTGTAATAACAATATTCTGACCACTATCTTCTATCTAGTAATAGTTATCTACATCTAGAGTCTAGATTAGACTAGAATTAGAATAGAGAGATTAGATCACACAGGATGTCTAATCACACACAGTTGACACAGTCAATACTTCAATTATATAGACATTATAATGATGATTATAGACTCGATTAAATCTAGATCTAGATTAGTAAGATTAAGATAGATCTAGATCCATTTAACTTACCCTCTAGCTGCTTCCAGACTTTTTATAAGTTTTTTGATTTTCCATATTTCAACGTTTCTGTCGGCACTTGATTCACCGACATCCATGCCGTTGGAGGCCATGGGTGAGTGTCCGAAGTGTACTTCGACGCAAAATTAGTCACTTCAGCACAACCGTATGGCGTGGTTAGAAGTAAGATTTGGGGTGTTTTTATTTAGGTCACCTGGGCCAATTTTCTTGTATTTTTATCTTGAACGAAACTTTAAATATTATGAGATTATTCCACACACTTGAATTTAATTAGAAAATAAAACAAAACCAAGACTGAATGAATTTTTATGGCATTTACCACCTATGGTGTAACATCCTTCATTGGTCATACAACTGCCTAGCATGAGCCATGTGAAAGAAATGACGTCACAAATTCTGTTTAAGCTCGCAGATACTAGTAAATATATTTTCATTGGATAAATTTAGAATCTTATACAAGTCAATATACGTATAACGAATACAATGGTAAATTGCAAGCTATATAAGAACAAGGATCAACTGTACACATTATCATACATCTATATTTTTTTTTCTTAAAAAATATTAGATCCAGATCTATAGGTTCTCATTGTTTTATAGCCTATTTACTAGTTACTAGTAGCTTGATTTAACTGGAATTTCAAATCTTTTGTATTCAATTTCACCAATTCAAAAGAATTTCTCTTACTACATCTAAACGTCTAGTTTATAAACCATGGTTAAATATATATATATTATTATTATTACAACCACAATATAGAAATACCCCCCCCCATAAATTTTGTGTTAAAGCCAACCATATAAATTATAAGAGCTTCCTCAACTTGGGGATATTCGCGAGATATAAGTTTTTTTTTCTTGGTATCGCTTCAATAGATTTCACAAAATGTTCTATTTTCTCTCAAGCAGACTAAAAACGCAAAATACCTAGGTGTTATAATAAATGAAAAACTGTCATGGAATCCTCATATTGATGAAACTATAAAAAAATGAAACAAAGCATTAGGATTTATTAAAAGAAATTTCTATAAATCAAATAAGAACATAAAACTAAAATGTTATTTAACCTTGGTTAGGCCAATAATAGAATATGCATCCTCCGTTTGGGACCCCTCAACTCAAGAAAACATTAAGAAACTGGAACAAACACAAAATAGAGCAGTGAGATTCATAACAAATGAATATTCACATTTGACTAGAGTAACACCATTAGTAAAATCACTAAATTTAGAAAGCCTTCAGGACAGAAGACTCAAAAGTAAAGTAGCAATTATACATAAAACACTCAATCATAATCTTCAAATACAAAAACAAAATTTAATAAAATACTCTGAAAGACACAAAGATAAAGGCACATTCCTCATCCCATATGCTAGGACAAATTTGTACAAATACTCCTTCTTCCCTAGTGCTATTAGAGCTTGGAATGGGTTGCCTAAGCTAGCCAGGAAAATCAGTGACTTGGCAGAATTTAAGTCATTGGTTAATATGCATAACTAAATGCATGACGCGTAGGACGTAATCATCTTTTTTTTTTGAAGTAACGTCTGTATTATATAAGATAAGAAGATAAGCCATTTTTCATGTCATAAACTGTAAATCGACCGATATTATAGATACAGGATATAAGTTGAAGAAATAGTGGTGGACGTTTCACCACAGTCAAAACTCTTAGGCCTACATTTAATTTCCCATTTTTCAGAAGTTTAATTATGATTTATGCTTATACGCTCAGCAGCTCGCCATCATACAAGACATAACAAAACTTCAAATCTTAAAAATAAAAACGGCAGGTAAACTGACATTAACAATGATTAACCATTAAACAGCAAACAATCTTAACATGACAGGCCTATATGCTTTGTCACAACACGAATGTTCAATACTGTACATCGTCGCCGTCGCCACCGCGTCGGATTACTGAGTGTGTCGGACCATGTTAAGTGTCGGACTATCAAGAATCAACTGGAGTTTAATAATGTGAATATTTCCAGATTTACACTAATGGACTGTCACAGTAAAACCGTATGCAATTATGCCTAATTAATACGCCATCATTTGCGTTTTGGCGACTTAGACTCCAAACAATTGTTTGTTCATAGCAGATTATTCTAGTCTACAATTGTCTACATCATTACATGAATATTGGTCCTTCGTGGACTGATATTCGAATAGGCGAGATATGGAATGCGATGGCCATCTTGTCTTATCCTGTCACCCTTAAGTTTGCTAATGTTGTGGAAATAAAGCGCCCATGTTGGATCAAAGAGAGCAGCCTCCAAATAATCTAGTTTTTAGATCTTTTGACTAGATTATAACTCACATATGTATTAGCGCTATTTAGTGTCGTGTTGTTGTTGTTGTTTTTCGGAAAATTTAGCGCTATTTTGTTGACGCTATTATTTTTTTTCTGTTTTGTCGTGTTTTGTCGGATAAACCCTAATTTACATAACATGTAGATCTAACATACAATAACAGCAATAGAAATCAATGATCAATGAGTGGCGGTGATAGAGTCTGACTAAATTTAAGTCATTGGTTAACATGCATGACTAAATGCATGAGGCGTAGGACGTAATCATCTTTTTTTGAAGTACAGTTTGTATTATATAAGATAAGACCGAGTGAGGTACGAACGAGTTTTTGTACCGCTCCGTTCTTGTTTTGATTGACAGCAGTCGCCCACTTCGCGACAACCTAGCGTGTGGCCGCTGTCTTCCAAGATTTTTTTTATTTTTCTTAGGCAGAATTTAAGTCATTGGTTAATATGCATGACTGAATGCATGACGCGTAGGACGTAATCATCTTCTTTTTTGAAGTAACGTCTGTATTATATAAGATAAGAAGCGACCAAGATACGCAGCCCATTGATATTCTCCAGAGACGCTGGCGATGAATCGGCCACACCCTTCGCAAGCCTGCATCAAACATCACAAGATAAGCCTGGAAACCACCCCTCCTAAGGCAGGGGCGTAGCTAGGAATTTTCTATCATTTTGAGGCCCGGGGGGGGGCTTGATCTCTTTGGGGGCCTCTGCATTTTGCGTAATATTTAATATTTAATGTAAAAAGAAAACACTCATTTGGGCCCCCCCTCAAGTGGGGGCCCGGGGGATTTTCAATTTCTCCCCCTCCTCCCCCCTAGCTACGCCACTGTCCTAAGGAATTAGAAAGGGGCGGCCCAGAATACCTATGTATAGCCTAAGTGGCTCCGAAATTTGGCTACATATGCCAATTTAAGCATAAGGGTAAGATATTGGTGAGAGTTGGAGCGTGACCTCCGTGACCCCTAAGTTGAAGGCGCCGGTTGGAGAGACTAACACAGAACCGAGACGTCTGGAGAAAAGCTGATAGTCGCAAGGCCGCCTCAATCACGAAGGCCCATACGGGACCACAGGCAGTGATGATGACGATAATAAGACAATTTTGCTCACTGTACAAAAGCTGGTCATTATTTTGATAAATATATAACTGCTTGTTTTGCCAGCCATAAGCAAATAACATTGATACTTAGTGCAAATATTTGTCTAAAAGTAATCTTTAGTACATTGTGTAGGCTACCTTATCAATTAATACATTGGCGCTTCTCAAAACGAGGCGCGCACAGAGGTTCGACAGATCCGAGTATCTTTTCTGTTGCACAGGCGTCGTTCGAGATTCGCTGAAGATGCAAGAAAAGCCATGGAAGAATAAAAGAGATAAAACGGTGGGGAAATCCTACAGGCTCCTCCAATAAGCTACTTTGACGACGAATATCTTATCTTATATAATACAGACGTTACTTCAAAAAAGAAGATGATTACGTCCTACGCGTCATGCATTTAGTCATGCATATTAACCAATGACTTAAATTCTGCCAAGTCACTGTTTTTTCTGGCTAGCTCAGGCAACCCATTCCATGCTCTAATAGCACTAGGGAAGAAGGAGTATTTATACAAATTTGTCCTAGCATATGGGACGAGGAATGTGCCTTTATTTTTGTGTCTTTCAGAGTATTTTATTAAATTTTGTTTTTGTATTTGAAGATTATGGTTCAGTGTTTTATGTATAATTGCTGCTTTACTTTTGAGACTTCTGTCCTGAAGGCTTTCTAAATTTAGTGATTTTACTAATGGTGTTACTCTAGTCAAATGTGAATATTCATTTGTTATGAATCTCACTGCTCTATTTTGTGTTTGTTCCAGTTTCTTAATGTTTTCTTGAGTTGAGGGGTCCCAAACGGAGGATGCATATTCTATTATTGGCCTAACCAAGGTTAAATAACATTTTAGTTTTATGTTTTTATTTGATTTATAGAAATTTCTTTGAATAAACCCTAATGCTTTGTTGAATTTTTTTTTTGATAGTTTCATCGATATGTCTCTGAGCCAAGTATGGTGTAATATAGTGGTAAGTGAGCCACAGAAATGCAGATTGAGACCATAATATAGGATTAGGGCAATGCTGGTGATCATCGACTTTGATAAGCGAACACACATTCTTTCACATGCTTAAATTTAAAGCAATTGTGGATTACAAAAAGTGAACAAAGATCGTTATATAGTTATTACAATTTAATATACTGGTGTATACATTTAATCATAATTTTTTATTGGGTGGGAGAGATAAAAGGATTGGCGGGTGGGGGGTTCATGATAATATATATTTTTCAATATTGGCCTCCTTCAGTCGTAGAACGACTATGGTTCATCTCGAACACTTTTTTTTATATGGTAGTGGAGCCCTTATTTTGGACTTGGAGAGACATTCCCGTCCACATATATTGCAGGTCAAGGTGGCCCCGGGTTCGCTGTTCTGCCTCATCGTGGCATCCGGGTGGAAACGGCTACTTGAGGAGATAGCTAGGCAAAACGAATGGCAAAACATAACTCCCGTGGGGATGCCCATGGGTAGACGAGAGTCCACCCCTTGCACGGGCGGGGTTGTAAAAAAAAGTCCTCACAAAAACTGTCACACATCCATGCGCCGTTCCTCAAAGGACCGTTCCATAAATGGCGGTTCCCCCACGGTTAGCTTGGTACAAAGAAGGAAGATGACGGAGGCTCCCAGTGCTCCTAGGCCTTCGGCCATGTGTCGGAGGCTGAAGACATTGGATACAGCAATGCTTTATATAGGCATTGACTAGGGTCGCTCTCAAACAGAACTGTGTTCCACAGGTTTGTTTTTCTTTTTTACTGTTACGGCTGGACGACCTAACAGGTTTTTTCTTTTCAAACTTTGAGCTCGAAGAGCCTTCGGCTCAGCTCAGAAGACAATCAAACGGTCAAGGTGGCTTAAATTTCGCTTTGGCGGTAAAGGAGCCGGCCATTTTCCGATAATATATGTAGATCGTAAAGTGCACATTTCTTTTCTTATCTTAGAAAATACAGACTTAACTAAAAAACAAAAAAAAAGAAGATTAGGCTACGTTCTACGCCTCATGCATCTAATGTATGATAACCAATTACTTAAATTCTGCCAAGTCATTGGTTTTCCTGTGTTTTTTTTTTTTAAATCCTAAACTTAACCATACTTATAGATATTTGCTGCGGAATGAATAACCATAGTAAACATGGCAGCTTTCATTGTTTTGTTCTGCTCGAGATTTCATTCCCTTTCGAAATAAGACCAGTAGAGTTCGGTACTGAAGTAGATTTATATAGAATAATATAGATCAATACTCACAATTTTACTTCTAGCTACTTTGTTATTCGAGTTAAGGTTAAAATGTCAGATTTTAGAATAGCTTTCTGCGTATTGTGTGGCCTTCCAGCTGCTGGCAAAACATCATTTCTCAATATTGTATCAACTTTATTAATTGACAAGAACAAGACTAACAGTAGCACTGCTAAATCTATCATCTCTGAAGAAACTGGGACTGATTATATGAAAGTTGTTGGCATACATTATGATATAGTAATACCATATCAAGTCTACCAGGAACAGTCAGTAGGGGAACAGCCTCAACAGGTAAACTGGTAAAACACAATTTAAATGAATTTATCAACAAGAATTAGATCTTAGAATCTATATCTAGGTCCTAGATCTAGGCACTTGCTTGAAAAATTTAAAAAAAAATATAGATCTAATTCTTATTTAATAAATGTATTTTATAATAAAAAGAAGCAAATTATAAATGACGAAGTTTATAGGCAATTAGACGCTGTGTGAACTGTGTAACACGCAAAAGTAAGACGCAAATAACAAAATCCAATAACACAGGCAAAAGGCCTACAATATAAGTTAGTCGACGCTGGTAGTGAATTTCGAAGTTTAATATTAACAAAGGAAATCGTTAAATGTCATCAAGCTAAATCTCTACGTTCATAAAGCAGCTTAGGTTTTTTGGTTTGGTTTTTTATTTTAAGCACATTGGCACAATTTAGGCCATGTCGTGCCTGCACTCCTTCAATAAAGCAGCTTATCTCTAAGACTAAAGTTGTCAAGAATAGTCTGTTTACATCAGTTGATATTCTGCTATTCTTCCTCAAAGCCTAGTCTAGTTTTTACTAGTCGTGTCATTGTCTCTAAGACAAAAATTTCCCTATTTACGAAATAAATAATTTGTAATTCCTAAATAAAGAACCCCACATTTTACAAACATATCTCAATAATGTAGAATTTCTTTCTTTTTTTTTTATATCAAACGAAATAATAAATTACCAATATTTAAATGACTAATTGGTTTAAATTTTTGTAATTGATTCATATTTTGTTAGGTTCTCGGTAAAATAAATAATTGGGGAAGTTTCAACTTGATCTGAGAATGGGTTTAGAAAATATAGCATGTACAATTATCTAAGAGGACAAAACCCATATCTTTAGCCATATCGCTTAATACCAAAGGTCAAACAAAATAATGGAAAGTCAGGTACCCATATGAGCTGAGTGGACTCAAAGGCCTCCAAAGATCCCAAAATGAAAAATCCCAGTCATCACCAGGATTCAAACCAGCTACGTCTGGTTCAGAAGCCAAGTGCATCACCCCTCAGCTGAAGGATTATTTTCCTTGTTGTTATCAAACAAAATAATGGAAAGTCAGGTACCCATTAGAGCTGAGTGGACTCAAAAGCCTCCAAAGATCCCAAAATGAAAAATCCCAGTCATCACCAGGATTCAAACCAGCTACGTCTGGTTCAGAAGCCAAGTGCATCACCCCTCAGCCACTGCGCCTCATCTAGTAAACTGTGTCGCCATTTTCTTTTTGGTCCTCCTCTGCATCTTGTACTCTAAGGCCAGTCTAGCTCTGTTGTTGGTATCTTTTCTAAAAGTGTAACCAATCGATGTCCACTTTCTAAAATCTGCAACTCTATATTTCTCTGTCAACACATCTACAATTTGGTGTTTTCTATTTTGTCATTCCACTGTATTTTCAAGATATTTCTCAGACACCTGTTCATGAAGGTCTGTAGTTTTTTCGTTGTTGCTACTGTTGTCCTCCATGTTTCAGAGCCATACAGTAGGACCGCCTTGACATTAAAGATTATTATGTTAGTCTTAATAGAGATGTGGGGAGATTTACAGGTTGGTTTTAGGTTTGTAAATGTCTGACACTAGATTTATACAACATTTAATGTCTTCATCTGTTCCATCTGATACACTGACTACACTCCTAAGGTATATATAAAACTATTCACTTGGTTTATAGTCTGAGAATATTAATTGCTGGTACAACAACCTGGCATAGCTTCATAATATTTGTTGATAACAACTAGATAGAAATTGTATTTTTAAATATTTGTTACATTTTTCCAAATATATATGTATTTTCAAGCTTCTTTTATTCTTTACCACCAGGCTGTAAAATTCTGGAAAAATTCAAGACAAGATGTTTTATTGTTGATGAATGTCTTGATACATGGCTTGATAGCATGTGCTGGAAAAAGACAGTTCTATATATCTCAGCCTGAAGGCATTAATGATGATTTATGGAAGAGATTTGTCCAGTCGCTTCAAGCCCTTGCTACATCTTGGGAACCTTCTGTAAATAAAGTATTGATTGTTATTGATGACAATATGCACCTTCGAAGCATGAGATATGAGTACTACAAGCTAGCAAGAGAATGTAAGATCATGTATGTATTCTGAGTACAAAATTCTGGCAAAATCTCATTAGCTTACAATAACAAAAAAAACAACATAACTTAATAAATACTCAGAAAATATAGAAAGATAAAGGTACATTTCTTATTCCATATGCTAAGACAAATTTCTTTTAATTCCTCTTTCTTTCCTATTGTATTAGAGCCTGAATAAGACAGGAAAACCAGTGACTTAGAGTTTAAGTCTCTAATTAAAATGGAGGACTAGATTAACATTTGAATAATAGAAAATAATTATCTTCTTTTATAAGAAAAATATAATATCTTGTATGTATTATTATTGCTACCAGCCAGAAAAAGAAAGTAAGAACATTATAATCCTGTGATGCACACTGACGACTCAATGAAAAAAATATGCTGTGCATAAGAATGACGCTCTGGTGTGGATGTAAAAAGCTGGATTCTATGTGAAAATTGGATTCTGTTGTGAACATTGTTTATTCTCTCTTTATTTCATGACTTGTTTCATTTTTAAACTTGTGTTATTGGTTCCCTTTTCCTTGAGTTGTTCCCATGGATTAATAACAATACATTTTAGACTATACTATATATAGATATTATAAGTTACTGATAATTCAATAACTAGTGACACTCTTAATGTCTCATTGTCATTTAGATTGAACTAATCTTAACTGTTGCTAATGAAATACTCAGAAAGACACAAAGATAGAGGCACATTTCTTATTCCATTTGCTAGAACAATTTGTACAAGTGCTCCTTCTTCCCTAGAGAATGGAATAGGGTGCCTGAATCAGCCAGGAAAACCAACGACTTGGCAGAATTTAAGTCATTGATTGACATGCATGACTAGATTGACACATGAAATGCGTAGGATGTAATAATCTTTTTTGAAGTAATGTCTGTAATCTATAAGATAAGATATATGAAACTATTTTTTATTGCATGGTTGAACTGTTAATTAATAGCTTCCAATGTTAATTAATAAATAGATTTCAGTTTTTAACATTAATTTGTATTTGTTAAATCTAGATGGTGTTGGCTACTGTCAAATCTTTTTGGACATTGCACTGGACAAAGCACTTGAAAGAAATCTCCACAGAACTGGTGTAGACCAAGTGTCAGAGGATGTCATCACCAAAATGGCTAAAACTTTAGAAGTTCCTGATCCTAGTAAAAACTCCTGGGAAAAATTAAGTTTAACCATTTCAGATGATGTAGAGATAGATTGGTGAGTTAGCTATAGTATTAGCTTTAACAAGTGTATTATGAACTATTATTATATATTTCCCAATAGTAACAGTTGAGAAGTGACTATGGATCATCTCATAGAAATGAGATGGTCAGAATGATGTTGCCCACCTAGCTGTTCAGCAGGTAACAATACGGTTTGGGAACAGCGATATCACAGGTTCTGCCTAGGGTTGCCAGGTCCTTATTTTTCTTCAGGGTATAGCGGCAAGAAACAGAGGTTTGCTTTATTACTTTTCTTTCTCCTGGGTGGGTAGCCAGCCTAGGTTAACAAGCCCTTCCTGATTGCGTACTGGTTTAAGCACCAGTTGCTCCACTTCGGCCCTTCTCCTGTCACTGATAACAGTTCCGCCGGACCCAATATCTGAGTCACAATGATGCCTTGGACTGGTTGTCGGAGAATATTTGAGACTAATGCCATAGGAACCATTTTATCCATTGCCACTTCCAGCACTAATGACCTTCAATAAACGTATTTTAAAAAATGTATGGTTCTTGTAAGGTTGTAATGGATTAATAAAAGCACAATTGTATGTTGAAGACTTAATACAACATTATTTGTCTCTATAGGGATCTGGTTATTTCCTTCATAAAAACTGCATTTTTAAATCCTGTCCAGCCAGTTGTGAGGAAAAACCAAGAAGAAGGTGCTACTAGCCGCAGTCAGTGCTCTTCTAGTGTACTGCACCAGGCTGACCTCATTTTAAGGAAATGTGTTTCATCTTGGTTGTCAGAAAGTTAGTAGAGTTTTGTCTATCAATTATTACTACTTCTAAATCTTCTGGCATAACTTCTATTATGTTGATCTACAAATGCAATCATTTTTAATAACCTTATTGTCAAATCTTTTTATATTGAATTTCCAGTTATTTCAATCATCCATCTCAATCTCAGCATTATAGCAATGAATGTGATAAGTTCAAATGTTACATTGAATAAAACTATTACTATTATTAAAACTGTATTTCAAAATATATAAATATAAAATTTAATTAATGATCAACATTTGAAAACTTTTTTTTATAAACCATAAGGGAAAAAAAAAGTATTATAACCAATTAAACAGTTAAAGAAAAGTGATATCAAACTAAGTACTCACGTCTCCCATACCTTAGTAAAATGTTAATATAATTTGTGTGTGTTTATAAACATCTTTAGTTCCTCTGGCAAACAAATCATTAAATCCAGTCCAACTTTCTGATATAAACTTCACATGTCATGTTTGAAACTGTGGTATGAATATATTGTTATAACTAAAGTGGCGACCAGGTTAGGAGTAGCTGTGTGTCTGAACAGGTTATCATGCTTCTTAGTGGTCTACTGTGTCAAAGGACAAAGAAAAGTGCTGATATAAACTCTCAATGTGTAAATAACCTGTGATGTGGTCATATTGACTCGGTGCCTTCCCTGCGGGGAAAAAAAGGAAACTGTGTCTCGTATTCTTTTTGACTGCCTCAGACTTGCTGATCTCGGTCTCAACAGGTCTGCAAAGCGCCAAATTCTCAACCTGTATGGTGACACATATGCACTACATAAAACTGCAGGGTTTCTGTACAGGGCTTTTGCAAGAGAGAATTAGAACCTCTCAAATGGAGTTTGATGATGAAGATGGTCTTAGGACTGGCAATTTTTGTGTGATTTTTCTAGAAGGCCTCGGTGGACCTTATATAAAGACAGTGCGTCAAGGTCGAGACTATTCAGTCAGGTATTGTTAGTCCATAGTGAAGTCAGTCTGGTACAGGGAGTCCAGGATGAAGTTAGTCTAGGAAAGTTGAGTTCAGCCGAGTTCAACATAGATCATAACAGTCAGACTTTAGCACAGCTTCTGTCTAGTTCCCTAAACTTGGGCGGAACTCTGTTGTGTTAACATTCATCTATCTTGTCTAGTTCCTAACTGCACAACTTTCTGCAGAAACAAGATGTCAGTGAGCATCACAGAATTACAAATCAGAATGACAACATTATGAAAACTTATTTTAAAGTGGCATAATTATGTATGAGCATCAGTGCAATAGAGTGTTAATGAAAATTAATCTTTAACTCTAAATTTGTTTCTTCTCAGATAAGTTGAATCATAGTCTTAGGGAATTTCAACAATGTGTGAAACATGCCAACCATACTAAAGAAAGTATTCTCAGCAAACTTCATCAAGGGGACTGTGATATTTCAGTTTCATTGGTTGCAGAGTCTCAGAATGCAGCACAGGATCCACAGTGCCTGTTATACAAATTTATTGAGGACCTCTTTCTTACACAGATTAAAACTAGGCTTTAGTATTGAAATGTTTGTCTTATAGAATTAAAAGCAATAATTTATTATCATTTATGATAGTGTTTGCAACTAACTTAAATTTTGAACAGGTCAAGGTCACTCACAGTGCATGATGTTGGTCTTAAAACCTGGAACCATTGAGATGACGGAGGCTTGGTGGCTGAGCGGTAAAGCGCTTGGCTTCCGAACTGGTGATCCTAGGTTCAAATCCTGGTGAAGACTGGGATTTTTAATTTGAGGATCTTTGGGCGCCTCTGGTCCACCCAGCCCTAATGGGTACCTGACATTAGTTGGGGAAAAGTAAAGGCGGTTGGTCGTTGTGCTGGTCACATGACACGGAAAATGGACCCTTGCATCATCTGCCCTATAGACCACAAGGTCTGAAAGGGGAACTTTTTTTTACTTTGAGATGACAGTTCTAGGTGCTTCCATTGTAGAACTACTCTCAGGGGTGTTTATTCTCCTTGCTTAATGGTTTATTTCTGAAATAAATCAGTTTCAAAACTTTCTTATAGTTCTATTTATCTGACTGGTTATTTATACTTGGCTATATTGTTTAAATGTTGAAGAACATTGATGTAAACTTTCTTAATATCCTGGTGCATGTACAAACTTCAAATTAAATATTCTAATTTGTGGTCCCTCAAGACACAGTGCTGATACCAATCTGATATGCCTGGTCTTGGTAAACTTAATCTGTAAAAAAGAAACACTTGATCTGTATTTTGTTTTTTTTACAAATGGTTTATATTTGTGTGCTCAGCTGGGGCTGCACAGGCACTGGAAATCCTGCATTCCCCATTAATCTTCTGACTCGAAGACAAGCCTTATTGTTATTATTATATTTGTGTGAATTAAAATAATAAAAGGGTACACATTTGGAGGAAACAGAAATAGCCGTAGCTCCTATTTTTGTACACATTAAAGGGAGACAATGGTTACAAATTGGACCTTATGTTAACTTTCCTTAACACTTTAAGTCCTACGTCTTGGTCTGTGACTCAATTTCGGCTTAAGGCCGGCCCTGCTTTTGTGCTTTTAAATGAGAGTTTACCTATACAAATCCATATCTACAATCCTGTTGTATGATTCTGAGATCTGAGTGTTTTACCAACAATGTAAGACTTCTTAAACATTTCCTCATAAGTCTTTTGTTCTCTATTATTGACATGCAAAGACAAGACCTTCGAGTAGCCGACTTTACAACCTATTGTTGTAACTCTGCTCCCGTGCCACACTTGTGGTGCTCATCAGAGTAGAAGACATTTTTAGACAGGAAGAAGGACTGTTGTGAGCCGGCTCAAAGTCATGCGAGTCTGAACAGTCTGGGGCTAAGTTATGTCCTGTGGGATACTAGTCAAGTGTTCGGAAGACCTGGAGCGACACTGGGAAGTGTGTCGGTGGTCTGTTCTGGTATTAATTAGGACTCTTTAAAACTTAAGACATTACTCCCCGTGACTTTATAGCGGAAGTCTAAGTCTAACTATTTGTTGATGCTTGTCATAAATCATGTTGAACAACTGTAGAATTTCAGTATCTGGTATGTGGTCTCCTTATGAATTTTCCTTAGACAACGTAGGTGGAAGGGCTTTAAATATTTGATGTGGCGGGAACATAATGATAATGTTATAACCCTAGTGGCGGACTTAAAGGGTTAATGTTTGTGCAGCCTACTGACACACATGATTCAGGCTAATCACACAGGTCAAGTGCTGTTGGACATTACTGCTGATGCACGCAATATGACCAATGTTATGGTCATGTGACCAAAAAGCCTTTACAGACGAGAGACAGTGTGTTAGAAAGGACAGAGTTGAGTTCAGGACAGCAAGCAGGACGGACTGTGTGCTACGAAGTGAGTCCTCGAAAATGTAGCTTTACGAGCTAGAGAGACTTGTAGTGATTAGTTAGGCAGTTCTGTTGTGTAGCAAAGCATTTGAAGTTAGTGTAGCCAATTGTGTTTATTGGCTGTTGTTGATGTAATTGTAAATAAAACCGCCACCTTGTTTATTGAAGCCCTTGTTGTCAAGTTGATGTTTTACATGTGCTGTGTTGTTGGGCAGTGTTCGCAGAAGGTCTGATAGAGAAGATCGTAACAATAAGATCCAGGACTCTGATGTATATAAGAGTGAAGGGAGCACTGCCAAATGCAGCACTGGCACGCGGAAGTCTATCTCATCATCTAGGTTGGCATTTGCTGATATGGTGCCTCCCAGATAAACTTTTAACACATTTGCTAGTTTCTGGTCATCTATAAGAATGTCTGGTTCTGTGGCAGATTTATTTGGAGGAGGTTGGTGCATACGTCTTTTTTTTATACTTATTTATTTTTGTGTATGCTAAATAGCAGAGCGGTCATTTTTGAAGTTACGATTGATCAAAAAATGACACAGCAGATTTGACTAATTCACTTGCTGCTCTTTCCATGGAGCGAGAAACAGAAGGCAGCACAACTTTTCTTCTATGTGTACAGAGCTCTTCTTCTATATGCTATATGCTGATGAATTTTTATAAGAGCGATTACTTTGCTCTTAATAACTAATGGATGATAAGTTTTTACAAAATTGGACAGGTAGAAAAGGAGGGAGAAAGAAAGAAAGGAGAGAAGGAAAAAGCGTTAGAGAAAGATAAAAAAGAGAAAGGAAGAGAGAATGAGACAAGGACGAGAGAAAAAGAATAGAGAAAGACAATAAGAGAAAATAAGAATTAGAGAAAAAAAAAAGAACATGAAAAAGAAATTGAACATGAAAAAAAAAGAAATAACATGAAAAAGAAATTGAACATGAAAAAAAAAGAAATAAATTGAAAAAGAAATTGAACATGAAAAAAAAGAAATAACATGAAAAAGAAATTGAACATGAAAAAAAAGAAATAACATGAAAAAGAAATTGAACATGAAAAAAAAGAAATAACATGAAAAAGAAATTGAACATGAAAAAAAAGAACATGAAAAAGAAATTGAACATGAAATAAAAGAAATAACATGAAAAAGAAATTGAACATGAAAAAAAAGAAATAACATGAAAAAGAAATTGAACATGAAAAAAAAGAACATGAAAAAGAAATTGAACATAAAAAAGAAATAACATGAAAAAGAAATTGAACATGAAAAAAAAAGAAATAACATGAAAAAGAAATTGAACATGAAAAAAAAGAAAGAACATGAAAAAGAAATTGAACATGAAAAAAAAGAAATAACATGAAAAAGAAATTGAACATGAAAAAAAAAGAACATGAAAAAGAAATTGAACATGAAAAAAAAGAAAGAACATGAAAAAGAAATCGAACATGAAAAAAAAGAAATAACATGAAAAAGAAATTGAACATGAAAAAAAAAGAACATGAAAAAGAAATTGAACATGAAAAAAAAGAAATAACATGAAAAAGAAATTGAACATGAAAAAAAAAGAAATAACATGAAAAAGAAATTGAACATGAAAAAGAAATTGTACATGAAAATGAAATTGAACATGAAAATAAAGAAATTGAACATGAAAAAAAAGAACATGAAAAAGAAATTGAACATAAAAAAGAAATAACATGAAAAAGAAATTGAACATGAAAAAAAAAGAAATAACATGAAAAAGAAATTGAACATGAAAAAAAAGAAAGAACATGAAAAAGAAATTGAACATGAAAAAAAAAGAACATGAAAAAGAAATTGAACATGAAAAAAAAGAAATAACATGAAAAAGAAATCGAACATGAAAAAAAAGAAATAACATGAAAAAGAAATTGAACATGAAAAAAAAAGAACATGAAAAAGAAATTGAACATGAAAAAAAAGAAATAACATGAAAAAGAAATTGAACATGAAAAAAAAAGAAATAACATGAAAAAGAAATTGAACATGAAAAAAAAGAAAGAACATGAAAAAGAAATTGAACATGAAAAAAAAGTACATGTTATGTTGCCTCGTTTTGTAAGTTTAAAGTGATGTGAGCTAAGTTTGGTTGTGTGGATCATATTGGTGTTTTGCATGCAGCATGTCATTTCTAATGTTATTTTCTTGTTCTGAATGCATGCGGCGCAATGCATGAGCGAAGGAGATGCTTTACTCATAAGAGAAATGCAAGGTATAAAGGTATGAGGTGCGACGTTTTATTTGGAGGTAATCTAGACTAAACAAAAGAAGAGGCAGACAGAGAAAGCGATGGAAGGACAACATAAAAGAAGGGACGGGCCTACCATTAATAGAGGTTTTAAACAAGGCAAAAGACGGGGAGGAATGGAGAAAGACGGTCGACAAATCTTGCCTGGTGCCCCAACAGACAAAGGAATAGGTAAAGGTAATCTAGAATAAATAGCTAAAAATTAAGTTTTAGTTTTATACTATTTTTTTATTGAGAGGTCTTTTTCTCTACTTTTGAAAGATTTAATACATTTTTTAAAAATATAGCCTACCGGTATCTTATTTTATTATATCTATTTTACAAGGTCTTCGGGGCTCGCATAGCATTCCTTCAGGGGATATTACTAGGAAAAAGAAGAAGAGGCAGACAGAGAAAGCGATGGAATAATAAGGTATCCGGGCAGACGTGCCACGGCAAAATTACAACCCGACATGAAGTTAATACTCAGCATTGAGGTGGGGAACCCGGTGGAGGAAGTCATACCCTAGATAGACCTGTAAATCCACCTGACAGAATTGTGTGTGTGGGGGGGGGGTGTCCAACAGACAAAGGGATAGGTGACGGTTTTATTATTTACATTGAGAACTTACAAAAGGAGAAAACCGTTTCTCGAGACATAAAATACTAGACATATTAAATACATGTTATTGTCATTAATACTACATAGATATCAAGTCCTATCAATAAATTGTATGCCTTATGTTACTTTTCAGAAACCCGACCCTCCGACAATACATATTTTTAAGGTTAATTAAACAATGCCTGATCGAACGTCCAAGTCATCACTTTAGCAGTCCCAACGATTATTATGATAGATCTAAATGATGATACGGACGTTTGAGACAGTATCATGGGCTGTAGGCCTACTTTATGTGAATCAGGACACATTATCCGAATGTTCCAGCGTGCGAATTGCTATAGACCACAAGGATCTGAAAGGGGAACTTAATTCAGCGGCACGAGAAGTTGCCAAGGAAAACGATCGTCTCTCGAAGTTTAAAATGCCACTGACTTAAATCTCTTCGGCTTAATACAAATTTATTATTAATAATCTCTTACTTTGATCCTACCTAAGCTGTGAAAATATTGATCGTGAATTTATATTAATCTGAGGATCAAAGTAAATTGGCTTTTTTTTTTTTTTTTTTTTGTAATCATTCTAAAACGGAAGTAACACACATGTTGTTCATGACCCACGAAAGAGGAAGTAACTATAGGCCAAGAAATAAATATTGTGGCAAATTACATCTCCAGAGACGACCATCTCCCTTTGCAACTTCTCAGGTGACTTAGGCTCTACTTAGACTTAAAGCCTTGGACTTAGGCCCTACTTAGACACTACTTAGACTTAGGTCCTCCCGCCATTCGGCGCATTGGGCGGCAAGCTGTCATTGGCAATGTCTGAAGCCTCCTCCCACCTAGTCTAGTGTCCACTGTTTTCAGGTCATCCATGAAAGTGTGGCGCCAAGTTAGGTACTTCGATACAAATTTCAAAATGATCACAATGTAATGAAACCTATTTGGTTAGATAGAGCTTGAGAAATGCTTTCCAATGATACCAATTTTATATTGCTGAGTTAATTGTGAGGGAAGTTATTAAATTTTTAGTGGCCAAAAATTAGCCTTTGTAAAGCAAAAAAAAAAATCTGTGACAGAAACAACTGACAGTTGAACTTTAATTAACTGTATCATAAAAAGTCTTTAAGATATGGCGTTGAAACTTCACAGTCTTTTTCATTAACCTGTATTCTGTTAAAACAAATTTAAAAAATAAGACCAAGCAATAAAGTCTTTGAAAAAAAGTGAATCATATAAAAAAAAGCCTTCGACAAAAAATACAAATATATGTGATTTTGTCATTATATGAGCCCAAAAATCACAAATAAAACAAATCAGAGATCTGTAGTGTGTTTTATTTTATTTAATTATAATTCTACTGTATTTAAATATCTATTTATATGCATCAGATAGATAATTTTTATAAATAAAAAATGAAAATAGCACTGCGCAGAAAAATATTTGCAAAAATTTAATGACTATAAGTTAAATAAACTTCATAAAAAACAGTTTAAACCTTTTTGTAGAGCACTGGCAATTAATCATTTTAAAATGCCTGAATTTAAATGCTTTAAAAATCAGATTGTAAATGAACAATTTCTTGCAACGGACAATAAAATAAAAATGAAATCTTGCGATTTATTTAGAAGTTATTAAAAGATTTTTTACTTAATTTTTTGTGCAGTAATAGCTCATCATTTAAAAATGTAATATACTCATTTATTAACTATTAATTTTCATGTATACTAATAGAAAAAACAACAGAGAAAAAAATAGTTAATAGTTCGCAGAGCAAAAAATATGAAAAAACAAATATTAAATATTATTATTTTAAAATATATATTTTTACTTTAAAATTTGCACATTACAATAAAGACACATTCCCTCTCCATAATCTAGCATTTAAACATTATAAAAGCTAATCTAAATGAAAAATTCCTATGTGTGCTTCTAAAAATAGGACGTGAAAGATAGAAATAGACCATTTCCAGTAAATCAGTGTTGGTTGTTACTAAAAATAGATTTTAACCATCAACTTTGAAAATTAATATCTAAAGAGTGCGCCAAGCTACAAAGTTCAAACTTAGCACACAGATATATGTTAACATGTTAAATTCAATAGAATTAGTGAGATTGTTGTAACTATAAACACTTTTATTTTATTTAAAAAAATAAAATTGTACCCTTCTTTGTCTTTGTTAATTTTAATATCAATTATCCTTAAAGTGCGCCAAGAGAATTTAATGAAATTTGAAATATACACATTTCATAATATGATAAATTATTGTAGCTAACAGCATTGTTGTAACTTTTATAGGAAAAAAGTTGTAAAAATGTCAACTTTAACAAACTTTTGTTAAGAAAAATTGAACAGATTGGCTTCAAAAGCAAATAAAAATGATCTCAGATATTTTATGTTAACAAAAAGTAATCATAATTAGTCCTGAAATCAAATACAATGTGCTAAAACTTTGATGGAAATGACCACCCTTAAAAAAAGGGTAAAATGTGCTGACACACTTTTCAGCCATTTTTTGGGAGAAAAAAAAATGGATCTAGGTCAGTTTATCGAAGTACCTAGCCAAGTTATACGAGGACGTCCCTGTTTGCGCTTTCCTCGTATTGGCCTCCATGTCATCGCAACTCTTGGTATGCGTAGTTCATTTTGTCTGAGAACATGTCCTCATGCGACGCTCTGTCAAAACCACACTAAGTATTCGACTCCCGGTTGAGCATAGGATTTTCTTGTTTGAGACCCGATCCATATAACTGACTTCCAAAATCTGTCAGCCATTTTTGTTGAGCCACATTTAGTCTTTTCTCAATTTTGGCAGATGACTTCCATGTCTCACATGCATATTGTTGTAACTCCGCTCCCTCGCCACGCTGATGGTGCGCATGAGAGCACCATTGAACACACGAGAAGAGATGTTCAGACACGAAGAAGGACTGTTGTAGATCCGGCAGCAGTGATCCGCAAGTTATTGAGGTCTGGGCTGTCTTAACTCGAGAGAGCGTCCTGTGTGCTATCTAGGAACTGTGTTGAGGACCTGGGGCGGCTTTTATTATTGCCGATGTTGGCAGTATTGTGACGTCAGTCGGTCGGCGTCTGGTTTACTATGAAACCATGGTGACAAGATGGTAGCAGTAGCAAGGTGCTTATGTGTAATTATTGAATACATAATACATAGGGTATCTACCTATATATTTGGTTACTCTTTGCACGACTGTGTGTGAATGATGTTCTTGTCAGCTTGAACCTTGGGACCTTAATTGTGTTCAGCTATTGAACAACCTAAATAACCCCTAAACCTGACAGAGCGGATACTGTGAAGTCCAACTGCTAGGAAAATTGGTTGCATTAACATTGTTATACTTAACACCGAGGACAACAAACAGTGCGTCAAAGACTTCCAAGGTCGCTGTCGTTCTGACTGAATGTCTATAATCTCCACTTCACCGGATCGGGGGCAAAGACAGTTCGTTGCCTATTTTTTTTTTAATAGTTCTTGATCATTTACATTGTTTATTGTAATCTGCCCGCTGCAGCACATCAACTATAAACTCATCATCGCCAATGTTGGGGCATAAGCGAGTAGTCAGAACGAGATTTGTTTTTAATGTTCATCGCAAGAAACCAGTATCTCAGGTTTCTAAACAAAACTGTTCATAGTTTAATTTATAGTTGTACTTAAAATCCTTTGATTACTATCAAAGCCAAAAGTTCTGCGACACACTCAAAAAGTTAAAAGATGAAATTATTTTAAAGTTCATGCCTGAAGTCCTATTGATCTAATGTTTTTATGTCCAACACTTAAAGCTGGGCTAATCAACAATGCTCCTGGACATCACGTTGCGGAACTCCACAAGTGGACAGACCGGCACGATTTCCAGAGATGTTAACTTATCGTCAACCCAAGACTGAGGCCATGCAGTGAGCTCATAAGGAGTTTACAGGACTATATATAATCTGCTGCTGAGGACAAACGCAGACGGCGAAAAGAAAATCTAAATCGACCACCTGCGGACAATGGTTATGCTTGCCCTGGATGTGGCAAAGTATGTAGGTCACAGCTGGGACTGCGCAGCCACGGGAAATACTGCATTCCTCAATTATCTTCGGACTCGAAGACTAGCCTTATTATAATCTAAGATTGATTATTCTTTACAAATTGTCTAGTCTGGCGATAATTTTCCCCCAGTGAAGTCCCGGGACAACTAATCTTCACCAGTTGACACCGAGAGGTTCTGGAGTTCTGTTAGAATCACCACAGACTGAAAAGATAAAAATATAGTATCTGTGAGTATTTTTTATTTATTTAATACTATTTTAAAATATTTTTTAAGATAATTATAAATAATGCCTGCTCGTACGTCCGAATCTTTAGCAGCTTCAACGATTATTATGATAGATCTAAATGATGATATGCACGATCGAGCCAGTATAATGAGCTTTAATATATGTCCGGTTACTTCGTTTGTAGGCTAATTCATGTATTACATCAGCGATACTTTCAGCTGCGATTTCCGTTTTGCCTGTAGGAGGAGCTTAATGTAAACTAAACCATGGAATTATAATATGAGAACCAACCCTGCCTTGCACCCGTGCTTGTGGTGCGTACGAGCGCACTATTGAACAAGAACAGGAAGACGCAGAGATAAGAGGAAAGAACAGTGTATCGAGATTAGGAAGAGTCTTAATTGTTGGTGAATTGTGCTGCCTGAAGACCTTAATAGGGACCTGGAGCGAACCAGGGTAAGCTGCCGTTGGTCCGTATTCAGGTTTGGTGGAGAAAGGATTGGCAGAATTAGGAACACCTCTTTGAATATGGAAGGCTGTTTTTAGTGATGTGTTTGTCCTGGTATTTATTAATTTATTTACTATAGAACTTCGTTGAGTTGCCTGCCTTAGATTTACAACAATATTGTCATAACGGTGTTCTGACGTAGGTCTATCGCTGCGCACTGCATGAATGGATGGGGAAAGGAAGAGTGACATTTAGAAGGCCTGAGAATGTCCATGCAGTTGCACGAAGTAGGCTACAAGACAGTAGTGATCTCATGAAGACCAGATATGCCAGAAGAGCCAATTCTACTGGGATTGTAGAACATGCTCTCGTTTAGCTGTAGAACCCAAATAGAAAGAAGGGAAGATCGCCACAATTACAGAAGGCCTGGGAAGGTCCATATTGTGGTACACAGTATCCAGGAGAATCTGCGAACTAAATGTAAGAATAGAGAGCAGACAAGAGCTCTACTGGGCCCACAAGGGAAGTTTACATTACTACCTCAAACATTCAATGTGTTACAACTTTTGGAAGAATAGAGTGCAGACAAGAGCTCTACTGGGCCCACAAGGGGAGTTTACATTGTTCCCTCAAACATTCAATGTGTTACAATGTTTTGAAAGAATAGACTGCAGGCAAGAGCTCTACTGGGCCCACAAGGGGAGTTTACATTACTCCCTCAAACATTCATTTATAAAAAGAATTCACACATGAATTGAGAATTGTTTCAACTATATAACTACTGAGTACGCTGAATAAAAAAAAAGAACAAGGAGAAATTTAGGCTTCAATATATCTATATCTATCAAAATGTGCAAATAGACCAAACTATATTTAAAACCAAGATTTTTTCTTTATGAACTGATACAATGTATGTTAAAAATATCAGACATGAATACAAAATTTAAAAAAAACAACAGTAAATAAATGTTTTTATATTTATTTTAATTCATATTGTCATTGCTGTTATTTTTGTATTAATATCAATTCAAATCTGGGCCAACAAGATTGGTAATGCCAGAAACAGGGAAAATTAAAATAATGTGAAAAAGTCATTTTTATAATGCTCCTTATGTAACTATTATTTCCTCAAATGAGATGATTTGAAAGTTCTAGTATTGTACACTAATTTCATTACATTTATGAATACAACATTAGGAGTTTGTCATTTAAAAGCCATTTAATGATGATGAAGATCTTTAGAATTTAGAAGGAACTAAAGAAATGAAATACCCAGAAAAGAATAGCTTACAGAAATACTGAAAAAAAAAACGCATCTGCTTTGTGTATGAGCTTTGTTAATGGTATTTCATAACATGTAAGTTTTCTTTTACAATGAAATCCATAACATCTTTTGATGTATTCAGTAATTTTGTCAATTTCTGAGAACTTGTTGAATCATTTATAACCCCCGCACAGAAATTTAACAGCATTGAATCTATTTACAAAACAATACAGATGCAAAATGATTGTACCATAAAACTGATTAACAAGACCTACCGGCAGAATAAATGATCTATGTATTTTCACATTTGCGATTTTGTAAAAAGTATTTTATGGTGATAGCAGTTCTGTTGCAATTCTTACAGTACAGTAGAAAATTTTAAATTTAGAATGGGGTCAATATAAACTCAAATTGGGGATTTGAATCAATAATTGAGAAGGGTATAACTTGTTTCTACAGTCCATGTTTAATCCTGTATTGTATCCTAGCAGCCTCCAACATAGCTTGTTTACGTTCAGCAAATGACAGCTGCCTAGCAGATGCCTGACTCTCAAACTTTCCAGCTTTAAAAGATAAGTTCTCTGTCTTGAAAAATAAATATTAAAGAATAAAAAAAGATTTAAATAAAGGAACAAAAATCTAAAATGTTATAAGGATTTTAAAATGTTTTGTTTTTTTTCTAAACCAATGTTAACTACTGTAAAAAAACGCAAACTTAAACTGTATGGTAACATCACAAGGTTCTCAGGGCTCACAAATACCTTCCTTCAGGGAACAGTACCAGGAAGAAGAGGAGGCATATTGAGAAAGTGATGGGAAGACTAATTAAAAGAATGAACAAACTTGTCATTGAAAGAAAGTCTATCAAAAGCAAAAGACAGAGAGGGAAGGAGAAATATGGTCCAAAGATCTTGTCACAGTTCAACAGCCTAAGGGATAGGTTACTGTGATCATACAATGACTAGTTCACCAAAAAAACACTTACTTTTGTATTACTATTCTTTTCTTCTGGTTTACTAACATCAACTCTACCTTCAAGGATATTCGTTATTGTAAGATCTACATCTCTTGTTTTTTCTGAGGAAAGTTAAAACAATGGAGTTAGAGAATTGATCATTCAAATTATATTTAACTTTCGAAATAAGTTAAAAAAAAAACAACAACATATATAAAAATAAACACACACGCGGGGGGGGGGGGGGGGGGGGGGGGTGTTCAGCTAATATGTAGCCGTCATCAATCACCACAAGACTAACCTGGTAAAAGCTACCATGTTTACTGCAGGAAGGAGTTACCAGCAAGGATTCAAAGTTATAACAAAACTGTCAACGTGGAGACAGATTAAGGACAGTGAAGAAAAATCCTATTTTTAAGGGTTAAGTTACATTGATTGCATACATAGAACCAAATGTAGAGAACTTTTTTTTATATACCGGTAGTCCTAAAAATAAGAACTAAAACACAGAGGTTCTTTTACATTGTCCCAACAACAAACTTACTGAGATCTATGAGAATAACATGAGTGGGTGTGTCTGGGAGGACATCTTTGACTTGCTGGACCAATCTTTTTAATTCCTCATCCTCTTTAACAACAGGCTTAGGGAGGAGCGGCTCGGAAACATTTTTGACTATTCTCGGTGCAGGTTCTGTAACTGGTTCAGTATAAGAAAAATAACAAACTTAAAAATATATACTTACTACACACTTAAACTAGAAAGTGTACAAGCCTAAATATGGAATAAATTTCTGTGACTCGAATGACTAAGTGGAAAACTTTATAAAGCCTGGTGCATGTAAATATGTTGAAGAACCTAGTTATATAACTCACATCTCTCTGTCACTTGTTTTTTCTTTGTGTAGTCTGTCACATCGTAATAGCTAAATGAAGATGCTCTCAAGTTTAAACTTTTAGCCATGTTTGATTGCACTCGACTGGCAAAGTCTGCGACATTTTCATCTGGCTTATTATTAGTTACAGGTAAATATCTTGAAAGAAAGATTGTGATGAGTGTTTATGTTACTGGTTGACATCCAAACAAAACATGATCCATGTATTATCATTACATGGAGGCACTTCAAAATTATTATATAAACAATACAACTAGGAAAGTTAAGATAGCAATTTGACCTAAATGGAACACTCCCATATAACTATAAAACTAAAGAAAAGCACCCCAGATAGTAGAATTAACAGGAGACATTATAAAATTCAAGCTGGGAGAATCACCCTAACAATAGAGACCACAATAACAAGCCAACATTACAAAAACATTTCATTCCAACAAAACTAAGGGAAAACACTTAAGCAATATTAAAGAGCTAATAGCAAAAGAGAACAACATATCAGTTTAACAAATGATGCAAACAAGAAATGTATAATTTATAAGTTATAATTATATTATAAATCTTATATTTTACTGTTAAAATTTGCCATTTCTCGGAGGAGCTAAGTATAGTGGCCTAATCCGTATACATTGCAAATAGAGTAAAATGCCAGAACTGCAAAGTTTTTTGTTTTTTTTCATGAGGTGGGAGAGATAAAGGGATTTTGGTGTGTGTGTTTCATGATAATATATGATAAAACGATGATCATATTGTATGCGTGCTAGACTGTCATTCAGTCCTCTTGATTGTCCCCCATTCATATCTGCCCGCTGCCATCTCTCATCATCCTGCAGGAGGTTTAGACTAGGAAGTAGTTTATTTTCTAACGTGAAAGGACATCCAAAACATGTAAAACATTTTACAAAAAAAAAAAAAAAAAAAGAGGAAATAACTCACTTGATACTAAAACATGTAACTGGAAGCAGAAGACACCAAATTAAATCTTCATAAAATGAGCTTGCATAAGTTGACTATGGGGAAAAAAAAAGATAACATTTTTCAAATATAGCTATAGTCGAAAGGTGAACTGCTATCTTTTATTTATTAAATATATATATATTATATATATAACATTTGTGGGTGCTACAATATTGTGTACCTACTAATCAAGATGTTTGTTATACAATATTTGTTTAAAATCTAAAAATCTTGTAAACTATTTTTAAAACTAAGATTTGTTGCACTAAGTTGTATAGATTTATCTTTCATACTTCTCCTACTCAATAAGCAGATATGAGTAAAAAACAACATTTTAATTAAACATTTTGAGACAAAATAACCAGCATTAACAGGTGCAGGTATAGGTTAATGAAGGTGAGAAAGGCTACAGAAGAAGGTAAGTGAGTCATGATAATATGTCCTCCTTACATTCTATATATCTTTTTAAAACTTAGTACTATAACAACTTTTTCATATAATAACCTCCAAAATCTTTAAACATGTGTATGAACCACTGAGTGGGATCATAACACAGTGTCCAGTGGGTAAAGAAGGCTGATTGGTTGTGTGGTATCTGCTTTGGACTGTTGTCACAATGGCCCCGTTCCGCTTGAACCCTGTCGGCTTGGAGAAGGTCTGGTCCAGGAAGTAATAATCTTCATTTCTGAAAGAACATCCAAAATACAAAAACCAAAAAAAAAAAAAAAAAAAATTCATAGTCATACCTGACAAAGCAGAAATGACTGGGCATTCAATTAGTAACCAGACCTGCCTACCGTTACGCAAAATGCTTATTCGTTACGCAAAATCTCCCAAAAATGACCGTCAGTACACAAATACACATTCAACCCGTCGTGTTACGCATTTCATATCCTTTTTTCCCCCCTCTCTTGACTAGCTTATGAGCGGTCACGGAGGTCACGCTAAGCCGTCCTGTTGGGGGAATACATTGTGACATTGGGTCCAGGTCCATACGTTGATTGGTTTTTAAAAGCAATTAGATTTAGTCTAGAAATGAAGAACGCGAGAGTGAGAGAGTGGCGGGTTGGTACCAGGTAGGTACCGTCAGTTAGCTGATACACCAACGTGACTTTTTTTTTTGTAAGTTCATTAGTAGAAATTAGTTATGTTGAATCCCTGATTCCCGTATTCATTTATATAGAAAAAAATATCGAAATGATATCGATTCAAAACACATTAAGTGACATTGTAGATATCTAGATCTAGATAACTTGTTATACAGGAATAGATCTAGCAGCTTTCTAGCTAGTAAGCTAGTAATTATGTTATGTCATGATTCTCTACATTAATCTACAATCTAGATCTAGATCCAATTTAGTTGTAGTATGATTTAGATTGACTAGATCTAGATCGATAACATCTACTACCATCTAGTCAAGATCTAGACTAGATTCTTAGTCTTAGTATAGAATAGATCAAGGATGAAAGTTTGGAGTAGACCTACGTTTGTAGCGGATCCATGGCATCGGTAATACCCTTGAGCCCAGATCTAGAGTAGATTATATTCATTATACAGACATAGATCTAGTCTAGATATCATCTCTATTGTCGTATTGATCTAGATTTAAATTGTAGATCTAATCATGACACCTAGATCTAGTATTATATATATATATATATATATATGACAAAATAGTGGACCGCGTAAGTGTTACACATTCTGGGGCCAAAATACGCATTTTGACCATCAGCGTTACGCATTTGGACTTTTTTTGGTAGGCAGGTCTGAGTAACCCATTTTTGATAGGACAAAAAAATGACTGGATATTCACTAGCAATTTATAATGATACTAGACTATTCCATTCACAAACAACAAGGCTCAACTTAATAGAATACAAGAAAATAAAAGAACCTACCACATTAATGTCAAACAAATATCTGTGTGCTTGTATGGTCACCTGTAAAATTGGAAAGGTTTAGAAATGTGTGCCATAGTTTCACAAACTGATTTCAGTGTCTAATTAATAGGTGCGAAGTTGAAATAAGCAAAACACTATTTGGTGTGACTTACAGGCTGTATTGGAAAATCTACTTCAAAAGGCAACAAGCTGTCCAAAAAAAAAATATTTAAAAAATGTTACGACTATAAAACCAATTTTCTGTAAGTTGAGTAATTTGTATCAGTTTATTAGATAATTACAGTTTATGGACCTATAACAAGCTCATCCACATTTTAATATATTATTAAAAAAAACAACAACATATACTTTGAAATAGTTTACTGATATAAAAAATATAATGTCGCTTTATTTGAGGGTGGAACAATTTTTTTTGCTTTTATTTTATTTTGCTAGTATGTTGCTGCAACTCAACTGATTTTCTTTATAGATCTTCAACCACAAATAAATAGGCTGTGGCTTAGATTTAATAGAGTACAGTATTTTTATCAACTGATAAGAAATAGTAAAGGCTGCATTATAAAGGACTGTTTAAGTAAGAAATATTAAAGGTTCTATGATTAAGGATTGCGTAAGTCCAAACATACCTAAATTTTAATAAACTGGACTTTCCATTGGTTTTTATTTGTTCAGGGAAGAACAAAAGAGAGTCATTGCTTTCTTGAAAAAAAAAACAACAACATTACTTTCATTACTGGAGATAAAACAATTTTTCTAAAATTTGGAATTGAACAAGTGAAACAAAAAGGTAAACAGAAAGTGGAGCATGACTAAAATGTACCTTCTATTTTGTCTCTAAGTGTTTTGATAACCTCTGCATGACTTTTGTCAGATGGTAGTGGAAAATAAATGTTTAGACTTTGCTGTAGGTGACCTGAGGTTTTCACATTTTCTATAGCCTTAAAAGTGAAAAGAAATATCATTAGATTACTAGACTCAAAGCCAGAGGGTACCTGTATTATATTTTTTAAAACTGTTAGTAGCCATATAAAAAATAATTAAAAGATGTATCAAAAAAGATTATAATATAAATAATCTGAGTTGTGAAAGCTGTGTCATTATTCATTTGTCAAAGCAGTGTAATGTAGTAAAAGTAAAAGTTTCCTTTTCAGACCTTGCGATGGATCTGTTTCTTTGGTAAACAAGCTGGGTATCTTGTGACCAGCACATGACCAACCGCTTTTACCAACTAAAGTCACGTACCCATTAGAGTTGGGTTGACTGACTCAGAGGTGCCCTAAAAATCCCAAAATTCAAAATCCGTCTTCACTGAGATTCGAACCCATGACCCCAGGTTCAGAAGCCAAGTGCAGCTATAATGAACAAAATAAATGTCAGTGTGTGTATTAAAAGCAGTTGTGGAATAGAAAAAAAAAAGGAAGGTTCTATTGGATACAAAACTTACCCAGAGCACAGTCCACCTAAAGTTTTCTACTGCACAATAGTTTCATTTGGAGAGCTCTGTGGATGGGGGAGAATGGACCATTGGCCAATCCCACCTTGTCCCATAGACATTCCAGTTACAGTTTTAAACCCAGATGTTCTATTACCTCAATATTGGAGCAAATTGCCAACACTGAAAACTTCCTTAAATTGTGGGGATTATATTAAAAAAAAAACCTGAGGAAACACCCAGCCTACACTAAATACCAGGAAAACAACATTCACATACATAACATACTTACTAGGTATGTCAATATCCTAAAGCTTGTTTCAAATAAAATGCTTAACAAATACAGAATTGATGTAAGAATTTGCAAACCTTTTCTAAAATAAAAAGTAAAATTTAAAAAAATAAAAAATCAGCAACTTACTAGTACAGTTGGGTGTAACAAGGAGAGAATAAATGGATCTAAACTTGAGATGTGATTGGCTATTATAATTTTCTTTTTACTATCTGTGTGCACCAAGCCTTGAGAACTAATGGGAAGCCCAGTCACACACAGCATAACCCTCAAAATTAAACTAGAAAAAAGTAGAAGCACATTGTTATACAATAAATCTGCATATTACTAGTGGGAATTACCATACGTGAAACAAAACTTTATACATTTATATATATATATATAAATGGGGGGGGGGGGGGGGGGGGAGTAGAACAGAAATTTTACTATTATTAATATGTCATAATTTTTAAGTACACATAAATCTCAAGTCATGATGTCAAATGTAAAAATGCAGGTTAGTTCCCCCTGGGGTTCCAAATGCCTAGCTACGCTGCCGAGCGAGGATAATTATATATTTATCAGAAGTTTTCTTAAACATGGTAAACCTTTTTTTTAATTCAGTTATCTTCAAATATTGTCAATGCTCAGCTTTTTGCACACTTAACTTAAACTTATGTCAAACTTGCGTTTCTGCTTTATTCATCTAATATGCAATGCCCTTGAGAAACCAGTTAAAAATAGAGCAACTTAATGTACTATTCTCTAAAAAAAAAAAAAAAAAAGATCTAATGCTATTCCCAAATCTTAGTAAACAATCAACTAAATGTAAAATAGAAAAGTTACCTTTTGTACGGAAATTTAGCAGGTAAAATGTACGACAGCAGACAGACATGTAGAAAAATGAAGATTCTGACAATACACAAAGCTAGGCCAATTGGAAGGTATAATATCAATGGAAGAAGAGCAATATAATTAGGGTACCTGAAAAAGAAATGAAATAATAAAAGGCTATTGCCTATGAAGTTAGTCAAGCAAATAAAGTTATCACTCCTATTTTTTTGTAGTCATTTTTGTTGCTGTTTTTTGGTTGCTAGATTTAGTTACTACTAGCTGACCTGTGGCGTAGCTGCTATTTAGTTCTGGGTGAATACTTCCTGAAAAACCTTTCCAAAGGGATGGGTTTGGGCAAATGACTGTGTGCGCATGCCTGGAGAGCAAAGAAGCACAGGTGCAGGCGGGAGGAGGGTTAGAGAGTCTGAGTGCATAGTGTCCCAAATGGTTGGGCGACATAGAGAATTATATATAATATAAAGAGAAGATTACTTGTTCTCCCCCACCTTTTTTTCTGAGCTGCGCTCTCTGTCGCAGTGACAGTTATGTGGGGTAACTCTAGTCCAACTTCCAAGACTTTTTCATCAGGTTAGAGTTAGAGAGTCTGCGTGCATGTGCGTATACAGTAATTACTAGAGTATTAGATTAGATTTAGATGCTAGTTGACCCTTGAAAAATAGTCTGTAGACGTAGACATCAACTCTAGCCCAAGAATTAGATCTAGAATCCCAAGTTTAATATTCTTTATAAACTTTATTGTCTTTAAAAATAATAACTTTTAGTAGATCTAAAATCTAAATCTTATTTCAATATTTGAAATTGAATATTGTCAATTGAGTTAGATTGAATATTTAATTATATTTTATTGAACTTATAATAATCTTATATAATTATATTTGTGTTATATTTTTATATTATTACTTATTGAAGTTATTTTATTCATAATTCCACTTGTGTCTTGTCTTAGACTTATTCAAGCAAGTTAATTAGATTTTATTAGATTAGAATAGATTATTAAATAAAAATAGTTAATTCTAGTATTTCTACTATACAATTATTACATCTATCTAGATTTATATAGACATTCTAGATTGGTCATACCTGTTGAATGATATTATATTTTCTAAGTCGGATTCGGACATACTGTTGAATATAAGTTTACTTTTTTATACTTCACAACAGTGATGTAATTGTAGGCTATCGAAATAAATAACTGGGGGCGGCCATTGCTTTCGCCGAGGTCATCGTTGCCAACTCCAAAATAAAAACATCCTATTTAAGACCAACATTATGTTTGTGAAGCGACTATGGACTAATCATGAAAATGAGATGAGTACCGGGGCATTAGCTGTGGTCGGAACGATGTCGCCAACACATCCATTTCCCCATCTCCAGTCTTCAAGCAGCTGAGTATCTAAAAGAACGGCCGATACAGTTTTAGGTGAGAGGCGTCGCAGGCTCAGCCAAGGTGTAACACTGAGTGCTGCTAACTGCCTGATTTTCCCCAGGGTTGACTCCCGAAGACATTCCCATGATTAGGTACAGCTGCAAGGCAGCAGAAGTTTGAATTAAGAGTTTTCCTTCTTCTAGGCTCAACTCTACCTAACAGTTTCAAGAAGAAGAAGAACTAAGCTTTATGTTAAAGCACAAAAAAATAAGTAATTATATTATTGAATTAAATATTTCTCATTGAAATAAAATTTTTAGAAAAAAATTAATTGTATCTTTATGACGCACATTTATTGACTTCTCTATTTCGAATCCACCAAATTACGTACTACAATTAAGTGACAATTTTTAAAAAAACACGTACCGGTATTGTGATAGAATCCATAGTAGCCACGTTGCTACACTTGTTTCGTCACTCTGAGCATATTTCTGTTTCATCATGTCAGGAATTCTCGGACAGTCTCTGCAAGATCACAACCAAAGTCATGTTCTACATCAAATTTTTCTTTTTAATAAGACTAGATCATTAACAGTCTAAAAAATCGTTTCGCAAAAATACATCATTTGAAATTAAGTAATATTTAACACAGATAAATGGGTATATGACTGCAAAAAACTTTATCCAGATTTGTATAACAGACATTAACAATCATTTTTCGCTACATAGCTATTAATGATTTCAATAAACTCTTTCTGTCTACGGAACATCTTCAAATTTGACTGTGAATGGACCATAGACTTATGGAATGGACTTAATGGCAAGTGTAGATTTGTAAAGTAGGATGAAATGTCAGCCGCATGCATTCGTAATTGTTCTTTAACAGAGATATTTTATCCGTTCTTCAGCTCAATACTGGGGCAGCATGTATTCAGTATTTTCATCCTATTTGGTTTGCCAACATGAAATTTCATTTGGAAAGATCGGATTTTTTTTCCTACAAGTCGAGGCATTTGATCCTTGCAGTGATGTTTTTCATTAATTCTTGTAACTCTTGTGGCAGTGTCTTAGTGGTCGAGAGGCCAAGTGCGCTTGAACTTGGCTTGGCTACCTAGCCTGGCTGCCCGACTCGGGCAGAGTTGTGTTTACTGAGCAGCACGGAAAAACCAACTCTTAGATACCCCTCCCCCCCCCCCCCCCCCCACCCACTGGTCCACAAATGAGATTGAACCAAACGTTGCAATCCAGACCTACATAATAGCCAAGTCGGAGCACCGTCTGTGCTGACACTTTCGAATTTACTACTTTTCCAAAAATAAATTAACTTATTATTATACACTACACGCTGTATAAGCCGTTTCACGTGGATTGCAAAAGTGAAAATCGTCTTTAAAATCGCGATCTTTTAGACAACCTCATGGGCGCTCGCAGGATATTTTGCAGGTGGGTGCAAATGGCCACCTATGGCTCAAAGTCGTGGCTTTAACTTTTTATTAAAGAGAATATTAAATAAGAATTCAGAGGGATGCACGTACAATGGTACATGGTCAGCCATCAATTCCTAATACGGCTAGGCTAGTCTACTACAACTGTACTTAAATCACCCTACTTATTCAGTTGCTACTTAGATGTTAATTGAGTTGATGGTGAAAAAAAAATGGCTAGAATTCGGCTACTCAGAATCCAGGTTTGCACCCCCCCTGCAGGCGCCCATGCTAACCTTACCTCTAAAATACTAGGTATAATGTCAACAAACCTCGGATGGGTAGATTCGGCTTATAGAACTTAATTACAAATGATGTACTGGAATTTTTCAATTCGTACATAGTGTGTAGAAGTTTAAACTATATCGTAACAAATCAACATTATATTATTATATTACATTATTATGTAACGTTTTCAGGGGTTGTTCCAAAAGGAAAATATGACCTTCTTATCTTATCTTATATAATACAGACGTTACTTCAAAAAAGAAAATGGTTACGTCCTACGCGTCATGCATTCAGTCATAGATATTAACCAATGACTTAAATTCTGCCAAGGCACTGGTTTTCCTGGCTAACTCAGGCAACCCATTCCATGCTCTAATAGCACTAGGGAAGAAGGAGTATTTGTACAAATTTGTCCTAGCATATGGGATGAGGAATGTGCCGTTATCTTTGTGTTTTTCTGAGTAATTAATTAAATATTGTTTTTGTATTTGAAGATTATAGTTCAGTGTTTTATGTATAAATGCTATTTTACTTTTGAGTCTTCTGTCCTGAAGGCTTTCTAAATTTAGGATGGCTGCCTGGTCGTGCGGTTTGCGCGCTGGATTGTCGTTCAGATTTATCGGTGGTCCAGGGTTCAAACCCTGCCCGCTCCCATCCCCCGTCGTCCTGCGGGAGGTTTGGACTAGGAAGTAATTATCTTCAACTCTGAAGGAACATCCGAAACATTTAAAACATTTTACAAACAAACATTTTAGTGATTTTACTAAAGGTGTTACTCTAGTCAAATTTGAATATTCGTCACATGGTCAGCCATCAATTCCTTCTGTCACATGGACTATTAAACGATGGTGAATTATTAACAATAAACGAAACTTCTCCTCAATTTCGTCACGACGTCACCATTGAAATATTATCTGATTCAGCAATGCAGTAACGTTGCGTACTTGCATTAATTTACATTGATTTAAACTGTTAAAACTATTTATTCTGCGACAATTAAATGTTTAAAATAAGTATGATTCAGATGTCTGCAAAATCTATCCTCGAATGACAATTTATATATATATAAAGTAACTTTCAATGGAAAAAAAACTTTTTACAGTGTCAAGTTTAAAACTCTATAATAGACACACACACACACAAATCCATTTTTTCGACGGCCTTCGGTGACACCTGGTAAATCTTCATTCGACCTCCAAGGGGGTCTCGACCCAAAAGTTGATTATTTTAGATTAGATTAAATTAGATTTATTACAAAATTTATATTCGAACACACGTTAAGCAAATAGAATGCTTTTGAAAAAAATGTCAAACAGAATGGGACACACTGTTATTATCTCATGTGACATTTTGAATATTTTGCCTTCTAACAGTTTTTTTTTTCCCTCTTCAATCAAAAGGGGGAGACAAGCGCTGTTATTTTTCAAAGCTACAATTTGAAATCTGACCCCATCGTTGTGTTGGCTCTGTTCATACACGCTCAGACGAATATCTAGTTGTTGTTTCCTTTCCTTGCCTTATTTCGTTGATGTACAAACAGAAAATGTCGTTTGAAAATTAACGCCATTTTTTTTAGCGGTTTTTTTTGGTCAATTTATTTTGTTTAGAATTTTTAACATTATTCCAGGAAATAAAAAAAAAAAATGGAAATAATTTATAAGAGTCAGTTGACGACTAAAACCTTAACATTGACAAAAAGGCGTTTCAATGTAGCCTACCTGCTTCCTTTTACCAGTGTCGCTTTCATTTACGATCACTAACACTTTTGGACTGAACAATTAGAACAACATTGGTGTCAAATGTTAGTCATATTTCCATAAATCATGTACCCCAAGGGCTTATTTTTTTTTTTTACTAAGCACCTTTAGCACATCATAATATCTGATTTGCATTGGTATTATAGCAGCATTTCTAAGGCTGATCATTTGCTAAAAAAAAAAGGTTGAAAGAGAGAGTGTGAGAGAGAGAAAGAGAGAGAAAGAGAGGGAGAAAGATAGAAAAAGAGAGAGGGAGAGAGAAAAAGAGAAAGAGAGAGAAAGAGAGAGAGAGGGTTGAGAGAGAGAGAAAGAGAGAGCAGTTCGAGAAGCTCTGACCGAGTGTTATATCAGGGTCACGACAGGATGACGGTCATAAAAGATTCTCTTTATTGCGCTTCCCCGCCCCTCTAGGGCTCGGGGCTTAGGGCGGTTGCCCTACTCCCTGTGTGTGAGTCTGGGAGAAAGAGAGAGAGAGAGATACCCGGCGTTCTCAATTAGTATTCACTATTTGTTTACAATTAGAATAACTCTTTGAGATTGAGCAAAAAAAAAAAAACAACTTACTAAAATAACATTACTAGATAAAACAATTCTAATTTGGTAAAAGCTACGTTATTTAAAATGTAGGTATGTAGTCTAACTGTCCTGAATTTTTAAAATCGTCAATGTAAACTCAAGGCTTTGGTTTCTCTAAAAAAAAATATATGGTTGCAAGTCTGATCCATGTTTAAAAAAATCAATAACCATTAAGATACGTTCACACCAGCTTAGTGTCATCAGAGACCCATTTAACACTTTGTATTTTTTTTGTTCTTACCTTTTTTGAGTTTAACGAAAGTAAAGAATTGAAACACAACAACATAGAAACAGTGAAATGTGGAAAGTAGGACAAATGCAAAAAAAAAAGGGGGGGGGGATGTAAGGAAACTAGGGGGGAAAAGTAATATTCTGAAGAGTTTAAAGACAGAAAATTTCAACAATTTTTTAAAATTGATTTTTAATTTGGCTTCTATTTTTATCTTCCAAACAAAAACAGAGTATAGTTGCCAGCTAGTAATTAAACAGTAAATATTCACATAAATTTTAAGTGGCCCAAATTCGTAAAGATATTTTAACCAAATATATAAATAAAATAAATTATGTACCGTGTACCTTACATATTTCACGTAACAAAATTTAGGCAATGATTAAAAAATAACACTTTTTTAAAAATACATCAACTCGATTGATTTTTTTTTTATAATCATCAGTTAAAAAATATATGATAAGTCCACACTGCCAGCTTTGATAAATGGGGCTTTTTCTTCGTATTTTAAAGTGGCAAAAGTCATGCCAGGTCCGAGTAGAAACTTGGGATGCTATAACAGAATAAAGCATTTCTACAACAAAGAGCAGTGTAATTATGATATCACGTTTTCCGTATGCAAGCTTAAAGAACGTAACAGGAATGAGCGAGCTGATAAATGTTATGGCGTTGCAAAGAGAAACTGATCAGTGACATACCTGCTTTTATAACTGTCAGGGATTTCTATTAAGCGTTGCTTTTTTATGTGTGTTCTTCTAAGAGGTTTAGCTATTTTACAATTGTATATAACACTTTTTCTTATTAGATTCCATATTCTATGAATTCTGAAATCATTTAATGTATATACATTGAAATATTGACATAGTGTAGGCCTACTGAAATAAAAAAAGAAGAAAAAAAAACACATAATTTTGGGACAATAAGGTACCCAAATAAACCAAAGTTGTACAGAAAAGTCAGAGGTAAACAGTGGCGACTAACTGACACAGAATTCACAAAACAACAAGGTATAGATTTAAGTATGAATCAATGTTGGAAATGATTGATGTCTAATATGATGCCACGACCTCATTGACTAGTCTCCATTTTTTTCTTTTATCATGTTCAGCACCTATACCATTGATTAATATTGCACAGTTCATATTCATGTAGTAATTTCATTGCTACAGTCTAATTTAAAAAAAAAAACAAAACCTTTCTCCTGTTTCCCCTTTGCCTCATGACACATTAGGCAACGCGCGACCACTTGTTCTACATTTTATTTTATTTCATGGCCGGCTGCCAGTTAAAATGTCAAAATGTTTAATAATAATAATAACAATACATTGCCAGGTTTAAGTCGCGAGAACTGGCTTTAAAAAAAAAAAAAAAAAAGCTTGTGGTTAACAAAGAAGCTTGCTTGACGCTTTTGTTACATAGTTTAAGCCATACTTTGAACAATGGATGAGCAAAATAATAACAAACAAACAAACAAACAAACAAAAAAAAAACGACTATCACGGCAATCCAAACAACACTGTACAACACGAGACATGCTTAACCTTGTTCTAGTGATTGTAACAATACTTAAAAATACACAGAGTGGTCCGTAGTGAAGGGTTGGGTCATGGGAAGGGGAGAGGGGGGGGGGGGTTATGAACTATACAGAAACGTTTTTTTTGGGGGTTTTATATACACAGCACAGCCTTTATGATGAGTCCAAGATTGGATGAATCATGATATAATAAAAGAACAGAATGCAACCTAAAAATACAAGGAGGAAAGGAAGCATAAACACAATGGGAGGTAATCAAAGGGTTAAGAAAAAGAGGACATCGAAAATAAATAGAAAGTAGAAGAGAAAGAGAAACATGATATATGAAATACCTAAATAAGAGAAAAACATTAAGATATTAATTCATAACAAATAAAAGCAATTAAAAGAAAACAAACTTAAACACTTGTTTAAAAAAAATCTGTTAAAAATGGAGACAGTTCTTATAAAATATTTCATGAAAAAAAAAGTTACATTATATGGTTCAGTGCATTAAATAATTCGAATATGTATAACATGAAGAGAGTTCGCTTCAGATAAATCAGTTTGTTATTTAAAAATGGACTAACGTGCTTAAGTCACTATGATCTAAAATAATTTGTGTGCAGATTTAGTCTTGGCTAGTTTAACAGTTGAAGTATTAGGTGCCTTATTCATTATAGGAGACCCTTGTCCAAAAATAAATATATAGGTTACTTCAAAAAAGAAGATGATTAGGTTTTTAGCTAGGTCAATGTTGTCATGCATATTACTGATTAAATTGCTAAGTCGTTGGTTTCCCTGGCTAATTTTGTTGATCGACTAGCACTAGATCTATTAACTCTTTCTCTTCAAACAGACGAAACCAACGTTGATTCCACCAGAATGTGGTAAATAATTACGGAGAGAAAGAGTTAACCAGTTGTTTATCGTATCCTACTAAAAAAGGATGACTAAGTACGACGCGTGTTTCAAGGTCAATTTAGTCAAGGACCTAAATTCTGCCAAGTCATTGGTTTTCCTGGCTGACTCAGGCAACCCATTCCATGCCCTAATAGCACTAGGAAAGAAGGAGCATTGTTTAAGACCTCACACAAAGCAGCTTTTGGATTTTGTTTTTCCCTTCAATTTACGTTACCCTTTAGGCCTCAACAAGTCTAGTAATAAGTCACACAAATATTGTTTCGGAAATCCCAGAAATTACCCAAAATGTGTTAATCTTTTACATAAAAAAAAAAAAAAAAGAAAAGATGACAGCTGAGTCACGTGATATGAAAAACATTATGTAAATAAGTGATCTAAATAAAAATGCATGTATAAGAATAGTCCAGACACTAAAACTGTACCAACATAAGCACTGGCACGAGACGAATAAGATACACACATAACATGGTATTGGTTAATTTTTTATTTTTTGATTCACACATAACAAGTTGTTACATCACAAATTAATTTTAACCGCCATTCTATGCCGGCAGACGACTCTATGAATTATGGCCAGGATTTTTTCATGTGTTTGTTAAAAATGAGAACTTGTACAATATATATGTATATATAAACACGTATCAGCAACTTTATTTTATTTTTCACATTTCTTTTTCACTTTGATATTAAACTTTAGTACTGTCGAATATTTATATTTTATTAAACTCTCATCAAGCTTAGTAAAAAAAAAAAGCTATTAACAAATTTCAAAATTCAGTATTCATTTAAGTTTATTAGGTTGTTAGACTTTCACAAGGCTGGAATCAACATTGTATGCATATTTGTTTCAGTGGTGTTTTAATTATTATGCTATAAAGATTAAATGAACAAACAGCATCGAATCAATTAATTTTATCAATATATTTCATTTTTTTTGTTTGTTTCTAAGCTTAGATTTTATTATATATGACAAATAGACGGTCTTTTATAAGCAAGTGTAGTATGTATAGTCCAGAATTTAGGTTTTGAAGTTGTTGTTTTTTCAAATGTTTGAAAGTAAAACTACTGTCGAAAAAAAAAAAAAGATTGGTGTTTTGTTCAATTTTTAAAAAATCTTAGGTTGATGTTTTCCTATCGTTTCAATGTTTGCTCCATTCTGGATATGTCTGGGTTTATTATAATTACATAAGTAAATGTTTATTACACTTTTAAGAGACTGATGAAAACTCAACCGCAACTTCCACTCAGAGTTGACAGTTACAAATTCTGGTTGTATTGTTGGGGTTTTCACGTGATACTGTTTAGTCCTGGAGTTTATGCCACTCGGCAATCTGTTTCCTTGGACAGTTAATGACCTCACTCCAGTGAAGTGCCTCTTGACCTTCGCATTTGGACCCAATCTCCAGGCGACCGACCACTTCATTCTTAGTCATTCTGTCCCAGTCCAAAACCAAAAGTTCCAGTGAAATATTCTGTAAATATAGATAAAATTTAAGCATGTAGCTATGTTATGTTTTAGAAATTAATCCAAAAAACGATGTGACGGTAGTTGGGCCGAGACCATTCGTTATCGAAAGCCTGAACACTGACCTGCATTGGTGCTACAAACGGAAGATCTTAGAAAAATTGTTTCAGTAGTGTTAAAAAGAGCGCTTCAATACTGTGAATAGACGAAAAGCTGAGCTGGTTTAGTCATGTTACTCACTATCAAAAGTCATTCTTCACGTTACAGTGAAGGGAGCACGATTAAAGGGTGGTCCAAAGAAAAGCTGGATGAAAAACACTAAACTGACGGCATTAATCCAAACAGAAACTGCAGTTTGAAGGATTTGCTGTGATTATAGTAACGCACTTAAGGCGACCGACAGACGACTGTGAACGCACACAAAAAAATGGCATTAAATTCAAACCGAGACTCTAGCTTAGAGATACATTAGAGTTGGTGTTAGGCTTTTATAAGGAAAACACCTTTATTATAGCGACTGAGACCAGATTGTTCCTGTTCGTATTAAAGTGTTTGAGCTTACATCTCTAAGTAGACTTAGTCATTACAAAACTTATATCAACTCTGTCTGTCTGTCTGTCTGGTAAATGTAGACCTATACTTTATTTCTTCTCACCATATCTCGGACCAAGCTGAGATTTAGCACAACTATTTCTTTTACATGTCAACACAGGAATCAATAAAATAACATTAACCAATTAGTTAATTAACTGTTTGTAATTAAAAAATTTTTTGGCATCTCCAACAAGGGAAAGAAATTGTATTTGACTTAAGTGGTGGTATAAGCTGAATCAGTCCCCTTTATATGTCGCCGCTTTAAAGAAATTATGAAATAAACAACTATAGATAACTACAATATTACAATCTTCTATTTTCATAGAACCTCACTAGCAGAGTGGTTAGAATGGCGGCTTGAACCATGTTTGAATTCAGGTCGTCCGCCGCCCCCCCCCCCTTTTTTTAAAATAAATGCTTCTAAATTGTGATTACTGTAAAATTCATCCAGATATTCCTTTTCTTCTCTCCCCCCCCCCCCCCCCCCCCCCACTAATTTTCCCAACTGGTCCGGATAAGCGATAAGATTATAGTGTGTTAAGAAAGCTAAAAGCATGAAATAGCGCTAAACAAATACCATTGGTAAAAATATTTCTAATCGCACAGATTTATTGTTGTTTATCTAGATCTATTACAAATTTAATTACATGATTGATCCAAATAAATTGATACAATTACACTTCATGAGAGCTTTGGATTTTTAAATAAGTATTTCTATGTTTTTCTTGTGATGTTTCCTGTTGCTTGTTGAAGTATTGGAACTCAATGCAGCTATTAATACTGTCGCACAGACGCATGCAATCTTCTGATAGTAATAATTCAACAGATACAAACAAACATGTATATTTGAGTCGTACGAGACTTCCTAATACCAACAAGTAGAGCAAAGAGGCATTCACATAGAGCATACCTGGAGTCCTTCATTGTAAGGGACGTCAAATAGAAAGGACTCGTTAAAGACCGGGTTTAGAGTTCTTTTCTTGACATGTGTCTTCTTCTTGGCTATTCTTTGACCATTGTACAGCAAGTAGATTTTAACATAAGGGTCTGTAGAAAATAGTGAAAACTTATAATAGTATATGAATGTCAAATGTCTACTTTTATATTTAAAGGACATTACCTACCTACCTACCTATCTATCTATACCTATCTATCTATCTACCTACCTACCTAACCACCCACACAACCATCCATCCATCCATCTATCTATTCAATCTATCTATCTATCTATCTATCTGTCGGTCTGTCTGCTTGTTTGTGTGATCGTCCGTCTGTTTATCTTTCTGTTTGTCTATCAATTTAGCCAATAACACACACACACATTATATATATATATATATACACAGAAAAAATTATACTAAATATCACTTAAAAAGTACGATAAGTCATAAAATGGAGATCCGACTCATCATACACGGTAAAGTGCACAGCTTAAAATCTAGTTCAGAATAAGGAGACGACTTGGGTGTAGCTTCTATGTAATTCTGTTTCTCTGTCATGTTGTCAGGACCAAAAGTTGTCTTTGTGTTTCTGGAAGTGAAGATGTCTGTTTGCGTGTTCATGTTTTCCGCCCCAGGGAGTTATCTTTCCTTGTAATAACTTTGATCAGTTCCATCAAAGACAATCTTATTTCTTCATTTGATGAACCATGATTGCTCTCCCTTCGACGTTCATTCCACAACCTCTCTATCCCCCCCCCCCCCCCCCATTTTCCTTCCTATTTTTTTTTCTTCTTTATATTTCTTTGAATCTCCAGTTGTGTTTCTGGTATCGATTATTCCTGTTCTCTCTTCCCTAAAGTAGTATTCTATAGAAAAGGACCACGTTTCCTGGTATCGGAGATTATGATTACTTGATGCTGAATTGTCTACCAGCATCCTCTTAACTGGATATCCCATAACTCAGCGGTTCTCAAACTTTTATGCTCGGCGACCCCTTTTTACAATCCCCCCACTCTGCCGCGACCCCCCTCCCCGCACACACACACATACAGAAATAGATGAGTAGTCAATAACGATCCATATTTTGGATCGTCTTAGGCGACCCCTGGCATATCGTCAATCGACACCCAAAGGGGTCGCGACCCACAGGTTGAGAAGCCCTGCCTTAACCCATTTTACGGTAGTGTTTCCAAATAGTAGATCGCCACCTAGAAAGTAAGGTCAGACTACATACTTCACAAACGCTTCCAAAACAGCACCAATCGTTATAGAGGTCTCGTTATAAAGCGACATCCGTTCTTTCTTAGACACAGTCTTTTGTATCTATTTTTTTTTGTTGTTATACCGCATTTTTACAATACCTCTATTCAAGTCAGAACTTCCTGGAACCTGGATCCAGGAATCTGGATCCAGCAGAAATCTGAATCCAGAAACCGGGACAGTTGATCTCAAAAAAGGTTCTAACGATTTTCTTATAAATTTAACAGTTGATGTATATCGCTGAGAAAAGAATTACTAGCTCGTTGGCCAGATAGGGAAAACTCCAATTCGACCGTTATCATTTTTCAAGAAAAAAAATTAATAAATTTAAATTTGGCTACAGATCTATATCTAGGATTCTAGATCTAGATTATTCTAGATCCAACATTGGTTTTGAAAGGCCTATCGCGTTCTTAAAAGGACTATGGTGTTCGGGAATTTCCGAATGTAAGGCTTTATTGATTCAAGAGTTTAATAATTTAATGTTCAGGACAATTGTGCACATCGTCTTTTCAGTCTAGACTACTCTTAGACTTAAATGATTACATTGTAATATTATGAAGTCTGTAGTTGATCTATACATTCGCTTAAAAAGGATTCTTTGTCGGGGAGAAAAAGAGAGAGGATTGAGTAAGAAAATGTTCCATTCTTTTTTAATCTGAGCATTCATTGATTTTTAAGAGAAAAACAATCGCTTTATAAGTTGCATAAAGGAGGTACTGTCTTTTTAAATAATAAATTTTAACGTTACTCTTGTTTTTGTAAAGTTCAATTTTTCATGTTAAAGCCCGTTCAGTCCTCAATGGTCTAATCTCTACATGCTGTAAGTATCTTAAGCTTCTCGTTCTCCTGAATTAAGCTCATTTGTAATACACGACCAGGTTGTGACATGTTGACCCGTAGAATGTAATAGTTTTATTTTATTACCCCTCTTTGATAAAATGTCTTAGATTTAAAAGTTAAGAAGATTTCTTATGGACATGAAAAAAAAAAAGGCTTAGAAAGATGAACGTAAACAAAAAACTCAAGAAACATAAACAAAAAAGAACAAGAACATAAACAAAAAAGAACCTCAAGAACATAAACAAAAAAGAACCTCAAGAACATAAACAAAAAAGAACCTCAAGAACATAAACAAAAAAGAACCTCAAGAACGTAAACAATAAGAACCTCAAGAACATTAACAAAAAAGAACCTCAAGAACATAAACAAAAAGAACCTCAAGAACATAAACAAAAAAGAACCTCAATAACATAAACAAAAAAGAACCTCAAGAACATAAACAAAAAAGAACCTCAAGAACATAAACAAAAAAGAACCTCAAGAACATAAACAAAAAAAGAATCCCAAGAACATAAACAAAAAAGAACCTCAAGAACATAAACAAAAAAGCTCAAAAACGTAAAAAAAAAACCCTCAAAAAACGTAAACAAAAAAACCCCCTCAAGAACAAACAACTCAATAAAGTAAACAAACAAGTCTAGAACGTAAAAACAACTCTCAAGAACACATTGAATAACGTGCGCCCTAAATCTGTGTGTAGAACTCGATGTCTCTAGTGCCGACTATGACACACTTCTCCTCCTCCCCACTTCTCTTTCGATCCACCTGGGAGGGGGGGGGGGGTAAACAGTCTAACCTGAGAGTCCAGTGATGTCCATCTTGGGCAGATTCCTAGCCTTGAGCACCACCACACCGAGTCTGTTAGCCGCTGGCTGGTAACACAGAGAGACCAGCAGTTCACCGCGGCCTTGATTGCGATACTGCAATAAAAAAAGAAGAAATAATTCTGTCGAAGATAAAACTCTTTTGTCTATTGATAACTTTCATAAATGGAGACTACTCCGTAAATAGCGGGCTTTTGAGTGTATCCGGTGTAACCTTACTTTAAAGCGGCGACCTATCAAGGGGACTAATTCACCACTACTTCAGTCGAATACTATTTCTTTCCCTTGTTTGAGATACCAAAACAAAATAATTAATTACTAATAGCTAATAAGCTGTTGGTTAATTTAAACAAAAATAGATTCTTGTGTTGTCAGGTAAAAGAAATAATTGTGAAAAATTTCAGCTTGATCCGAGATTGGGTGTCGGAGAAATAATGTGAAGGCCTACAAACATTTGACCAGACAGACAGATAGACAGAGTGAATTCATATAACCTTTGTAAAAAAAAGGGCCATAATTTATCGCTAACAAAAAAAAAAAATACATTATTAATACGTTATTTATGGTACATACAAACATTTCTTAAACCTTGTACACCGGTTACACCAAAAAGCTAGCTATTTATAAATATAAATCATAGCTGAAAATCTCCAAGACATTTTAAAAACCTTTTAATAAAAAAAGCAAAATTGCATTAATTATTTCGACTCAATCATGTGCGCTATGCTCCATTCACTTTCGTGGACCAGTCGGGTTGTGGGGGTGGGGGTGGAAATATATGGGAGAAGGTTTCAGTGCTGCATTTTCAAAACATTTTTTTAAAAAGTTGTTCGAATCAGAATTCGAACCCAGACCCATCCAAGATGGAAGGTCGACTTGTTAGCCACCGACCTATCCAAGAACTTATAAATTAGAAGGTTTTGTTATGGCACGATTAGAAATTCGACTCAATCATGTGCGCTATGCTCCATTCACTTTCGTGGACCAGTCGGGTTGCGGGGGTGGGGGTGGAAATATATGGGAGAAGGTTTCAGTGCTGCATTTTCAAAACATTTTTTTAAAAAGTTGTTCGAATCAGAATTCGAACCCAGACCCATCCAAGATGAAAGGTCGACTTGTTAGCCACCGACCTATCCAAGAACTTATAAATTAGAAGGTTTTGTTATGGCACGATTAGAAATTCGTTATTGGTTGCATAGAATAGGAAAGTTAAAAAAAAAAAAAAAGACAGTGGCGCGATTAGTAAAACAAGACTGGGATTTTAGGAAAAATAGCGAAATGTAAACAGAGCACTTCTGAAGGCTTGAGAAAGAGGCAGATTTTATGGACGTAGAGATTTAGCTTGACAACATTCGATGGTTCCCTTCATTATTATTAAAGTTTTTGTTTGACATTCGCAATCAGCGTCGACTAACTTATACTGTTGGCCTTTCGCCTGTGTTATTTGATTTCGGTATTTGATTGTTACATCCGCCTGACCTAGATGCATAAGACACAGCGCTGAAGCGCCTAACAGTTTATAGTCTATTATAAGTTTAACAATTTTAGCGAACGACCTAATTCTCTACACAAGATTATATCCCCTTAGCTTAGTAGGCCTTACTGTCTCTTGCAAAAAAATTATTACCACTAATTGATTAGCTAATTTTTAAAAAATTAAAACGAGTGTTGTCATCGACAACGAATAATCATGCACATTTTGAACATTGATCAGAGAATGGAATTTGGGAGAAATACCGTGTTTAAGTATCCACCCAGATAGGCATTGTTAAAAGAATTTTTTTAAAAAAGAGAGTAGATTAATGTGAATACAAAGATGTTTAAAGTTATCAGGATGTGGCAGATTGACAACAAGCGACTAACAAAACTCTTATTTTATTCTAGTAGTCTAGGATAAATACATACAAGAATTCTGTATTCATGTGCCTCTCAAGCATTGGACATTTCGTTATGTGAAGTAATCAAAAAATCTATTAGGATTTGAATGTTTAATTAGCGAAAAAAATGACTAGCTTAGCATTACCAAAGTTTTTCTGTTTAACTTCTTCTTGAGACATTAAAATATAAAGCAGTAAATTAATTCAGTTTCTGTATCTTCCGAAAGAGACAGCTGGAGACCTCTTAAAGGTCACGTGAAAACGTTAAGTGAAACATATTTGAGACAAAAAGGAAATGTACTGCCCGAGGACAGACGTAGAAGGTAAAAAAACAGAAAACAACTAAAATCGACCGCCGGCAGACAGCGCTTGTGTCTGCATCGAATGTGGCAAAATATGTAGGTCGGAGAAACGCCTTATTATTATGGATTATTGGCCACGACTGCGTAGCTGCTTCACTCCTCCATGATCTTCCGACTCGAAAACAAGTTTTGTTTGTTTAAATAAACGCTCCACTGGGGACTGAGTTCTAGCTTTGATGTCCTCCACTGTGTATGTGTGTGTTTGTCCGGGGTAGTGTATATATTTGGGGTAGTGTGATGGCTGCCTGGTCGTGCAGTTTGCGCGCTGGACTGTCGTTCAGATTTATCGATGGTCCAGGGTTCAAACCCTGCCCACTCCCATACCCCGTCGTCCTGCGGGAGGTTTGGACTAGGAAGTAATTATCTTCAACTCTGAAGGAACATCCGAAACATGTAAAACATTTTACAAACAGTGTGTGTATAAGGGGAATATTGTGTGCATGTCTGGGGTATTGTGAGTATATGTGGAATATTGTGTGTATGTCTGGGGTATTGTGAGTATATGTGGAATATTGTGTGTATGTCTGGGGTATTGTGAGTATATGTGGAATATTGTGTGTATGTCTGGGGTATTGTGAGTATATGTGGAATATTGTGTGTATGTCTGGGGTATTGTGTGTATAAGGGAAATATTGTGTGTATGTCTGGGGTATTGTGTGTATAAGGGGAATATTGTGTGTATGTCTAGGGTATTGTGTATATATGTGGGATATTGTGTGTATATGTAGGATATTGTGTGTGAATGTGGGGTATTGTGTGTATTTGTGGAATACAGTGTGTATATCTGGAGTATTCTGTGTATACGTGAAGTATTGTGTATATTTCGAATGTTGCGTGTATATGCGAATGTTGTCAAAGACTTCTTGTTAAATTACACTTTGAAGATCCGGTGGTTATAAAGACTAGAACGAACGCGTAAGATGGTAATCAAATAGGATGCGCACAGTGCAAAAGTAGTGCCATAATGTTGTGCTGCTCTACTAAATGTGTGGCACGTTTTTACACAGACTGACTTACACACTCACGTATCATGTGCTGTGTAGCGCCATTGTTGTTTTTTTTTAATAGAACAAATATTTTATGATTAATTGTAATGATTAAATTATAAGAAAATGTAACTTTTACATATTTGGTTTGTTCGATGATATGCACGCTGAATAAAATCTAAAACACTACGTTTGACACTCCAACACATTCTCACGCACACACATACTGACACACAAGCACATTCACACACAGAAGAGAAAGCGAGACACAAACCCACACATACACGCATTTAACTTAAAGAGAGTGGGGTCAGGACAGTGCGGGATTCCCCTCCATACTGTCCAGGCAAGAAAATGGGCGGTTATCGGCGTAGTGTCTTATGGTTCTCATTCAAATGTCTCAAGTTCTCCAGGAGGCAATTCAAACAATAGAAATGGACAAATGGGTTAGTGCTGAGGCAAGCTAAAAAAAAGCGTGTGGAGTCTGAAAGCACACAATGTACCATGACATTGCTTTCCCATGGAGGAGGCCTCCCAGTCCTTTTATAGCACAGTACAAGACGGGCCACTGTCCCGTTGGTTCATGTTTCTCACAGTTCAGGCCAAAGTGTGACTCTCAGAGAGGGGAGAAAGAGGAAATCATATTGTAATAACTTAAGGAAGGCATCTCAAGGAGGTAAGGATGTTTATTCACAGGACATTACAAGCATACAAAACAACATCTGTCTTTAGCACAGTCTTTTCACTTCGGCTCTAGACTTGAGCGGAAATCGTTCTCCTCTCTAATGTTGACATCCTTCTCAGTCTAGTCTATAACAGTGCGCACCTTCTAGCTTGGATGGCGGTGCGCATGGCAGGGTTATAACATTGTCCCCTTCTTATCGCTTTTCGTCCCGAAAAGAAACAGTGCAGTGGAGGTTTGACAGTTCAGGTGAAGGTCGATCGGTGGGAGCCACAGACGGTAAGGAGCCTGTTGCCCACGACTTGCTATTTTCTCCATGAAAGGTCTGGGAAGACGACGTTCTTGATCTGTCTGGTGACCTAGATGCACTACGCACAGCAGAAGGATTTCTGTCCAGGGATTTTGCAAGAGATGATTGGAGCCTCTCAGGCCCTCGCTCCAATGGAGTTATTTATGATTGATGATGATAATGATGATGACGATGATGATGGACTAGGTCTATAGAGTGCGATATTCTTCATTCTGAATGAACAGACGTCCGTAACTTTTAAGTCAAAGAAAATATCAAACATTATATTATAGTTATATTGATATAGATTCGACAACACCAGTGCATTGTATTTCAAAAATAAATAAATAGCTGTATACAAGTGCTGCATATAGCTTTTATGCTTTACAAGTGCTCAATGTGACCACCACCAGATAGAGCTTTATTAATAATATTGACAAAAACAACTTGAGATAAAATGAAATAAATGACTTTAGTAAGAATATTTTTTAACAAATCTAACTCATTATAATAACAAAACCTTTCAGTCTCACGTTTTGGAGTCGTCTCCCCTAACTAAGGTCAAATGACGACAATGCCAACTATGTTGCATCAATCTCAAATAGGCCTAATCGCTAACCTCTTCCCAAAGTCACCATAGAAACACACACTCCATAACACCCTTTAGTGCTTAAACATTATGCCGAAGATAAGGGAACAATATTTGCTCTAAATACTCCACGCCCTATCTGCTCCCCACCCTCTCCCCCGTATGAAATTACGTAGTCTTGGAGGATAGATCCTACTAGATACCTTTCTATTGACTTACTACAAAAAGAAAGAAGCTGCAAGTATTAATATTCATTTTTGTGCTCAATTTTTTTTTAAAGAAAAAGAAAAGAATATTTGAGTAAACTATATAAAGACAATATTATAATATTCGCAGACACTGAAGAATGACTGAAACAGATTCAGTGTATAGAGCGTGAGATTTCTGAAGTTTAGAGTTGAAATGGTTTAATGAAAGTGTCAGACCCTTCTCTATTCCATGTTGTAAGGATATCCTCTCCCAAAATTAGTTAACATAGAACAAAAATAATGCTTTGGCATTTTGAATAAGTCGTTTGATTTAGTTAGATAGATAGATAGATAGATAGACAGACAGGTAGGTAGGTAGGTAGGTAGGTAGGTAGATAGATAGATAGATAGATAGATAGATATTACAAAAATGATATCGGACAATTCCAAGGAATCGTGTTTGCACAACTGTATCAATAAAAGGATTGACATCTTGTAGCCTCCCTCCAAAACTTGATACTCAGTATCCCAGGATCCAAATCAGAACTAAATCCTTAGACTTCTCATAGCTTCCCTGTTATCGATCTGGGTATTGGCCGCCTACGCGCTGTTTTTTTTTTATGAGCGGCTATTGCTGCAAGGTCTTAGCTATTTTCTATTAGCGAAAGCACAAAGATCTAAAAGATAGACAAACGTCTATCTAGCCTGTACAGGTGCTAATTACACAGTGGAAGTGTAGACATTTAGTTTTTTGATGGCTTTAAATCTCCTGATGTTACATGACGACTTAAAACGTGACTTACATTTCTTAAATCAAAAGAACTTGATAATTAAATGTTTAAAAGTCCAAAACCTTATAGGCTCTACTGGATTTCAACACAAATGTTTAAAATTATATCTATATTTCTAGGGGAGCGAAGTGGCTGAGTGGTTAAGCGCTTGGATTTTGAACATACATCTCTTTTCTTTTCGTACTTTGCATACGCAAATGTCCGTGTTAATTATCTCGTTTATATAAAGCCTGTCTGTCAGTCTGGTCTGTCTGTCTGGTCAAAATATTTTAAAGTTTTTTCTCCCACTTCTATTTCTCAGATAAAGTTGAAGCTTTGCACAACTATTTATATATTATTGTCAATGAACACATGAATCAATCAAAATTAAAAAAAAAACACACTAGTAAATCAATTAATAAAAGTAATTACAAATGAAATTAGTAAATTTCACGATTGGTTCAAAATACTTTTTTTTCAATATAAGCGAGGTTTTTAAAAAGCATTATACAGATTCTTTTACATTTAGAACTGAAATAGAGGGCTTTAAATGCAACCTAATAAAATACTCAGAAAGATACAAAGATAAAGGCGCGTTCCTCATTCCATATGCTAAGATGAATTTGTACAAATGCTCATTCTGGCCTAGTGCTATTAGAGATAGGAATGGGTTGCCTGAGCCAGCCAGGAAATTAATGACTTGGCAGAATTTATGTTATTGGTTAACACGAAAGACTAGATGCATGACGCGTAGGACGTAATCATCTTCTTTTCTAAAGTAACGTCTATATTTTATAAGAAATGATTTAGGCCTACCTTTAAATGACGAGGTGTAATCTCTCTTGTTATGGAGGCTTCTTTATTCTCTACGTCTGTCTCGGAGAGCGGGTAGATGACTTCACCAATGATCTCGTCTCTGGAGAACCTGTCGAAACTCAAGACCACGAAGTGAAGAGTCGTGTTGGCGATCTGGTTTGGCGTTACCCCGTAGAATGTAAACGTTTCGTCGTAAGTCGGAGACAGCGTCTTCCTGAGGACTCGCGTCTTGCACTTGTGTTTCTTCTCCGGCAGAAGCTGCAGCTTGACGTAAGGATCGCAGCCTCCTAGGCTGGGGTCACGTGGTGGGAGCTCGTCTGCTTTTACGATAGTGACAATCAGGGCACATTTCTGCTGGTCGTGGTCCACAGAGAAGGTCAGGTTTCCCAGCTTGGTGGGCCTCTCTGGGGTTGTGACGGCGCGCTCCCTCAGGGCGTCCTCTTTTTCTGGGGTGGCTCCGTCTTTCTCGTTTTCTATATGCATCTCAGCTTTCACGCAATGGGCCGGGTCTGTTACATGGCCGGCGGCGGAGAACCCCATCATGGGTATCCTCTCCAGGCTTCCTTCACCTCCTGGGGGCGTTATTGGACTGGTGCCTTTTGACTTCATGACTTTGGTGGTGTTTCTGACGCTCATGTTCTTCTTGAAGCTGCCGGAATTGCTCTCCTGCAATCCTTTCTTGATGGCCGACGAAAGCCTGTTTTGGGCGTTCTGCATGACACGCCTGCGGTAGCATTTATACACCACAGCTGTCATGGCAACAAGAGCTATTATGCAGACTAAGACTATACCGGAAATGGCATAGCCAGATACTGGGGAAATTAAAAAAAAAAAAAAGTTAAAATAACGAAACAAAGATCTCCCTCACCCAACCCGAGCTCAGTAATGATATGATAATCTCTTTACCTCTGACTTAAGCTCTAAATTTATCAGGGAACTCCCATTTAGTGAGAGGTCCACCATTTTGCAAGCCTTGTGACCATGCCCTTCCCCTTTCCAGAAAGCTTGCGACAATGCCGAGAAGCGCTCGATTTTACTTTTAATGAGCGTTTTTACTGGGTGTTGTCCTCTCGTGAGTATTTCAACCCAGAAGTTACCTAAAGTTATGGATCATAAAAATGTAATCTTATACAGAGCGCTTTTAACAAGTACACTGTAAACTCAAGTAATTATTTAAAACGTGATGAAAATATAATATCTATTATATTCAACAAAAGCATTGGTAACACGGTTTGACTTTTCCCCCTCTCTTGTATGAAAAATGATGTAAATGTGTGTGCATAAAAAATGCATAGTCATTTTTTATAGTATGCTTTTCAAAGACCATAAATAGCTTTTGCTGCTGCTTCGAGCAGAATGACGACGATAGAATGCCAAATAATGCGCAGGGAAATTACCAAGATTTGAAGTCAGGCCAAATGCAGTAAAAAAAACAAACTAAATCAATAGTCAGCACTATTGTACCATTAATAGCTCATCGCTAGAATTAAAAAGAGTTACACCCTGAAAGTGAAATAAAAGAGATGTATAGATACATAGAAATAATACCTGTCTGTACTACACAATTACTTTATATCATGATTTCTGGGGAAAAGGAAATCCCACGTCAAGAGAATGCAATGGTTTAATGATAGGATTTTAACATTACATCATACGTAGTAAAGCATCTGTCATTCAATCATCGCAATATGTGCCGTAAACATCATCTACTGCCTCGCAATGACACAACCCATTCACCCACATTCTTTCCTAACGTTAAAAATCCATAGGCTCCCCATTCATGCGCTCAGTTCCATCCGGGTTCTCTTCGTAATCTACTTTGGTGGGAGGAGTTGATGGTTGCTATGGCGACCAGCCAAAGCGAACTGTTGAATGAGAACTCCGCCAATCGATTCTAAACTGGGGGAAGCCATTGATTTCCGATAGTAGCCTAATATTTGAAACAAAACCTAAAAGAAAAGAAAAACCGTACGAAGAAAAGTAAATACGGAATTAATCTTGTTGTGAGGTTTCCTTATTTATATTTGCTATGTTTTTTTTTTTATAAAAGGAAAAGAAGCTTGCTAGAAAAGTGTCGGGTAGGCTTATTATCACATTTTTGGCTAACCTTTAACAAAATATATAATAATAAAAACAATATTACATTATAATATAACAATAATATAACATAAAATGTTATATTGCTTTGTTTTTTCGTGCATCTATCTCTTCCTATTTAAAAAAAAAAGGAAGACCGTACTACCAAATAAAGAATAATTGTTTGACTTATTATTGTACTTTTTTTTTTAAAAAATTTGATTCCAATTATAAACAAGGTTACAAAGACAGTTAGTGTGGAAACACAAACTCAAAATCAGTCCCCGAAGTGGTCCACCTAGAGTCTTCGCCAGGATTCGAACACGAGACTTCCAGTTCCAAGTGCTTTACCCCTCAGCCACAGCATCTCCATATATTCGTTAAGCGTACACTTATATTTTTTAAATAGTAATTATTAACCTTATCCATACATTCAAAATTAATAACATGTTACATTGTAGTAAAGAGAAACTAAAAAAGGTTTATTCTTCTAACAAACTTAGATAAATTGACAACACAAAAAAAAAAATTCTTGACATACTTTAAGCTATAATTGTGTACAAATGACTTAACAAGTTAGATCTAATTCTATATTGACTCTATATCTAGATCTAGAACTATATATATAGAATCTTGATTTAGAATATACTATATCTAGACTAGAGCTCGTATGAATTTACACGTTTAATCTTATAATTACTAGACCTAATAGGCTAATGTTATGATCATAAATAGTAGACCTTTTGTTACCAGGTAATGTACTATGCTGTTCGTATCCAATTCATATCTAAAAGTGATACTATTGTTTAGATAATAAATAAATCTTCACCCCTAAGCTGTCAGAAGATAAGTTATTGCCTTAATAACTAAAATTTCCTTCAAATTATCAATACATTTATAATATATATATTATAAATATATCTAGATCTAGATCTATTTAGTGATTTAGTCTTATTGAGACTGTCAAGTGTAGGCCCCTATAATGAGGATATGTCAGAGGTGCATACTATAAGAGTAGTTTGTTATTTTTTTAACTTATACCTAAAACGAAGCTCGTATCAAAACAACATTGAATCAGTATTCTATTCAATTAGTTAGTTAATAAATGGAAAATATGTTTTATAATAATCCATTGAACCTTTTACCATTGTGACCTTAGATGCAAATTTCTTGTACCAATGCGCGAATCTATGAATGAAGCTTGAGTTATAATGAAGAAGTCCATGACCTTTTATATAAAAAAAAAGTTACCTCCCCTGAAATTGAAATTTTTCATTGAAAAGTGGTGTAATGTTTTGAAAAATCTGCTTGCATATATAATTTTAAAAATTAGATGGTTCACTTTCGGAAAAAAAAAAGTAGTCTATGCATCAGAACTTTGAATGATCTAAAATCTCGTAACGTCCGATTTTCATTTTCTCTTCTAGTTTCTGAGTTCTAAACAGGACGGACGGACAGACTGGCCACACAAAACTAATAGCGTCTTTTCACCTTTCGAGGGCCGCTAAAAATTATCAGTTGGAGTTTGTGTTTTTTAGGGGTCCCTTATGGGTGGGTTGTTTGGTAAGAATTGCAGATCAAATGTCAGTTTTTTAAATACTTTTTTTTAGCACGACTAGCATGAGAATCAGATTTTCAATCGTGCGTTGTTAATATAGATGAATAGGTCGTTAATGATATCTTAATAAATAAATAATGATATAAAGAACGAAGCATACTTTTTGAGTATGTGAATGATGCGAATGAATTTTTAGGATCCCAAATTAAAATAGATCTAAATATTTAGCTCATATTTATAGTAGATTGGCCTATGCATTTGCTCATTAAATGTACGTCTATTTATTAATGCCTTTAACTATAGTCACTATATTGTGACTATATGGTTGATGTTATAGGTTTTTTTATGCTTAAAAAAATAAATAGATCAAAATAACAGTATTATTGTTTAAATATATTTTTTTTTATAAATTATTCTAGAAAATGTGATAAAGTCCTTATCTTTGAGCAAATGCGACATTTGTTATTATTATAATTTTAAAATATCAATCTCTAGTGAAATGTTTTGCAATGGGAATAAACTAAATTTAGAAACCAATTACTCCTTGCCAGGTAGAAGAGAAGAAGCCGGCCAAATACAAAATAATTCATTGTGACAACAATCATGTTAAATAAGAGAAGCAGAAATAGTTGTTTTTTTGGGTTTTTTTTTTTTAGCAGGATACTGGTTGGTTTTAATATTTGAATTTATCATTGTCCCTAATTGGATATAATGCAATATAAATTATTTGATATTGGACAATTAGGTTTAAGAAATTAAAAAATAATAAATTAAAATAGTATTATTATATTAGGCATCATCCTACTGTTGAAACACCATAAATTGATTTAATGATTTATTATCAGTCCTGAGCATGCTTATCTTATCTTCTTATCTTATATAATACAGAATTTACTTCAAAAAAGATGATAACTTTCTACGCGTCATGCATGTAGTCATGTATGTTAAC